>VXBI01000855.1:71448-219818 GCA_013397375.1 Toxostoma redivivum | reverse complement strand
CCCCCCCCATGCCGATATCAGGATATTTTGAAGGGGAAGATCTGTCCATTGGTTACTAATTGTAGTGTCTTTCAAGGAAATGGGATGGTGTCTGTGGAATGGTGTAATGTGTGTAAGAATACCAAGTTGACTACTTTGTCATCAGTGTTATGCTGGATTAATGAAATTCAGTTTGTAGAAGTTGGGTGGGGTTTTTAGTTGCTTTTAGTTGCTGGTGTTTTTTTTTGTTTGTTTGTTTTTTCTGTTTTTTTTTTAAATTCCTCCTTGCATTCCAGGATTCTTTCAATCTCTTCATCATGGCTTACCTTCTTTTTATTGAACCCATTTGGCAGAGATTCTACCCTAGTTTGGGAGTGCTGATTGGTTTTAGGTTTTGAGAATGGGGAATAAAGTATTTCTTTCAATTTGAGTAAATATTTGCAGTTCTTTAAGTGAGGGGAATTCTATTCTGCCAAATAGATCTTGGGCAAAAAGTAATTTTTTTGCATTTAGCATGTAGTACTCTGTTCTTTCTGTTCTGTATACATCATGCTTGTCCACCTATGATCCTTGTGCAATCGAGAAGTGTGTTACTAAGCAGTAGGACTTTCCACCCTATTGTTGAGTGATGACAGGAAGCAGATACAGTGTAGAGTTTTGTTTTGATAACAGACTTGCTGAAGCTTTGCTGTAGCAAAATATCTATTGTGATGTATTTGTTAAGAGGACAAATCTAAAAAGACAGCTTGCCTTCAAGGTGAAGGACAGCAAATTTTATAATAGCTAGTAAGAGAATTCATTTCGTAACATTGGCCTGTCCTGTAACAAAATTTTGTGTTTGCTTGAGTAAACTTTACCTGTGTTGGGAGTTTTGCCTGCCCAGCCATTTACCAAAACCTCCAGGATGAACATCTTGGTCATCTTCTGGATGTTTTCATTCCAGATTATTTGGTAAATGAAAAATGACTGGAGAATGAGCTGTTATAAGATTGCCTGGGTCGTTCTGTAGGAAATATGTTAAAGGTGAGGATCACAGAATATTTTGAATTGGAAGGAATCCACAGGGATCATCAAGTCCAGCCCTTAAGTAAAGAACCCATATAGGGGTCTAGCCTGTGGGCCCTTGGGTGTTGTTAGCACCATGCTCTGTCCAGCTGAGCTAATGTGGTGCAAGTCATTGCAAGCTGTGCTGCTTGTAGAAGTATTTTGGGTTACAGGGAGGAAAAAAGGGGTGTTCAAATGAGGGCACTCACTGCTGAATGCAGGAGAAAGGTTTTATTTTAGCAACTGAAATAGATCTGATAATTCAGGCCAACAGTCTCTTGGGTGTTCCATTTGCATCCATCGTTTGAAGGTAAGTTGTTCACTCTGCCTTCTCTTTACTAGATGTATTGAGGGCTTGTTTCATAACCTCTTCCTCCACATTTTTCTTTCTAATCTTCCTTTTTGATTTCAATCTTTCTGAGAGATTTCCAGTATAATGCAGTGTTCTTCCATCAAAGCATGTAACTGAATGTTTTTTCCCACTAATATGCCTGAGGTTAGCAACATAAGACATTTCAGTTCTTAGTTGCTTCAGAAAAAAAGTGAGTCATAGCTTTCCAAGGACTGAAAGCAAGAGATGGAGATTGCTCTTCAGCTGGCAGCTTCTAACACCTTTCTCTCCTAAGCCCTTTCTCTTGTCTTTGGTCTTTCTATGTTTCTGTCACTTCTTGATGATACTGTCTTAGTGAGCATACTTAGATTCCCTGTGTCATGGCACAACTCCCACAGTGTATTTCAGAAGGTGCTCTTGGTATTGTTCTGTGTGAGTATGGCTTGGAATATGCTTAACCTGCAGAAGGAAGAAAAATATTTTCCCTTGAGTTTTTGTGGTGGTGGAAATACTTATTAACAGTCGTGAATAATTGCATATTCTCCTTCGCATTACAAGATTTGGCAGCTGGGCAGTAATATTGCACTGAATAGGAGTATTTTAAACTCTGCCCTTAATTCTTGTTAGCCTTTTTTCTTCTTTATAGAACTATAGAATAAATTACGTCTTGGTTGCAGGATTGTGCTTGAAATGACAGGACAGGAATCAGAGGCTAGACTTCAACTGCAAATAAGTGTGAATCTTGAGTTGTCTTAAACTTTCCTATTCCTCATATCAGATAAACATTCTAGAAGCTTGGGAGCTAATATAAAAATGTAAAATTGTATCTTGCTATAACAGGGTACAAGATTAACTTGCACCGGATGCTTAAGTTGTATTTATTAAAATTTAATTGCCAGTAGAATTTTGAGCTATGGATTTTTTTTTTTAGTGACAAAGGAAATTACTTTTTCACAGTCACTAAAAAATCTGCACAAGCATTTACTTCAGTCTCTGAATAAAAAGCTCTTGTGACCAAAAGTGAAGATTGCCATTATTATTCTAACAGGAAGCTGATATCACAATAGTAGTAGGGTGTAGCTGTTCCTTTTGCATTTTTTTATGTTGTTCTCAGCCTAAATCTCTGTTGTTATTTCAGCTAGTATCTGAGAGGAACCAATGTGATTTTATATTTTATATTCAGACTGAAAAATAGCATCTCTGCATTGAGAGGGGGATGTGGGGTGTTTTTTGCTTGTCTGTGAGGGTTCTTTTCTTTCTTAAATAAATTGAATGGTGCTTCTAAACTTGGAGAGATTTCAGCAGAAGGACTTAATAAAAGACTTTTGCATGCTACAGTCTTTAGGGGTAGGTCAAGGTGTGCATTTAGAACTCAATTCAACCTAAAAATGTTTTTTAGCAGTTACTAAAGTAATTAAAAGCTTATGTTAAAGCTGCTAATTGAATATCAGTACAATGAAAATAAAAATTAATTGCTACTCATATTATATGCGGGTATGTGTCATACTTCTGTGAAGCGATTTTTTTTAAAATTAATTTTCTTTTTCCTAAAGCATGGGCAAATATACATAAAATAACATACAATTACATTCTCTTTTTCATCAGTTTTTTTCTTGCTGTACCTCTGTCTCGAGCAGACCACAGCTTGTTGGTTCTTCCATGGGCCCAGCATTCAAATTCTACCCAGCAGCTGCTTGTGGTGGCAACTCCTATAGAATGTCTGTCTCATGTGTGTTGTCAATGTGTCCCTCTAATCTTCCATAAATCAGGCTCCAGTACTTGCACTTTTTGCTCCTTGGGTGCTCCCTGTCTCTGTGACTTGCAAATGCTTGTATGCAATGCTGTCTGAAGTAGATGAAGAGAGATGTGAAAGAGCCCTTCAAATCTTTTTACTTGGTGGTGCCAGCTGCTGTTTTTCTCATGTAGTGGATATGTCCATTAATTCTCCACCATTGCCTTGGATCACTCTTAAGAAACAGCTGGTTAGACTACCAGGTTTTCCTTTCGTTGACCTCAGAAAGAATTCTGACTGGATTATAAACTGCCTGTGGCTATAGCTACTCTAGAGTAGAGGTTCCACAATCAAGTACTGCTGGAACAAATGCAATTTGCACTAGTAAAATCAAGTAGGGACAGACATATGATCATTGTTTGCTCAAAGCTACAAACATTTGTGTTAACTTGGGCTTTAAACTTACGTGGGTTATGTGTATAGCATGTGAAATACATCTAACTTCTTTCACTCCTACTCATGTTCATAGCCTAATTGTGAGTGTAGATTAGATCTGACATTTTTATGTTGCTTGGAGCTGAGGCTTAGAGTGGGAAATGCCGGACCTTATTTCTATGTTTTTATAATCCCCTAGCTTTTTGGAAAAAAATAAAATTAAATTTAACAATGCCTCTTATTACCAAATTAGAGGCTGAAGTTGCTGTGGCATTGTGGTCTGTGGTCTTATTCTAGCAGTAGCAGTCTCATATTGTCCAGGCTTGAGAGGGATCCCAATTTCCCATATCCAGAAGATGCTTTAATAAAAGCCTGATGAAAGTCAGCTGGACAAATTCTTGCTGTCTGCCTGCTCTACACATCTGCTGCATGTCACCCAAAATACTGCTGATAGAAATATTTTTGACTTTATGTTACTGGGCAGCTTCTGTTGAGGTGGTTCTGTCAGCTCTGATCTAGATGGGGTCTCCCAGCTATGGCTGCAGCACAACAAAACTAATTTGTTCCTAGTGGTCTTGTCCTGCTATCTGGGCAGTCACTGGCAGTTCACAAGAAACTTCTGGGTTACAAATTGAAACATTAACATTTAGAAATTTGGTTTCAGACAAGCAATGCATGTGTGCCTATATGTATTGGGATGACTCCAGTGTCTGCGTGGTACCAGCTGTTTGTGAAGAACTTAATCCACAGGATTTGGTACTGCACTGAATATTTCTTTTTCAGTCTAAGGAAGCAATATTATAAAGTTTGAGGCTATGTTCTGCTTCCCCGCAATGTAAGAGATGGATTTTTCCTGATGAGAAACTTGTGCTCTTCATTTTGAGTGAATCCAAGTAATTAAAAATATTTCCCTAGGGAGGTGGAGGATGAAAAGAATGAGAGAGGATATGAAAATACTTTTAAAAATTATTTCTAGGTCAGTTAATTTTCAGAAGGCTGAAGCCAAAGAACGCTGTGTACCTGTAACTTTGCGAATCAGGTAATGGCCATGGCAAGGACAGTCTGTGAAAATAATTTTCTGTGCTGCTGCTTTGTCTGTAATTGTTGTCAGTGGATGTGTGCATGTGTGAAAGTTACTGTGACACACACAGTCAGTAACACACTTAGAGAAATACAAACATGGTGGTAATTGGGAAAATGGTGAGATTTAAATGTATACTGCTTGAGTGACCAAGTATTTTGCAACTGTTTTATGTACCCTCCATTACTCTAATGCAAGATTTGTAAATTACTCAGTTAATCCAAAGCATGCAAAGATGCAGGGTGTTGCACCTCACATGCATAAAATGCTAGAAAGAAGACTGCTGCTGCTGGGTGATAATACGGTTAAGTTTCTGCCCTTTAAAGAGACTGACTTTAGAAGGAGAACTAGCAGTGTAAAATTACTCCTGTAAAAGTCTTTATATGGCTACGTTTGGATTTTATCCACTATTGGAATCTGTTGGATGGGGGTTATTTCAAAACAAAAGAAAATGTCAGCAGAGAGTCAAGAAATCACTGTTGCTGATCTGCAGCTTCATTCCCTCTCTGTTTTATTTTGTTCTCCCACTGTATCAGTTCTTATCTTCCAGGCTATTCAAGTCTATACCTCCTTTCTTTACCTGTTGTTCTATTGCATTTCCTTTTCTGCTCCATTGGTTTGAATGACTAATATTCAACACCTCCTACAGGCCTTTCTCTATGTGCCTCTGGATACTGTAAATGAGTTGATTTTTTTATAATTGCAAGCTACTAAGTAATAACTCTTTTATAGACTTCAGCCTTTCATATTAAAAAAATTTATTTGACATGGTAAATAATTATACATGCAACTGTAATGTGACTTGCCGGCACACCTTGTATGTTTTAATTTCTGCATCTTTTCTTCCATTTAGTGTCAGGGCTTCATAGGCTGTGCTTAAACCAGCCACCTGTCCCATTCATGCTTTTCTTCCAGCATTGCCACAGTTGCTGTATGCATTCCACCATCCTGCCAGACGTCAGCCTGATAAAGATGCATAAAATCCGATTCAAGCAATGTAATTGGAACCTTTGAAATACTAATTTGTGTGGGGTATCCTTGTTTACAAAAAAAAAAAAATCCTGGTTGTACCAATTAAAAATATAAAAAGTTGGGGTCAAAAGACAGAGACCTTTGAATCAAGATAAATTCACTCCATATTGGGCTGTTTTTACCCTGGCTCCAAATGAGTGCTCCAAATGACATGCATTACACCTTAGTGGAGCCTGTTTTTTCTGGTTGTCCAGCATAGTCTGATTCTATTTCAGATGATCCCTGTATTTTAGATGATCCTCTGATTGCCCATGTGATCTGTGCTGCCCAGACATGGTCGCAACCTGCTGGCTGTGTGCTGGAGCAGGGTAGAATTTTTCCTCCAGATGCTTCAGCACTTGCTATGCTGGAAACTCACTTCCATCTCCTTCCTGTGATCATTTCTTGCACATTGGCCATCTCTCCTGTTTAGAATATCTTTTATTATGTTCTTTAATGCAAGCACTATATCCATTGAGTGCTTTCTGGAAAGTGTTTTATGATGAACCTGTGAAACATGGTGTTGTGCTCATGCAAACAGTGGAGAGAAGCTACTGATGCAGTGTTCAGCAGTAGAAATTGAAGACCTAGAGCCTAGGAATCTACAAGTGGGCAAAAGTCATCAGTGTCAGCCAGGACACGTGGCGAGTCAGCTCCCCTTACTACAAGACTGCCTCACTGGGAAGTGCCAGCAAATTCAAAAGCAAACCACAAGAATTTTCATTTGCGTTGATGTGCCTCCCCCCACCCCTCATCTCTCTGTTTGCTGAGGAGTGAACCTTTGGGGCTCTTAACCACATGAAAGTAACTAGAAAAAGTATTTTTTCAGTATTACTTTGGTGCTGTAAAATCATTTGCAACAGATTTTTCCAGGAACTTCTCTGTGATTTGTAAGTGTTAGAAACTAGTGGAGGTTGAGAACTTGCTGTTGCAGGCCCTGCTCCTCACTCAGGCAGAAATGGGCGCTCAGATTTGCTGCCAGGGATAATCTGTTGCCCCCTGAGCCTGGAATACCACTGTTCAGGAGGGATAGTCTGGGACACAGCTCTGTTTTGGAGGCAGAGCTGCCTTCTCCCATATTCTTCAAAAGGTCAGAGTGTCCTGCTATGTGTTCAGCACCTCCAGGAGCACTGTTTCAGGGAAATGGCAGTGCTACATGCTTAGCAGGATTTCTTGCTTTTTGCAAAGAACGATTTCTTGCTTTGAGCAGGAGGGTTTGTGCTCCCGAGCTCACCACTGTGTCGTGGAGTATAAGCTCAGTCTTCATCCTGCCCTACTCAGGCCAAACAGCATCAGCACAGCATCTACATCTAGTGGGGCAGGCCAGTTATCTTAGTTTGTGCCATGCATATAACTTCCTTCTCTTCCTCTCTCCCATCAGCTTAGGGAAGCAGGACCATTGTCTAGCATTAGACAAAGTCCTGAGTCAAACTAGTGGAAGCTTCCTTGCACACAAACTATTGAGCCCATGCATTTGGGGAAACTCCTGCCATTAAACAGAGAGCTAGTTTGTTTTGCCACATTCACATAGTAGTTCTGTGGTTTCCCGGTCTGAAAGAGGCTCTTTTTTTTTTTTTTCTCTCAGATCATGGCAGCTAATGGATAAAGGAAGTATTGCTGTTGAGGTTTAAACTCTGACAAAAGAGTGGTATCTTACAATGATGATGGCCAATGGGAAGCGTAACAAGGTTGAAGCTCCTGCTAAAAAGCAGGAACTGAGGGTGTGAGCAGAGAGGATGGTATTTGGCATTTACTTGGGGGGAAGGGCAGTTAGGTCTCAAAGGTGATAGTGCTGAACTCAACCATTAATAACAAACTGATTGTTTTAACTGGAGTGTCTGGCTTGAAGAGATCATGCTCAGGGTGTTGAGAAAGCCCTTCTCTTCCTCTCTGCAGGGTGGAAGAAGCAACAACCTGAGCCTGAACTGCTCCCTGCACACCAAGGGGAGCAGTGTGGGGTTCCCACCAGAGTTCCCCCAGAGTGTGCCTGCTGCTGGCTCTAGCTGGCGTCACTGCAGAGGCGCTTTCCCCACCTTCTCAGCTTACTGAATTTAAGAGCTCCAGGTTACCTTGCATTCCTCCTTCCCACTCTCTTTTCAGTTTTTTTGTTTGTTTGCTGTCTAAAGTCATGCTTAACCCCTCAGTTTGCCCAGACGCTCTGTTCACAAGGCTTAATTGCTTTTTGTACTTTCAGGTAACACCCTCTATTCTAAATGCCTGGCTTCTGTGCTTGTTGCAATGGTTGTTCTTGTTTTTGCTTTTTGAAAAGGATTTGCTTTTCATGTAAAAATAGCTTTATTATTTCCATATGCAAGGAGAAATCAGGGCAGGCATGTTACCAGGTCAGCCTGGAGATGGGGTTGGATAGTGAAACCCACTGTTCCAAAAATGGGCTGGAGCCGGCAACAGTTCTTGATCTGCTGAGCAAAGCTGACTGGCTTAGAGGGAGGTGAGATCCCTTTTTTGGGTGCACATGCATCCTACTGGTTTTCTTCTGCTACAGAGAGGAGTCAGGCATCGCCATAATGAGCATTTTACTCTGTTAAGTGCTTATGTTTGTTTTACAGTTTTCTCATAATCGTTCTTCTGGTAATTGTAGGCATGAGTTTTGCATAAAAGATCACAGGGGAAAGTTTCTCAGGGCATAGTTCTATACTGCAAGTTCTATTCTACTCTATCTGAGTAGAAGACGTTTGCAGGAGCAGTCTTGTATTGTTCCAAAATTGTGCTCAGTTGGCAACTGTACTTTGGATTTTGTTGTCTATGGTAGCCTTCTTGTGAATCTTATTGCCATGCATTTCTAGACTTATATGAATGTGATGTGGATCTTTGTATTTTGCTAGGTCATATTTTTACTTCCTTCAAGTGTATTTTAGAGGTCTCTTTAAGGCTTTTAAAATTAGTCAGCTTGAATTTTTCCTTTAGCTTCACAAAAGTCACTACAGAAGTAAAAAAAGCCCAGAAAGGGAATTACAGGCAGCATTAAAAATGTTCCTTCAGAACAGAAAAGCAGATTTAACATGAATTAAAAACTCAGCTCTGTTTCAGAGTTGCAAAAGCTCTTTTATTCACCAGAGAACTGTTAAAGCTAGTAATTTTTGGCATAGTCTTGGTCAGGGAAGCGTGACAAAGTGCAGTGGAATGCACTGAGCTGTGATCCAGCTTGTAGTGTTATATGACTTTTAATGTATGGATCATTGCAGGAAGTGCTGCAGGGGGATGGGAAGGGCTTTTAATTTCATCAGCTACTGAGTAACTGTCCTCCTTCCTCAGACTCCACCTGCAACTACAGGGGTCCAACTTGGTCGCTTGGGTCAGAAGACAAAAAGTGAACTTATTGCCTGCACTGTCTGCTCAGAATCCCTCTATTGTCTGAGCAGACAGTGCAGAATGCAGTTAGATGAGAAGGTTGTCTGAAAGAAGAGCAGTGTGTTTGGGATTTCAGTTCGACTATGCATATAGACTGGAATCGTATCCCCATCCCCACCATGCTAGAATATGAAGATTCTTGAGCTGAATTATTGCCCTCACTGGAATCAGCTGTAAAATTCCTAGTGATTTCATTGGGCCAGAGTTTTGCTGCCTATTTTGAGCAATAGAAGAGTCCTCCTGTTTTACTAGTACACGCACATGCTACGTCCACTTACTTAGACTTAGGGTTTGGCACAGATTTTGGCCTTAAATGGAAGTATGTTCAAATCTCTTTAACATTGGTAGCTTGGATTTCATACTATGTGGACGACTGAATTACCAGCTATAATAACCAGCCAAGATATTCCTGTAACTTGCAGCATACCTGGTATTTTCCTTCTTCTCTAAATTATGATGTCAGTGTTCACAGAATTTTCCAAGCATTTGTAATGACATTATAAAAAAAATGATTGTACCTTTCCTAGCAGAACAAGATCTTTGGTTTGTGACCTGGCAATGTTTGGCATGTTAGAAACTGATAAAGCCTCAGTGTGATATGGATGGTATTACCAGTGTAAATAGCTAACAGGAGTTTTACTGTTCACTTGGGATTTCACATTTGCATTGCAGTGGTAATCAAATAAAAAGCCACCATTTCACCCTGGCATTGAAATAAAGCTGTTTGGTGCTGCATCGTTGTAAAAAATGAGATCTCTACCCAGAAGACATTACAAACTGGATTGAGTTTTCTAGGGTAGAGATGTACAAAGGCTGCAGTACAGAAAAGATGAAAGGATAATGATGTTCAGTGGTTTTATTGTTTGCATAGAGATCTCTGTTGTTCTTACTGTCTGCTTATTTAACGTTCTACAAGAGAAGACTTTAAGGTTGTACTGGAGAAATGGCTAAATGTTCAGGGCAGGAGTAAATGAGTAGTCAGCTGGTAGGCTGTCCCAGTCCATAGGTTTCTGGTTGGAAAGAATGTAAAGTCACTTGGCGAAGAGATTGCTTAGATGGGAGCATTGTAATACTCACTGAAAGCTCATTTGGCTTTTAGCATATAGATCCTTTTCAAAACTTAGGCTGTCAGATTATTACAGTTTAGGGTACTTCTGCTCTAGTTTCCTGGCTCTAAACTTTTGCAGAGAGAAGCTGCAAGTTGAAAAGTGACTTAAAATTGATATACAAGAATCATTATAGCCACTCAAGTAATGGGCTACATATGGAACTACTATGGTTGTATTACTGTTTTCTTTTGCAAGGCAGTACTTTGGATAGTTCCAAAAATCTCAGCTATTGCATGTTCTAAAACATAAATCCTACACATTTCATTTGTGGAAAAATATTCCTGAATTCATGTTTTCACACCTAGTTTTGTATGTGTGTGCATATATACGTATGCACATACTTCCAAGCCTGCCTGTCATTGGCCTCTGTCTCTGAAGGTGGTGGCAGACACTGGAGAGCTTGATTAAAAGTAATTAACCATAATGCAAACAATTTTAAACGCTGATGGATGCCTTGGAGAAGAGGAATAGACAGTTACAATGCCTGTTACAGGAAGCAGATGTTGGCCTTGGAAGCACTGCTTGAACACTGCTGTTCAGGAGTCACTGCATCTGTGATTCTGCATCTCACAGCACTGTCCAAGGCAGTGTGCACACAGCTGAAAGCCCAAATAAGTGGAAGTGAGGAAAGATCATTTCTCTGGAGCTGTAGAAACTACTCCAAGATGACCTCAGTGTAGAGTGAACTTGATCAACGAAATATAGGGGACTGTCTTCATGTATCATCGCCATGGAGGCTTGCCTTTGTTTTGCACTTGGCATGCTTGAGGAATGTAAGCACAGATCTTCTCATGAACCTGCAGTGAGGTATAATGCAAGGACATATAACAGTACTTGGCAACATACTCGCAGGTTAGCAATCAGTAGGAGGAGACTGTCTCCACCCAATTCCCTTAGGGCAAGTTTAGGAAGTTGAAACTTGATCGCCAGGCATATGTCCTTACCTTTGGCAACTTTGTCGAACAGGTGCAGAGCAAATGAATTATTTTCATGCAGAAATCAAGACATTTACCTGTGCACTGCTGCACATTGTTGATTCTTAGTTTCTGGAGCTCTGTCTTAAGAATCCTTCCTCCCATGCCATGTAGTGTTGTGCTTGTTACTGCTAGTGTTACCCCACTAAAGCACAGGCCAGTTTTCATTCTGCTTCTGAAATACTCAAGAAGAATATTGCTCAGTGCAGTTTTGCTGTAGACCTCAATTTTAAGAATATGTTTCCTCAAGAAAGAAAAGCAATCACTTGTCTCTTTTTGTTTCTTAATATTTTGCACCCTTAAAGATATTAGAAGAAACATTGCTGTCTTTAAATAGTATTTGTGCAGCTGAGCATGGGCTGTAATAATATTAATTATGATGCTAAGAATTACAGAACCACAGAATGGATCAGGTTGGATGATATGGTCAGTCATCTGGTTCAACTTCCCTGCTCAAGCAGAGCGTGTAGTGCAGGATTGTGTCCGGATGGTTCTTGAATATCTCCAGTGAGGGAGACTCCATAACCCCTCTGGGCAGTCTGTTCCAGTGCTCCATCACTTGCACAGTAAAGTAGTTCCTCCTTATGTTCAAGTGTAACTTCTGTGCATCAGTTTCTGTCTGTTGCCTGTTGTCCTATTGCTTGGCACCACCAAGAAGGAGAAGAACCTGGATCTGTCCTCTTGACACCCTCCCTTTATACATTTGTATACATTGATGAGGTTCCCTTTGTTTTCTCTTCTCAAGGCCGAACAGCCCAGTTCCCTCAGTCTCTACTCAGGAGAGATGCTTCAGGAGCTTAATCATCTTCCTAACCCTCTGCTGGACCCCCTCCAGGATCTCTGTGTCTTTGTCCATGTACTGAGGATCCAGGAACTGGACACAGCACTCCAGATGTGCCTCACCAGGGCAGAGTAGAGGAGCAGGATGTCCTCCCTCGACCTGCTGGCACTGCTCTTCCTAATGCATCCCAGGATCCCACTGGTCTTCTTGGCCAGGAGGACTCTGCTGGCTCATGGACAGCTTGTTGTCCACCAGGACTCCCAGGTCCTTCTCCACAGAGCTGTTTTCCAGCAGATCACCCCCAGCCTGTGCTGTGGTGCCTGAGGTTATTCCTCCCCAGGTGCAGAATTCTGCATTTGTCTTTGTTGAATTCCAGACAGTTCCTCTCTGCCCATCTCTCCAACCTGTCAAGGTCTTTATGAAGAGCTGCACAGACTTCTCTGGGGTATTGGCCACTCCTCCCAGCTTTGTGTCATCAGTGAACAGTTACCAAAATGATACTGGGTCAAGTATTGAACTTAATAGTAATAATGAAGCATGAAAAACAATTTGCAGCTCTCCTATCAAATGATATAGGTTGAAAGCATTGGAAAATAAGAGTCTCCTAGAAGTTTGAGTAAAGGCTTGAAGAAGAGAGGTGAGGAATACCAATCCTCTGCCAGCATTACTGGGAACTACTAAGCAAATGTGTCAACACTAAGTGACTTAGTCAAGAGAGTGTATCTGAACCTTCTCAAACTCCCTCCTCACACTTCAGTTGTGAAGGAAAGATGAGTAAAATCATGTCCTCTGCTCTGCTTTCTTCCCTCTCCCTTGTTTCAATTTAATCAGGTTCAGACTTCTCTAGAGTTCAAAATACTGTATTTTCATAAGAAATATAGTTGCTGTGGAATAGGTCCAATATATTCTAAAGCATGAGAAGGTTTTTATTGGCTTGATACAGTGAGATTTTTTTTGGTTCCTTCTCCTGTGGTTTAAAATTACTCGTCTAACATGTTGATTTATAGCCTGTCATGTAAGACTGTTTCCCCTTGGCTATATCTTTTTAAATGATCAGATGTATTTCTAAAAAATGTCCTAGTTTTGCCTTGAAATATTAGGTGATAACTGCACAAGTAAGGGCGGTATTAGCTTGTTAAACTTAGTATGATACCAACATACAAGATAAGGCAATTAAAATCTTTTTTAATGCAGCACAGGAAAACATAAGAAAACCTTTACAGTCTGAGATATCACAAGCATATTCCCTTCACCTGGGAAGTTTGTAGGCTGGTATGAAGGAAATAGAGGAGACTCCTGGGCTGGAGCTCCAGGAGAGCAGCTTTTGTTGTAGCTGCCAGAGCCACCCATCTTCCCTCTTGTTTCTCCCCAGTTCATTCTTGCAAGCTGTGCCAGCACAGTGTTTGTGGAGCTGAGCAGTAACTGATAGGAGAAGTGATCCAGGTTAAAAATAACTTTTTGGGGATGATGGGAGGGACATGAGCACAATTGAGGGGTACGACAGGGGGAAGGCACAGAAAGCAGCAAAGAAGTTGAGAGTGGTGGCAGCTGCCTTGGCTGTCAACCACCATGAGAGGAAATGCCGAGAGAAAGCTCAGCCTTGCACTCACATGCTCTCCTCCTTCCAGCTGTGCTCCAGAGAGGGCCATCTGCTCAATGCTGTATTATCTTACTCCTCTTGCTGAGGTCTTACTGCTCCAGCTGAGCTGCTGCTGGAGTTAACCCTAGCTGTCTTGGGGCAAAATGCTTCAACAGCTGAATCACAGGTCTGTGCTAACCCAGCTGGCTCTGGTGGCAAGTGTGGTCAGGCAAGAGGGAAGCAGGCGATACCTCTGGCGCAGGGAGAAGTGACAGGCAGTCAGGGACAAGACAGAAATAGTTTTCTGCCAACACAGTCACAGCTGGAACAGATATGTGAATAGCAAGTTGTGAATGCTAAAAGTAGTGATGTGGTAGTTTTCTGCATTGTTGTGCTGATTTCACTGATGGCTTGTGGCAGGTTTGTGAGATGATACTGATGTTAAGGGGATGGCATTCAGGAGAATCTTCCCAGAGGATTTCTTTTCTTACAGCAACCTAAAGTACATCTCACAGCTTTTGCATGTAAATGGAGCAGAGCAAGAAAGATGCTTCTTCAGGATTGTGTGTCTTGACTATTAAAGTGTGCCACTTGGCTGGTAGCCATCAGAAGTACCATTGAGGTGAATTGAGTAAAGATACTGTAAAGGAAAAAAAATTCAAAAAAGGACAATTTCAGAGATAATGTGAAAACCTAGAAAGAACCAGTTTTATACTTTTATGTATACTTTTGAAAATAATTGTACAATAGAAACAAAGCTGGATGACTTAGTTGTTTCAGTTCCTTTCAGTTCTGTTCAACATTATCTAATATTTTTCCTCTACTCTTCTGTGTTGAACAGGATTTGGATTCCTGCTTGCAGTGTTCCTCTAGGACACCAACTAAAGGATGTGTTACTAACTGGCTTCAATTTATTTTTCATTTATTTATTTGTTTGTACTTATTTCTACACTTCTCTATTCTCATGGAGCACAGTAAAGAAGCAGTGGAGTGAAGAATTATCATGGAGCAGAAGCAGTCTTTTCTTCATGCTTCTCACCAGTTTTGGGGACTTCAATGGGCATCTCTCCCTCCCCCCCATAGCTCCCAGTCTGAAGAAGATGCAGCTGCTCTCTTGGGGGAATTGTTTACCTCTCTGTGGAATCTTGTCCTGGTCAGCTATGTGCTAAGAATGCCAATAATTTTGCCGCGGCTGCTTTACACATAAAAAGCCGGACCTTAAGATATTTTATCCAGCTGAGGGTTTTTTCTTTCTCTTTTTCGTTTTTTGCCTCTAGCACTGGTATATTTGAGAGTTTTATCTTGCAACTGCAGAAAGCTGTGGTAACTTTGAGTTATATAAAGCATTTAGTACAAAGAGATATTTTTGTAGCCTTGAAAAATCATTAAATGCCAGTCAGTGCTGTTTAGCAGTTCTTACTTTTGGAGCTGTAGTTATATATATGTATTTGATAAAGTAAATGAGACTAAGTCAAGAGCTACATAGAGACTTCTGGAAAATGACTAATGAGTTCCTTAGTGCTGCAATGTATATTGCATTACAAGATTGAGCATATTGATTTTAAAATGTTAAAAGTTGAATGAATACCTTTTATTTTTGAATGAGAATTTTTTGGGGGAAAAGATAGCCCTACAATTAACACATAAAATTCAAAATGCCAAGAACATTTTTTAAAATAGTATTTCACATAAAAGTTTTGCCTCTTCCTGCTCTGAGCAACAAATACAGCAATTTGCCTTGCACAGCACTTGTATTCTGTGTGTAAGTGTGCCTACAGAAAAATATTAGGAATCTTATCTCAAGATAAAAGCCAGATGTTTCTTCAGTCATATGAGGTGTTCTGTGTTGCACTGGGAGGCTGAGAGTGAAAGTAGCCTTCATTTGTCTCACAGCAGAGCAGTATTTCTCAGATATATTCTTTCTTTTAGACTCTGCATTACTGCTCCATGTCAGTTGGGGTCCCATTGTGGTACAAATCCTCAAAGGAGAGAACAGTTCACTGGTAATACATTCCAACCAGATATCCTGGAGGTTTTATAAGTTCTTTTAAAGTACTCCCCAAAGAAAAATTAGGGGAGCCAAACTCTTGTAAACTTTAAAGGCAATATCAGGAATTTGCTGGAACCTTGTTTGAAAAATTGTTAGTACTTGACCTTGAATATGAATGGGCAGCTTAATTTTGCTGTCTTCACTTGACTTTTCCTTGCCTTGGAGGTTTTAAAACAACACTTCAAAGTTCTAATGGTTTAAAACTGAACAAACCACCATATAATGTTACAAGAAAAAGCAGATAGAGGAATATCACTCTTTAAATGTTAAAATCTTAAAAAGTAAAAGAAAATTTGTAATGCCTTAAGTAGGTAGTGCTCAGGAAAAATGACAGAGGCACTGTTAACTGGAACAGTTGCAAAATTCAGTTTGTAGAGTTGAATATGGAGAAATGCAATAAACAGTTACTAATGCATTGCAAATTTGCAGCACCATGTAACTTTGTGGGTAACAGCTGTCTCTGGCAGCACAAAAAAACTGTTCCTGTCTTTGACACAGTTCTTTTCTATGCTTTGGGGCTTTATTCCTGGGCAGCAATCTGTATAACTCATCTTGCTGAGTCTAAATACCCAGTTTACAAGTTCCTCATATCCAATTTGTCTGAGAAATAATTGGCAAAGTCTGTGAATGTCTGTGAAAATCCTGTTTTCTATATAACTCAATATAAATGTGTCTTTTTAGTAGAAGGAAGAGCAATGGGAAGCCCTCATCTTGGTGTCTGTGGCACTGAAAAGAAATGCTTTGACACATGAATAGCATTATGGTAAATGTAATGCCAGCCAATGCATTTTTTGCTAATGTGTGAGCAATAAAATTAGCGAACACATCACTTGCTGCTAATGAGGAGGAATAAGCTCATTATGAAACCTTCATTGAACTGCTACTCTATCTAGCTTGAGCTACTCACCCTGATGGAGTAAGAAACTGCCTTATCCCACCAAAAAAAAAAAAAAAAAAGATACATGTGCTAGCAGGAAGGGGTCATGCTGTCATTCTCACAGCTCAGGATGTGTAAAGAAGGTCTAGAGGAGGGCATGGATGGCCTGCTGATCTTGCAGCAAATGTACCTTGGTTGCTAATAAGTGCAAATAGTAATACCACAAAATATTCCACCCGAGAGAAAGATCATGAGAGAACCGAATTCCAAGAGTAGACTTAAATGAGAGTTGGCCTTTGCATAGCAAGGTGCTGCTTTTGTGGGAATTTGCCATCTTAATGTATTTAATGATTTAAGATGCATTGTATCAGGAATAGGTGGGGTTTTGGTTTCTTTCTTTTTAAATTGTTACACATCTTGAGTGGAGGGACCCTCATTTGGACTCCCAGAATGCAGAGGTGGAGGTTCATTTTTTATTCATGGCTGGATTTCATATACGAGGATCCTGGCACACAACTGGCAGTGAAGCTGTCCTGGAGCACCTTTCTGGAAACAACAGGGTTGTTCTGCTGTGTGCTGCACCTTTCCCTAGAGGCTGGGCTCAATTCTGCCTCAGGTTTGAAGATGCCTTCTGAGCAAGACTCTTTGCTATGTTCTGTGTTGGGAGTTTGTGAGTTTCCAGTGGAATCAATAAACTCCTGAAGGCAGCTTGCTATGACTTTTTTCCCCAGGAATTTGTATTGCCTCTTTGCTACGTGCTGCAGTGTTATTAATATCCTCAAATTAATACTTACATTGGTACTAGTATCAACACTGTTGGCTGAATTTCTGTGTTTCATTAGGCTGAGTCAGACAAGGGCAGAAGTGGAGGAATTAGTCTGGCTGAAGTCTACCCATTTTCTTGGGTGGGAAAACTTTCTGATTGCATTGGTGATATGCACAGCACTTTTCCTGCTCTGCTAATTACTTCGATGTGCTTTATGAAGAAGTGATAATAAAACACTTCCTGTGTGTGTTACTGTTCTTGTCTTTTCAAGCTGAATTCTTTCTTTAAATGGAGTTTCTGGATTCATTGTTGCTTTGCTTTCTGGATGTAAACCATGCCAATCCAGAGGGAAGTTTCAAACCAAATGGCGACTGGGTTTTTGAACCAAGAATTTGAAGATTCTTGCCCTGTGCATACTTTCCTCCTAGTTATAAAGGCTGTAACACCTGATATTGTCTGCTATTAGCTTTTGGAAAACTGCTGCTCAGTGCTGCTGCTTAGGGAGTTGTTTGCTTCTCTTCAATTCAACTGCTTTACTGTTAGGACAAGCAAGTAGAAAACAGGGAGATGGGAGGGGTGGCATTCAACATTTCAATAATGCAAATTAAAATCCAGAGGCTTAATAAAATACTCTCCACTGGCTTGGACCTCTGTGCCATATGGAAAGGATTTACTTTGGAGTATCAGATAGATGACTCTTGTTCTTTGAGTTACAGTTGTAAGCCTCTGAGTTTGCCCAGTGTTGGGCTCAGTTTGAAAAGGGGATGGTGAGTGTGATCATACCCCTAGTTATTAAAAAACGTGAACAGGAACCTGGAAGGGGTTTTCAGTGAACATTACAGGAGATGACAGAGGTGCTTGGTTTAGTTTGGTTTGGTTTGGACAACTCATGAGCTTATACTTGAATTTGTTTACTAGTGACCTCTGTTTCCTTTTCCTCAGGGTTCAAAAGCTGTTGTAGGAAGTTACTTTACCTTTGCAATACTAAAGGTGTGGATGAATAGTGCTGTGCCTTGCCTTGTGGGATCAGAAGCTCTTAAGCCACACTGGTTAATGCAAAGCATGTGGCTGAAGCACTGTGTGACAAAATACAGATCACTGCAGTGGCTGCCAGACAGAAGTCAACTGGAGCCCAGGCTGAACCTGCTACAGACTGGGTCCAGCAGGTGGAAAGTTCCCTGTTTCTGTAACCAAAGTGAGAGGATTTCAGGGAAGTAAAATAGGATCTTTGAAAAGGGGTTATGTACACAGTTGCACGTGTGTACATGTGCATTCACTCATGTGTGATGGAAGCAAAGCTCTTCCATGCTGCTCTGTAATGTAAACCTGCCAGTGCAGTAATTTGTAAATGCTGCTTACAACATGATTTGCCTCACTATAAGGTTTCTGAATTAGCACGTAATAGTGCTCCTGCTCCAGTGCTAAGGAAGGATTAGGAGAGATTTGTCCAACTTTCTGTCTGTTGATGGGCCCATGTCATTTGGTTAGACTTGAACTCTAAATAGTTTAAATAGCTCTCCAATGAGCATATTTAGCGGGTAATGAGGAACAGTCATGGCTGTATATACAATTGTTTGTTCTGTTTTAAATTAGAAATGCTTTTCAAAATAGGATTCTTCTCTTGTATCTGTGTAGGGTTCAACACAGTGCAGAAGGCTTTGGGGTGCCATCACAGTAGAAAGGATTTTGTGCAGTTAGGAAATAATTCGAACACTGCAGATGCACAAATACACATTTTTTCCTCCTCCTTTATTCTATCATTAATGGAAACTTGACCCCTGTGAATTTTGGAATATAGATAGTCTTCAAGTACTACATCTGTTCAAAATGGAGTGCTGTGTGCTTGCTCCTTACAGCTCTTTACTGATGTGTGATCTGAAGAAGTGTGTTCTCCAGAAGGGGAATTTTCTGTACTCGGGGAGCTACTACTGTTGCCTATCACTGTTGGCCAAGTATGATTGTTAAAGCAGGAGTGTGAGCTCTTTGAAGAGCTGGGGAAGCAAGCAGGTGCCTTCAGAAAGGGACATTAGAGCCTTTGAGGTAGGCAGCAAATCACAACAGATCTTGGATGTTTACAATATCACTCCACCAAATATCTGGGGAAACAAGGCTTGTGCTATCAGCTTTTCAGACACAGATGTGCCTTTTCCAAGGCTGGTGTGGACAGAGAGAACAGGTTATTTGTCACTGTTCCTCAGGTCTATCAAGTTGCCTCCATGATAAAGCTGTCTGCACCGTGCTCCCCTTCCTCTCAGGCCTGTGTCCTGGCTGGAAAAGAGCAGTGCAGGTCTGTTTTTCCTTCCCAGACTACTTGAAAGAAAGGAAAAATAGAAAAGTGATATTCGTGGTGGGTCTTAGTTATTTTCACTCACTTCATTATTGTTCTTAGTGTTGTGGTCTCTCTTTCCTTGTCTGTTTGTTCTTCCATGGCACTTAGGCTTTGTGCAGAGTGCAGCTTTGTTGCCTGGAGCAGGAACTCTTCCAGCTTCTTTCAGCCTTCCCCTTTCCAAAAGCCCCCCTGCCTTTGGCCTCCCCCTTTCCAAATCTTTTCCAGGGTACCTGATGTACTTCCAAAAATGGTACAATAAATGTATATGTAAATATAATTAAATTACTGACTGGTCATTTTATTTGACTAGTGACACAAATAAGCATCTTCTTAATTTTTACTTATTGCTTTTAGGGGGCTCACTTGGAATTAAATTAATTTAAAGGAAATAACCTACACAGATGTGCACATATGATGTAATACCTGTATGTGTGTCTGTACATACACACACTCTCTGGGACATCAACAGGAGCTGTCTGATGAAATTTTCTGATTGGATTTGAAAATGAACATTGCAGTGCACGTGTGTTTTCTCTTTAAACAGATTGCATCTCTTGAATAGTTCATCACAGCTTCTTGAAGTGTTTACATATGCACTCTTTGTCTGGAGATGCCTTGTTATAAATACTTCCTTCATTTTACAGGCATTTGTTTGGAAATATGTTGAGCAGCCGTGCTTGGTTTATTTCCAAATGTCTTAACTTTGGGACTGTGGATTGGCTTATAGCCTGAAGTTCATATCTCTCCTTTTCAGGGGAAGAGCCATATTTGAACAACTCGTGGAACACAAGAACTGTAGTATAAAATGGGAGGCATCCCCCATGAAACGCCCATGGCCAAACACAGTGTGTCTTGCAATGAGCTGTGGTGGGGGAATGGAAAATACAGGCTTAGTTAAAAGAGCAAACAAATACCAGGAAAGAAACATAAAAGAAGTTCTATGCTGCTAGGTAGTATAAGTTGCGTAGTGTTTAAAAGTATTTTGATGTGACTGGTACCTTTTGAGGCATATGACAATAAGTTATGTCATATTTCCAGTTGCTGTTTTCAACTCTGTTTTTTTTCTCCCTTATTGTTTATAAATCGGTGAAGGTGTTATGGTAGCTGTTCTTTACAAGTACACTGCAGCTAAATCTATACAGCACTTTTTTCTTGTCTTGAAAGAACTTAAATAGCTTTGATTAGTCATCAGCTTAAGGAGAAGCGCCTGGGAAAAAGCAGTAGAAAAGTCCTTTCTGTGATACTTGTGGGAGAACTTTGTATTCACTCTAGGGTGAGTAAAATACAAAAACTGAAGGGATAGATTTCAAATATTGGTATCACTTGCCTGGTTCATTTGTTTGGTTTTTAACCATCCAGAGTTTTTTTAAATCTTAAAAAATATTAGAAACACTTTGGTAGCCAAAAGAAGGGTTTTGTAAGTGAAAAAAGTAACCAGATGATCTAGTTTTGTTTTATTTTGTCTGATTCTTTCCATAGCAATAGCAAATATAGCAATGGAAGGAATATAGTTGGACATGAAGAAGAATTTATTCACAGAAAGGGTGATTAAGCATTGGAGTGGACTGCCCAGGAAGGTGGTGGAGTCACCATCCCTGGATCCAGTTGATGTGGTGATGTTTAGTCAAAAGTCGAATTTGATGATCTTGGAGGTCTTTTGCAACTGCAGTGATTCTGTGGCATATACCATATTCTGTGGCCTTGAGGATTAAGGTAATTTATTTCAGAGTTGGTTTGTGGTGGTCATGATATGAGGGTGTCTGTGCTGGGACTCAGTAAAATTGACACTTCAACCCTCCAACATCTTTTTGCCTAGTACTCCAAGTTGCATATTTTGGCCTGGATTAATTACCTTACTTTAATAGTAAATTATCCTGCTGCCACAAACACAACAATAACAGGACCCCGTTGCACAAACAGAGTAGTAAATATACCTATCTTCTGTAGGTGACTGGCTAAATAAAGACTAAAAGTGTTGCAAGGCAAACAGAATGAGCAGTGGCATAGCAATGACTGCCACATTAGATTTATTTTTATTTGTTTTTCTTCTGATAGGGCATTTACCAGAGCACTGTATCATTTACAAAATCCTCCCTCTGTCTTTTGCACATGCTCCCTTTGTTAGTTCTACAAATATCTCTTGAAAATATATATAAAAACCGTCTGGTTAAAGTTGTTCCTCACCTGCAATTCCCATTCCTAATTTACAGTCATGGTTTTTTTTCATATGTTGATGGGATTTAATTTAGTGAGTCTTATATTTTGTCGTGTGTCTATATTCTTTTTCTGTCTGCTCAGTTTTATGTACTATAGTGTGTCTCCTCTGCATACTTAACCTCTGGTAAGCTTGGTATGAGGGGCAAGAAAAAAAGAGGAAGGAAGCACTCTGACAAGGGTGAGGTGGGAATTCGTAGTCAGTGCAAAGCAGAGCTTTTTTGGCATCCAGCCAAAAGAACTGATGACCTTCAGAGCTGGAGTGCTAGCAGAATTAAAAATAATTCCAGAGCACAAAAGGTAGAAAAGCTGTAAGCAAGGACTGAAAGCCAGGATTAAAGCCTCCAGTGACTTTACTGCAAGGATGACTTTTCCACCACTGTTGGCAAGTCATGAAGAATGGTCTGTGCAGCTCTTATCAAAATTATGTCCCAGTCTGATCTTTCTTGATACATAGATGGGCTACTATAAAGGGAACAAAATTCCCGTTTAACAAGAGAAAACAAGTTCAGCCCTGGAGGCCAAGCTGTGAGAATCCCTTAGGATGAAGGGGGCTTGCTGCATACTTCTGCATAACAGCAGAACTGTGAAAAGACAATCAAAACTAAAATCAGAGGCAATAAACAGACCCTGCATAATTTAGGCTGAGGGGGAGGTTTATTACTGCCTAAGCAGGATAGCTTTGGAGGAGTTTGCAGCAGGAGCACTGGGGGTTTAACTAATCATGGGGTAGATGTCCATTAGTTTCTGAACATAGGTCACATCGTTTCAGAGTGGACAAAGTGATGCTGCAACTCTCAGTAGGCTTCTGCCTCTGCTAATTTCCTCCTGCTTTTTTGATGCACTAAAACTGAAAAGCACTAATGATACTCAGGATAATATCTTAATTATGTAGCTAGAATATTTTAATCAAGGTTGTGGTAGGCATGGGAATTCATGTGCAAAATTTAGCCCCTGCTGTTAGCAACCTGAAAACAGGCAAAACAAAAGTAGAGTACAGAATTGGACGAAGTGTCCAACTAGAGAATAATTACAGAGAGTGAATATTGCAAGATAGGTTTCTCTGTTCTGTGGGGCCGCAGCAGTTCTGATAGAGTACATTGTACACATTGTTTTCTGCACTGCTTGGGTTTTGCACGTCTAAATCCTGAATGAAAAATTCTACAATGGGGGGCTATTGCAGAAAGGCTTGTAATCAATGCTGGCTCATCTCTTTTAGCATAAGCTTTCTTTTTTTCCCTTCTGCAGAGAACCTGTATCTGTTTCCTGCATCTGTCACCCATCCTTCTTAGTGAATGGAAAGCAGTAATTGATTTTTTGTTGTTGTTAGCAAGTAATTACCCTTGCCAAATTTTGGAGGACCTATTGTCTCCTTCAGACACAATGTTCTTGGGAAAAAGTCTTACTTATTGTAACCTCTTGTGCAATCTTCACTTGGATGATAAATACATCTTGGCAACAAGGAGCTTTCTGAATGAAAAATGTTGCTGGACAACCCTGTAGTACAGCAAGAACGCAAACCTCTGCCAATGCTGGTGGAGTGCAGCCAGGCAGGAGGGTAAAATGGGGAAAGCCTTTCACACTGCCTGCAGAGCACAGAGTGAGATGAAGTCTTTATATGCACACATCCAAATATCTGTTTACCATCAAACAAGGGTTTTTCCTATTGAGCATCTGAGCTCAAAGGTGGCCTTCCTTCTAGCAAAATCTTGAAATCCATTGGAAAGCTGCCACCTACCAGTGCAAGACTGGGGAAATAACAGAGAACATGTGGACCATGCAGCAGTTGGGTATAAGTAGCCCACTGTAAGAATTAGCTGGGAAACTTCACCCTCCCCATTTTTTTATTTGAGTCAACAGATTTGGGATCTTGTAGTTTCCTCAGGCTGTATTGTGGTTCATGGCCTGACTTTGGTTTTCCATTAGGTCTGTCCAGAACCATAGCTGACCACTGAAACCTCATTTTAATACTGCAGCTGTTACATTCATTGCAGCATTGTTAGAATGAATTGTAAATGCACATTTTTCCCCCTGTAGCTCTTCATCTTACTTTTTCTGGTTGATTTTTTCATCAGTACTTAGTGATGTCTGGAAGGAAAAAAGGTGCATAAAAGCCCTGCACAGAGAGATGTTTGAATCCTCCGAAGGGAGTACAGAGAATGAGTTGGGGCTGGGAGCACTCTGTTCTCTTGCGGTTTCTGTGCACACTGCCAGTGGCTGGTGTTTCTCCGTGGGCCTGGCAGCTGCTGTGGGGCAGCAGAGCACAGCCAGCAGCCAAGTCTCTCAACCCATACTGCGGCTGACAGCGCTTGGCCTTGTGAAAAGGAAACAATCTGAAGCAGAGGGCTCGATGCAGTGTACCTGGCAGTTAATGGAAATCTTTGTTGACCTCAGTGGAAGCTGGATTTGATCCTGTGCCTACTTGAGTGTTTTGGTGTTGGCTGCAGCTTCAAGTGGCTTTTTTTCTGCTGGCTCATTTCTGATTCCTTTTTTCCCTTCTTTTTCTAAAGTATACTTAGCTTTGAGTGGTGTAAAATCAAGACAGCTTCATCCGTGTCACTGTAGCTGGACACTTTTATTCTCGCCCAGCGTCTGTCCTCATTTTCTCCGCCTTTCCACTGTCTATGTATTGATTTGCAAGATTTTGGTCTTGATTTCCCTCCTTTTTGAGCCATTCTGCTGCTTCTCACAAACACCCTCATCTCACTTAAACCTCTGCTCACCAACGAGTGTAATTGTTTAATCCCTCTTCTGCCCTTCTTCCTGAACTTCAGAACAGTCCTTATATTGATTTCTGGTGAACGCAGCCCAGGCCCCAGTCCCAGCTGCCACCAGGGAGCCAACTTCCCCTTCAGCAGGCTCCTGGAGGCCAGCCCTTTGCTGCCTCATGCCAGCCACTCTCCCTCACTCGGCAGAGTTCATCCCTGTGTTGCACATAGGAAGGAGAAAGGCCACCTTGCCTCAGGAGCCAGCAGCCACCTTGGGCAGAGCACACTCTCTGTGATCCTCAGCCACACGTCAGCATGTCTTCTGTCCCTAAGGAGAAGGTGCTGGAAGTAATGGAGCTCTTTTCAGGTGACTGCCAGAGAGAAGAGAGCTGTGGGCATGGACAGTGGCAGTGAGAAAAACGATGCAGAGGAGGACAAAGGCCTGCTGCAACACTGCTGGAGCTTCTTGTTGCCCTCCACTCTCCTTGAGTTTCACATGCCCCCAGAGGGATTCATCTCCTGGGTGAAGAATTGTGATTGTATGTGTTCTGCCTCTGAGGAAAACCTTTTTCCTTTTGTATGTGGATTTTTGGACTTTTTTTTTCTTTTGGTCACTCTCCATTTCCTTGGAGATGATGTGAAGTTTTTGTGTGTTAGTATCAGAAACTGGAGATACTGGTGTCTCATGAGAGTTACAGGGTAAAGGGCCTGAGCTGTGGGATGCTGAACAGGAGAATCACAGGTATTCTTTTGGACCACAAAAAAACTTATTTAATTTTTTCCAGCAGTAATGTAAATGCTGAGCAAACAGCGTCTGTAATGAGGAAACCCTTTGGAGGGTGGGAGCTGACCTAATGAAAGATGAGAAGTGAGGAGCTGGAACACAGGGCTGCTGTTGCACTGGGGGCTTGCAAGGGTGAGATTGCCACTGACACACCTGCTGGTCCCAAACTCTCGATGGCCTCTTAGGTTAGCTGTGCACAGTGGAATGTATTCTTCCTGTTTCCTCACATTATTCCCATTGAAGTTTAAATATGAATCCCCTAAACTGTGCTGAAGGTAGAACATGAAGCTTCAGGAAAGCCAGTGTCATTTTTACTCTGCTTTTCAGACACAGGCAATGGCAAAAGAGGAGGAAGTTACAGTATGCTTTCAGAGGTGGTATCATTATGCTGGTGGTTAAAATTTCTCCTATTTTAACTCCTTTGAATTGTATACAGCCAGCGCAGAGCAGAGAGGTAGAAATGGACCATGTAGGTTGTTTTATTAATCATTAGTACAATTGTTACCCAGCATCCAAACCAGCCCAAATGTGCTTATAGAGAACATTTAATTTAGGAAACTAAGACTTGTGACCTAAGGCTAGATCCAGCTGCTGTAAATGGGACAGAGTATGTTAGCAGCCATGTGGAAAAGGGCTGTAAAGCCCAGAGTCCCTGGATGATGAGAAGTGTGAGCACTAGATGTGAATTTGTTAATACTTTAGTAATGTATCCACAAGAAGAAAAAAAGAGGAAAAAACATTGTGGGAAATTCTTTCCTTCATACATAATATTTTTCTGTTGATTTAAAATTGCCCTTAGTAATTTGTTGATGCCAGTGAAGTATTTCAGCTATAGAAAATGTGAAACCATCTACTGCCTTTCTATGAATTATGAGTCATAAATTGTATAAAAAATATTCAGCTTGCTATAGCTGTTCCACAAGCAGAACCTCTGACTAATGAAGAAACTGCTGCCATTTTGGGGGGAGTAGGAAGGGTCTGAGTTAAACAGAGCAAGATGCCAAGTGCCAGCATGTGGCTCTGTGCTAAGTGTGAATTGGTGTCATCTGAAACGGGCCACCCTTGCTAAGTAAACAATTAGCGGGTATTTGACGTGTACTTGCAGTTCAGTGAAGCAAAGCTGCCCTTTGCTCCAGCTGGAGTTCTCATCTGCCAGCCAGTGCCCAGAGCTGACCCGTGGGAGAGCCACGCACCAGTGCCAGCCCAGCTGCCACATCTGCAACCAGGCAGCCAGGCCAGGGAGGCACAACCTCCAACTGATTCAGCACCCGGTGGGCAGGTTGCAATGACAGAATTCCCCTAAAAATAGGAGTAAAGTGTCAAGAGACTAGGATACTGACATTCCCAGGCAAATCCTTGGTGGTGGCATTCATTTCATTCAGCTTCAGCCATCTAAGGAGCTGGGAGTTCAGTTCAAGTTAGTACTCTAATCATGTGTCACTCAGGTTTATCTTCTTTTGTATCTATTTTATGAATTGTCTTTTGCAGGTGATTATAGAAAGGTCCTCAGCAACTACTTTTGAGTAGGTATCCAACTTTTTGATGGGTGAAATTTCTGTGAGTTAAATTCAGTGTTAAAGCTCTGGATTTCAGTTTCTCTGTCATTTCAGAAAAGACCATGCAGCCTCATGAGGATTTGTGAATTTTATTTTGCAACCATGCAATGTTAGAGTCATTGAAAGGTGTTTAATATACCTGAGGTATAAGTAAAAGTATAAACAAACTCCAAGGAGCTGTAGAGCAGGGGTTGCTAACCCTGGTTGTGTTTGAAGTTTAGCTGGATCATTCATATTTGGCCAGTTTTAGTTTTTGGGCTGTGTGTCTGACACCCATATTAACTTGTCAGTGATGGAGACATGCCTAATAAAATACAGCTAAAAAGACTGACAGTGTAGCTTTCAGTTTGGGATGCCCAGTCATTTTCCAAACAAATAGTGGATGATGTCCCAGCTGTACTAAAAACAGCCATTTTTCTTCCCTATTGACTCTAGTGAGTAGAAATCAAACCCTGCCAAATTAGCTTCTTTTTGGTATTTGTGAAATGATACAATTTTTACTGTGTTCAGGTGTGACTAAAAGACATGCTCTCAAATACTATCAGTTAAATTTTCATTTCATCCAGTATGAAACTATGCTATCTTTACCATACCCAATTCAAAGATTGTTTTAAGGGCTCTTGAAGTATACATGTTAATTTGAGGCTTCTTTAATTGTCAGAATCTGGGTAGGTTGTGTGTTTTGTTATTTTCTTCTTAAAAATTTTGAGTTGTGTAAGGCATGCAAATGCTTTCAAACTGCAAGTCCTTTTGGCTTCAGGCAGCTGTGATCTGGATTTTAAAATGTTCCTATTAATGTAAGAACACTTACTGCTTTCCAGCTTGCAGTGTAGTGCTTGGGTTTTGTCACAATGTGGTTCAATTCTTGTTTGCTTTGCACAGGAGATGGCTGTCCGAGCACTGAAGCAGACGGGGAGCAGAAGTATTGAGGCAGCCCTGGAGTACATCAGTAAGATGAGCTACTTGGATCCTAGAAATGAACAGATAGTACGTGTGATTAAGCAAACCTCACCAGGTGAGCATGATTTTCTTTTAACTGTGTTCTTCTTTCTTGCAATAAGCTAGTTTTTAAAGTAGGGTCTTCAGGAGGGAGAAGTGTTGGACAGCAGTGTTCCATAGTAGTCTTGTAGGAGACAGTGAAGTGAAAGGCCAGCTGGGCTGGAACCTCAATACAGCTCACCTGCTTCCAAAGAGTTGTCTGTATGTACATTCATAGTCCACCTTCTTAAACAGAAATCTATTGTTCAAATCCAAACACTCCCCCATTGGACTAGAACAGACTTACTGGTGTACAAATATAGGAGGTGGATATCATATCTCTCTTGACATCAAGATTATTTGCACAGCTGAATTATGTGTCCCAAAGAAGGATTCTGCTACTTTGTTTTGTGACTTCTGATAAGGGAAAGCAAAGTCAGCTTGTCCCCAAGGCTCAGCATGGATCTTACTGACAGAGATGACAAATGGGTCTTATGGCTGCCTCCCACTTCCAGGCCAGAGTAGCCATGGGATGCTTTGGATTGCCACAGCCTCATCAGTGCCATCTCACTGTGTCCTAGCAGATGAGCTACCAGGGGTGTTGTTGTAAGACCAGCCTCAGTTATGCTGGCCTTGTGTTATCACAGGAGAAAGAGCTGCCAATTATAGATTTCATTTAAAGATCTCTGATTATTTGTCCATAAATACTCCATTTCAAAACATTGCATTCTTTATGAAGGTGTCATGTGGTGCACACCCTCAGTGTGCTGAGGGTGCATAAACCTGTCTTAACACCATGCACATCCCTGCATGTCCATAGGCAGCAGGGCTTGTGTGTCAAGGTGAGGAGTCAGCAGCTGTGCTCAGGTGTGCTGCATCTGGCCCAGCTGGGATGTGCTGTACTGCAAAAAGCTTGTCATCCACTGATAAAGCCTGTTAGTTCATTAAGACTATTCTTACAGGCTCTGTGAAGTCAGGATTTTAAAGGAAAATGGTTTAGGCATAAATGGGCCAAGTCCTGTGATTTGTGAGAGCTAAAGAACCAGAAGGGGAACAAAAACATAACAACAGCACAGTCTCCCCTTGTCTTTTTAGCACAGCGAGTGCTTTATACACCTGCAATTTGTCCTCAGATCAAAGAGCTGATGAAAAGCACCATTGACACTTCCACTCAGGAATGCTGCTATCTTATCTCTGCACATTCTTCAAACTAAGATTAATTTGTTGACACCCTGAAAGATCTTCCTTCCCAACAGATGGAAGATGAGTAATATGAGGGGGTACTCTGTGTCCAGCACATTGGAAGGAATACAGGACAAACTGTATGATGCCTTTGTTTAAATGAAGAAGAAAAGAGGGATTTTTGAGAATGATGGAAGAGAGGGTTGTAAACAGAAAACCGGTGTGAGCAGATGGCCCACTGTGCAGAAGGTGGACTATGTGATGGTCTAGTAGTTTGTAGCAATGTTGACTTTAAGTTATATAGAAAGTCCTTCCAGGAGCTTTTTTCCCCACTGTTGTTGTACTTAACACTCTGCTCTGTAGCTTCCTCCTGTCTGAGAGCAATGACTGCTAATACTAGAGGTCCAGCTTTAAGAAACTGACTGTAGAGTAGTCTGATGAGTTCACAGTTAGGGAATTTGTGCTTCTATTTTCATGATTGGATAGGACTCCCTGATGATTCCTGGCATGAGCATTATTGTGAGCCAGTAGCTTGTTATCAGTAGGAATACTTGGCACCTATAACTTTAAATGTTCAGAGTGCTTAATTTAGATTTTGAAAGGTGTTTTTATAACACATACTCCTGAGCAGTGTGCAAGTGTGTGTATGTATGTATAGATGTATGAGTAATACAAAGTAGTTGGTTCACCTGAGTTGTTTTCTAACGTTCTTCTGTGTTCTTTTTATAAAGGAAAGGGTATTGTGCCAAATAACGTAACCCGCAGGCCAAGCTTTGAAGGATCAAATGAATCTTTTCCGTCCTACCATCAGATCAGTAATGCAGCCTATGAAGGGACAGGCTTTGGAGCAGAAGGTGCAAATATGCTTACTGAGGTTCCAAGGCCATACATGGACTATTTGATCTCTACTTCTCAGTCTTCAGCTATGACTGCTCCTGTACAGCGACCCTCTGGAGTAGGCACGCACAGCACACCAACGAGCCATCAGCAGAAAGCATACCCTGCAAATATGGAGTCTTCTGTGATTAGTTACCCAGTGGCTAATCACAGCAGTCAGGCCTTGCAGCTGCAGGCGTCCCATGGCTGCAACAGCCAACATTACAGCAGGCAGCACATGATGGTGCAGGGGGAGCCTATGGGATATGGTGTTCAGCGGAGTCCATCCTTCCAAAACAAGATGCAGCAGGAGGGGGGATATGCCAATCTCCCAAATAAAGGGGCAGTTGTTCAGAACAATACTGGTCATGCATTTCAGCAGGCACCAGCAAGCCTGTATATCTCACATTCTCATCACAAACAGACAAGTCCTTCTTCTCATCAAATGCATGTGATATCCAGAGGTCCAGCCTTTGCTAATGATTTTTCAGACAGTCCACCACAAAATCTATTAACTCCATCTAGAAATAGCCTAAACATGGACCTCTATGACATGAATAATCCTCAAGTTCAGCAGTGGCAGGCAGCAACACCATCACGCAGAGATTCTTTACAAAACCCAGGAATAGAAACATCTCCAAGGCAACATGTATCCTTCAGACCTGATGCCACAGTGCCGAGCAGAACAAACTCCTTCAACAACCACCAGCAACAGCCACAAGTGACAGTGTCTATGAGACAGGTTCCTCCAGGGAAAGCCGATCCTTCCATTACGTCTCCAAACACAATCACAGCAGTCACATCTGCTCATATCCTCCAGCCAGTGAAGAGCATGCGAGTGATGAGACCAGAGCCTCAGACTGCAGTGGGACCTTCCCATCCTGGGTGGTTGCCTGCACAGGCACCGGCTGTGGATGGCTTGGAGATCATGGAGCAGCATGTGCCACCACCTGCAGCAGCTAATGCCTACCAGCTAGATGTGGATTATGGTAACCAGGAACTGCGGTGTCCACCACCACCCTATCCCAAGCATTTGTTACTTCCTGGCACCTCTGAGCAGTTTGATATCAACTGCTTGTGCATGGGCATGGAGCAGACTCTGCGTGTGGTCCCCAGTTCAACAGGCAACAAGGCTGAGGAGAGCAGTGAGCGAAATGATAAAAGCAGCAAGAACACTAAAGCTGAAAAACCAAGCAAAGATAAAAAGCAGATTCAGACGTCTCCAGTGCCTGTGCGAAAAAATGGCAAAGATGAGGAAAAGCGAGAATCCCGAATAAAGAGCTACTCACCTTTTGCCTTCAAGTTCTACATGGAGCAACATGTAGAGAACGTCATAAAGACCTACCAGCAGAAAATCAACAGGAGGTTACAATTGGAGCAAGAAATGGCAAAAGTAATTATTACTTTGTTATAATAAAATCTAATAGGGTCAAATTGATTATTGCTATTTTTAATTAGTAAAAAAAAAATTGTAAAGGCAGAATTGACTGAAGTAGTAGGTATCAGACAATTCCCTATACCAGACTGTATCCACTTAGAAGTGTGGATGCAAGTCTGGGAGGCTGTTTGAAAAACCTGAGATGTGAAATGATATTTCCTCATACCAGAAAAGTAAAATTAAGCAAAATCCCCCATGTTATAGGTAAGAACTTAGAAGGCAGGCTTGAGGCTGCGATAATTCTGGCAATACTTTGGCAACTCTTGCAAAAGTCTTTGTTCTCGTTCTTCCTTGCTGTTCCATGTTGCTGCTCATTCACCAAAGCCATGTTCAGCTTGGCAGTCACTGTGCCATATTTTCAGATGACTATAATATTTGACTGAAAGTTGTCTGTTGAACAGATGTAAGTAATAATGTTGTGCAAGTAACCATATTGGACCAGCTTGAACTGATTTTAGGACCGTTGCCAGAACTTGTTCTAGAGGCAGGTCTCAGGGAGATGCATTTTGGGTGATAGAACTTCTTTCATGCCTAACTGTAGCTCTCTGATAGTGCTGCTTAAAACAAAGCTGCCAAGCTCTGATGGTTGGTCTGGCAGTTGTGTTTTTAATTTATACTTGTGGAAGAGGAAGAGGGTTTTTTCCCTTCCCAGGCATGACGGGAATATGACTAATCTACTTTTGCATTAAAGGATAAGCTCTAAGGAAAGCTGTTATTAATGCATAATGGGTAATAATTAACTACCCAATCTTCCCTAGCACAGTCAGTTTCCAGAGTCAATTGATTCGATGCTCACATTGCACCAGAAAACTCAGGAGTTTGTTTGTTGAGGTTAGAATTGAATGAATATTCTTGGAAAATCTCTCGAAACATTGGCATTTTACTGACAGTTAATAGTTTGTCCCCACTGCAAGTACAGGTTGTATTATGTTGCTTGAGTTTAGTGAATATTTTCCTGAGACTGAGATAGGGAATGATCTCTAGAGAGGTATAACAGCATCTAATTGTGCTAGTTCTTCTCTCTTGACTCTTCAGCTTTCCCTCATTCAGAGATAAATCAGGTATAAACAAAAACAACTCCTTCCCCTAGAAACCTTATCACTGACTGAAAATACATGCAGGAGATTTTGGCTATCTTAATGTTGTATTATTCTAGAATCAGCAAGAACAGCACACACTCATTATTTTACCCTAAAAAATAAATATTTCCTTTATTATGGATCGATGTAGTTATCTTTAATTTCAAAAACAGTATTCCTTGTTTTGATTTGGCTGCTTCCCTCAGTCTGAAACTTCATCCTACCTGCAAGTTTCTGTAGACCTCCTCCATCCTTTATTCATACAGATTTAATTTTTATACCGTGAGGATCTCATTGCATAGTCTGGCTGCCCACATTCATCTTTAGATACCTAGATTACAGATGTGAAATTAAATCAGCCTAAGCAGCAGCCCTGTGGGTGTATGATTGGGTTTCTAGCCTGCTAATCAGTCAGCTTCAATGCCCTCCACCCTCCCAATGGCCCCTTCCCACCAGGCACTGATCTTTCTCTTAAAAGTAGTTCAATTGATGCCAGTTAATTCAGGATTTTGGAATTGGGGTGTGTAGAAAAAAAGCATGCTGCAGGAAATGAGTTGTCAGAGGAGCCTAGGGATCAGCCGCGGGGTTTCTGCTGGTGGGGGCCGTCGGTAGCTCTCAGCAGAGGACCAGACACTGAAGTTGGCAGAGTTGGCTCTGCTGGCTCTGTCTTTAAAGGCAGGGAAATCTGGTTGGATCCTGCTGCGTCTCTCTTTTCCAGGAGGTCTCTCCCCACAGCCTTGTGAAATGTTACTTGCAGTTACTGGGAGGCTCTCTGGGAGGTGACTGGAGCCATCAGTTCTACAGCTTGGGTGCAGAGGGAAAATAATATATTTAGAAGGGAAATGGCACCAGGGTCTGGGTTGCAGTGGCTGAGGAGAGAACAGACCTGAGGATTTTATGTACATATTTTGGGAGGGGAAAAAGAGAAGTTTATAGAACAGATGCTCAGGAGATCCAAAAACCTTGAGAGTGGAGGCTGCATATGGCAGAGGAAGAAACTCAATTTCTAAAGGTTCCAAGGCACTTGGGAATGTGTAGGTCAAAACCAGTTTTTTAATTACAACACAAACCCAAACAAACAGCACCCAAGATAGGAACTGTTAATGCGAGCTGCCCTAGGGAACCATTCATGAGCAAAGTGAACTGCTGCACGTAGGTTTAAGTTTCAGTTTAAATTAAGCTGGGCTTAAGTGCACATACATTATCATGGAATGCAGTGGCAAAGTGCACATTTGAAAGGTGTAAAGCGAATCTCATGGTCAGATTTGTTACATTGTATTCCTCTCTCTGACAATATTGCCCCATGCCTTCTTGTTCAGCCAAAAGAGACAGACATACCAAGCTCAGATATTGCAAATTCAGGCAATAAGTTTAGGAACAGTGAGTTTGCCCGTTTTTCAGAAATGCCTCAACAGACAGATAAGAGAGTATATCCCCCATGAATATATCTTTTCTGGTTCTTGGTTAATTTTTCTGAGAAATGTGTTTTGGGAATGCTCATTTACTTTTCTCTTGCTATGAATATAACAGTACTAGCTCTTGTGGTTTGCTTTCCTTTGTAAAGGCAGGCCTCTGTGAAGCAGAACAGGAACAAATGAGGAAAATTCTCTACCAGAAGGAGTCCAACTACAACAGACTTAAAAGGGCCAAAATGGACAAGTCTATGTTTGTGAAAATCAAGACTCTGGGTATTGGTGCGTTTGGAGAAGTGTGCCTGGCCTGCAAAGTGGACACCCATGCCCTGTATGCCATGAAGACTCTGAGAAAGAAAGATGTGCTGAACCGGAATCAGGTGGCTCACGTCAAAGCAGAGAGGGACATACTTGCTGAGGCAGACAATGAGTGGGTGGTTAAACTCTATTATTCTTTCCAAGATAAAGACAATCTGTACTTTGTGATGGACTACATCCCTGGTGGGGATATGATGAGCCTGCTGATTCGGATGGAGGTCTTCCCAGAGCGTCTGGCTAGATTTTATATTGCAGAGCTCACTTTGGCCATAGAGAGTGTGCACAAAATGGGATTTATTCATCGAGACATCAAGCCTGACAACATTCTGATAGACCTTGATGGGCATATCAAACTGACTGACTTTGGACTATGTACTGGATTCAGGTGGACTCACAATTCAAAATATTATCAGAAAGGTAATATTTTTACCCTTTTTCTAGGATGATACTGTGTTATTTGTTTTGAAACAAGCACCTACTTCTTGGTGGAAACACCAGATCAGGAAACTGGACAAACAGTCAATGGCAATATAATGTGACTGTCTCTCTCTGACTCACTCTCAATTAGCTTGTTTCCAGTCCTTTTGTTTCCAATACTGTTCAAAACCCTGTCCACAAGTGGCTTTCCACTGCAGCAGCAGTCATTTTTCAGTTTATACTTGTTTGGAGGGTCTCTTTTGGTGGCAAAATGGTTTAATCACAGACTTGGAGTAGTCCATATGTCTTCTGCATGTGCTATTGAGTACTGGTGTTGGCAAAAAGGCCATAAGCAATTGGTGTAGCTAACTTAAGTATACTCCATAGTTCTGTGTCCCCCATATGGAACTACACTTCCTTATGCTGAGACAGAGACATTTTGCATGGAAAACCAGTTGTGAATGGGAGGGCATAAAAAAATATCTTGAGTTTAAAGTTTAAACACTCTTCTTCACTGAGAGTAGGAGATGGCTCTGGATCTGGGTAAATACTTCTCTGTGTGTCGAGTTTTATGACCGTGAATGTGAACTTTCTCTCCCATTTGAAAGGGAGCCATATCAGACAAGACAGCATGGAGCCCAGTGATCTTTGGGATGATGTGTCCAACTGTCGATGTGGAGATAGGCTGAAGACATTGGAACAAAGAGCTAAGAAGCAGCACCAGAGATGTCTGGCCCACTCATTAGTTGGAACCCCTAATTACATTGCTCCTGAAGTCTTGCTTCGTAAAGGTAGATAAACTGTATTTTTCTCCTGTATCACTATTTTTTTTTTCTTGAATAAGCTTGCTGCTTTGGAAGATTGTCATTCTGAAGACCACAAACACTTAACTCAGATTAAGGAGAACTCCTCATGCTCCAGTGTTCAGCATCACTTCACTGACACTAGGGGTGGCCATACTTCGTGTGTGTAATATCCATACTCTTAGGCCTTTGAGTGAGGCTGCTAATAAATGTGTTGGATCATTTTAACAGTGATACTTTTCAAGTATGAAGTAGATTATCTGTGCTCATGGAGTACAGCTCTGAGTCTATCAGGTTTACACAGACCAGAGAGTAGCCAGGTGATAGTTCTGGATCACTGATTCAGATGGGCCACTTAAGTATGGATGATGTAAACTTGTGGAAATATGTCCTCCACATTTCCAACCAGAACCTGTGGAACCCAACAGAAAGTTTTCCACAATTTACTCTGAACACCCTGCATTCAAAAGCTTAGCTTGAGGAGTTTGGACTGTACTTGGTGACTATCCATGCAGAACTGACATGGTCACTGTAAAGAGATTAGATGTTTAGAGTTGTCTGCAAGCTAGATCCTAAGCCTCATCTTTTCTCACAGAGATTTCACATTCAGTCCTACATCATCTGATGACACAAATTCCGTTGAAATCGGTGTTTAAATCCTTCTTTTTCAGATCTTAAATATATACCTTATTGGTCTTGTCACAGCAATTAAGTGATGGAAGTTTTTACTCTGCTTGAAACTTGCTCAGAAAGTCATCCGTAGCTTTCTTCTGTCTGTAGAGCCAAGCTGTGTCTTTCAGCAGCTTTTCAAAGTCGTGGAGTCACCTCCACTGAACCTAGGGTGGACATCAGTTGCTAAACATTTTTGTTATTTTTTGGGGTCCAGTTTGTGCTGAGTGGGACTGGGCACAAATAAACCTCCTTCATTCTTTCTGATGATAGTTTCATGACTCACTTTTGTTGAGAATTTATTCAGAAAGGTTCAAGGACAACAGGATTAGAGCTTTACTAACAGCAGTAGAATTCAGGTCAGCAAGCAGAAGTCACAAACCTTCTGTCTGAGAAAAGGCAGAAGTTTATGCTGTGTGTTTTAATGCTTAATTGCAAGTAGCTCTGTACACATTCTCCTTGGCTAGTGGAGGTCAAGGTTTTGACTTACCTTTCAGGATACACTCAGCTCTGTGACTGGTGGAGTGTTGGTGTGATCCTCTTTGAGATGTTAGTGGGACAGCCTCCTTTCCTGGCTCCTACACCCACAGAAACCCAGCTGAAGGTAAGTTGAAGCAAAGTTTCAGTCCGTGGTAGCAAAATTTTAACCCTTCCCTTTTTCCAATAATTAAGTTCCTTAATAACTTAACTATAACTTATTAAGTTCCTTAATACCTTTGCTACCTGCAGGTGATAAATTGGGAAAGCACACTGCACATTCCCTCTCAGATCAAGCTGAGCCCTGAGGCAACTGATCTGATCACAAAGCTCTGCTGTGCTGCTGAGGACAGGCTTGGAAGAAATGGAGCGGATGATATTAAAGCCCATTCTTTCTTTCACTCCATGGACTTCTCTACTGATATCCGTAGGCAGCCAGCTCCCTATGTTCCAAAGATCAGCCATCCAATGGACACTTCAAATTTTGATCCAGTTGAAGAAGAAAGTCCTTGGAATGATGCTAGTGGTGACAGCACCAGGACCTGGGATCCATTAGCCTCTTCCAACAGCAAACACACAGAACACGCTTTTTATGAGTTTACTTTCCGAAGATTCTTTGATGACAACGGGTATCCGTTCAGGTATCCCAAACCTTCTGGAATGGAAGTTTGCCCGTCTGAGAAGTCTGATGTAGAAGACAAAGGCGTGGTGGATCAGACTGGAGCTTGTCAGCCTGTATATGTGTAAATTATTGTATAGAGTACTCCAGGTAAGACTAATCTCAAATCCAATAAGGCCTTTAACTGATCGTTTAGGAGCTGATCCTGCAGTACTTGTTCAAATGTACCTTCAGCTGTGGCTGGAGACATCCTGGGGAGTAAAAGAAGCTTGCAGGGCCAGGTCCTAAAGATGGCACTCTTGAAAGTTCAGGTCAGTTCTACTGTAAATAACTTTGTTGATAATTACACTTGAAATCCTGGTCTTCACCAAAATCTGCAAGGCCAGCAGTCTGTCATTTCTAGGTCTATTTTTATTTGAGGTCAGCATCCCCCTTACTCAGATTAACACTTTCAGACTTCTGCAACTGTCAGCATTATTTTTTAAATGAATAAAGAGCACTTATATTTTGTTTATAGCAGGGTTTTTTTCCTACTAAATTATAGGGATTAACTTTGACAAATCATGCTGCTGTTCTTCTTTTCTACATTTTTATTTTATCCATAGCACTTATTTCACATTTAGGAAGATGCGTAAAGCTGAAGAACACGTGATGAAAGGTCTCTGTGCAATAATGTAAGAAAGAAAAAAAAAAAAGAAGAAAAATTAAAAAAAGAAAACTGCTCTCTAATTTTCTAAATTTACTGATGCCATTGTATTCACACCGTGATTTTTGTTTATTATATGTATTTTCCACATTTCAAAATTGTGACATAACCTGAAAGCTGCTTTATTTCCTTCTGCTTATTGGAGTGTAATAGAAAGTGTGAGCAAGTGGCAACTTGGGTGTGATTTCATTGTCTAGTGTGTGAAGAATGTTGCATGAACAGTGTTTTTCTATTTGAAATGGCCTTTTCTTGCCATTCACAGGCAGGTCCTGTGGATTCATTTTTCTAAGGGTCTAAAATTAGACCATTTTAAACCGTGTGTTGATAATGTATTGTGTGGATGGTTTCCTCTCATGATTGTATCCAATATTAATTTTGTAAAACAGATTGCAAAGGTTATACCTGAGTAGTGATGTTGTGATCTGATGTAATAGATGGTTTTAGCAAGCACATGTCACTGGCACACGTTTCCCCACCGAGGATCAGCAGCCAGAACATTACAATGGAGCAGATTTGTGGGGAGAGCCTGGATGGGGCTGGCTCAGGCAGGGAAAGCATAGAGTCCATGGCTCCAGCTGGCAGAGGCAGCACAGCATCCACACCAGAGCCATGTCTCCCAACATGGGGCTCCCATAACACGTCAAGGCTGAGGCTGGGTGCCTGCAGCTCCACGGATGCCTATGGAACCTGGAGGTATGTGGCATTCCAGACGTGACCCCACATGTAACAGGCTGTGTATCCATTTAAGATCCTAATGTTTTAGGCACTGACATTGCAAAATGTTGGCATTGTTGGTAGGTCATTCTGTCCCATTGTCTAGAGGTTAAAATGTTGCTATGATGGAGCACAATAGGCCTTCATTTCTATCAATTATAGGCATACATTGAAATACCAGTTCTTAACTATGTTAAAATATGCATTTTTCTTGTATGTATAAGTGAGAATTATTCAAGATGATATCAGAATACTAAAGATAATTAAGCCATACATATTTGCTTATATATTATATATAACTAAATAAGTAAACACACACAAAAATCCATAATTCAGATTAGTGTAACAGTCCTATTTAAAGTGATTGACCTAATAACATTTGAGGAAAACACTCCTTTAATGTGTTTTTGCTTTATTTTATTTTTAAATCTGGAGCTTCATTATTTTTTCCGTATATTATTCCACATATTATTCCTTAATGTTTTAGCATATCCTATCCTATCCATTGTTTAGATATCTAAGCAACAACATATGAATTCATCAGCCTAAACTAAACAAAAATGATTGTGTATTTGTTTACATTTGTATGAAAGGAATGTTCTGAGGTATGCAGTGCTTGTGTTGTGACAGTTCATGTAAGATTCAGTATTACTGCTTTTTTATATAGTAATGCCATTTTTTTGTTATTTACATCTATCTGACATTCTTTCATGTGGTAGGTTCTTTCTCAGGAACTCAATTTAACTGTTATTTATTGATATATCATTGCCTTTGAAAGCTTCTACTGGCAGAATTTATTAAAAATCTGAATCAAAATCTAATATGTGTTATGTGTTATTTAATCCTCCTTTAAGGCAGAAGTTTTAGCAGATTTCTTTTTGCAATGTTATTGATAGGGTTGAGCTACAAACATAAGATCCAAATCTCATCTCTCCTGCAGCATTTGATGTAGAATCTCCAGGTACCTTCAGACAATTTCATCTGTCCTCATGGCCCTTAAGAATAAGGAGCAGGATTCCAGGTAAAACTTGGTTTGGAGTGACCAGGTCAGTGGATGGAATAGATATGGAATGGAATGGAAACTGAACAAAATCACTTTCTGTGCAGTGGTGGTGCTGCCAGGGCAGCCACAAACCTGGCTTGCCCTCTCTGGCTGTTGCCTCTGATTCATTTCTAAAATGTAAATAACTCACCTGCACATACAGAGTCTGCAACTAAGCAAAACAAGAAAAACCAGCCCAGAAGGAAACAGATGCTTCCACCATTACTGATTTACAATCTGTGCTGCAGGGAACAGAAGCCAACTCCCCTTTTACCTAAAGAAGAACTGATTTGAAAAACCAATCTTTCAAGTTTATCAGGCTCTCATCCTATTCAGAGGTAAACAAAAACTTGGGAGTAAATTTTATTAAATTTGGACAAGTAAACCTTGTGCCACATCCTGAGGCTGGCTCTAATTTTTGTTTCTGCTGAACTTCCTGCAAAATCAAGTATCTTCTTTTCAGAAGTTATAAAAACTCTGAGTTGGTATTAAAATACCTCTTCCTCAAAAACGAAACAAAAGCAAACTATAAAAACACCCCAGAGATAACTTTATAAAAAACAGAAAACTTTCTATAGCAAGGGTGCCAGGAACAGAAAGGAGCCTCTGCAAACCTTTCATACATGTACTCTTCAGCAGGGCCAGATTTGCTGAGCAGCAGCAACAATTCTTGAGAAGCAAATTATTCCTAGTTGGATGTAAAAGAACTGGCAGTGGAAGTTATAACCAGGTGCCTAGCCTGAGCAACATGAAAGTTAAATGAGGGAGAGAAGCATTTGACTTTTAAATGGAAATGGAAGAATGAGGCTATGCAGGAAGCAGGCAATAGCCTGGAACTGGATGGAAAATTGGTCTCATGAGCACAAGAAAATTCTTTTCCCTGTAATTTTTGAGGTATGAAATAACTGCCTTTAAAGCTTTCCTAGAGAAACTGCAACGAGAAGAGGAATTTAGAACATATAATTTGGTACTATCCCAAAATGCAGAGGCATTGGCAGAAAATGGCAACTGTTACTAAATTTATTATTGGAATTAAAAATAATAAATCTTTCCCACAGGAAATAATCTTAGGAATAGATAATGTAGAAATAACAACCATTAAAACACACATGCACACACCCCAAAAAAAGTGTAAAAATGTTTTTCCTGGCAGAGAAATCTGCTGCAGCAAAGAACATGGAAACTGTGCCTACTTCGTGTTTCTGTTCCGAGCAGTGAATGAACCATGGGCAGCTTTTTGTAAAAACGGAGTCCTGGGTTCCATCTTACCAAAACAAACTCAGGATCTGATCCATAAAGCTGGGATCACCTTCTGCAAATGCAACAGTAGCTCCAGGCCTCGCAGAAGAAACTGGAGCCTGGTGACATGGACAACATAAATTTGAACGGTCTGATGGATGCACTGTCTTGCAGCTCTCATGGTTTCGAAAGTGCCTTTACTTCAGCACTGTGAGATGAAAAATACCTGTGACAGCATCTATTATTTTTAAATGTGTGAAGAAAATGGGGTTTCATGAAGCAGGCCTTGGGTAATCTTAAGTGATTCCCAAACTTCTGGGGGGCTCAAAAAACTGAGTTAAGGCACACCCCACCTCATCCCTATGACCAAGAAAGCCCCAAGTACTTAGCTCTTGTAAGAAATGAGGAAATTGAACACACAAGAGGTACACGTGGGCTGAGTGAAATAGTTGATCCTGTTAGGCCATGAGTGGCAACCAGGAAAAATATTTTAAAGATGGTCCAGCCTTCTGCACGTGTTGGGGAGAACATTCTTGGCACCTCCTGTTGGTCTCGCCCTTGTTGGGAGCACAGAGCAGCCTTCCCAGGGAGTCCTGCTGGACAGGAGGGAGCCTGCACGTGTCCTCACAGTGAGCCAGGCCTGCAGCTTTGGATGCTGCTGTACAGGGAAGGGAGGCTGCATTGCTGCCCTGCTCCCACACCATCTCCATCCCTGGGCTGCTTTAGAGCAAAGAGGAGGAGCAGCTCACCCCAATGCTGCTGGTTTGCCCAGCCACGTGCCATAAGGAAGCTCAATATATGCCACAAAGTGTAGCCACAGATGGAAAGCTTTTCCCCTGAAGTCCTGGCTGTTCCTATGAAGGCCACATCAACTCCCAGAAATATGCTTGTCATAAGTTATAGTGCTTTTATTTCTCTTGCTTTTATACTGTTGGGCAGCTATGGGTGAGGTTTTTTCCTATCTCTTTTCAGGGCAGCTGTTGGCTGGACAATTCTGCTCCTTTCCAAAGGAGCTCTGATAGCTTTCTGTGGCCAGAGGGGAAACTGAACTAGAAAGAATGATCTGCAGGTCACTCAGTAATGTGGCAAAGTTAACTCACTTAAGCGGGTTATCTTTAGTAATGCAAAGTCTGAAAATGAAATAATGACTCCTGAGGGCAGCCTCTCCTCAGCCTCTGGTGGTGGCCTCATGCTCTGGTGAGTTACTGTGTCTTCTTGACAGCTGCTTTCCATAGCATTGGTCATTCTTGGCCTCAATAGCAGCAGTAAGCTCAGCTCAGCAACTGCCTGTGGCTTTTACTGGTCTGATGCCAATTTCAAAGCAGTTAATTTCACTAAAAAGATACCTGATCATGCTCAATAGTACAGCCAGCAAAAAGGAAAGGAGGGAATACACATTTACCTTTTATGTGTCTAACTTTGTTACTGGGACCTTGGCACAAGGACAAAAGTGTGCACTGGCACATTCTTACGAGGGCTCAGTTGTCCAATATTTCACAGGTATGTTCTCCAGCTATTTATATGTTTGAGTTTACCTCAACATTGAAGGATGGATAAGAAGTTTTTTGGTTTGGTTTTCTAGGCATGAAATCTAACCGGTAAGAAAGGTCAAAATTCAGCTTCAAAAGCACCTGTATAGAGTGTGGTTTACCCTGATGTTATGGCAGAACTCCAACAAAAGGAAGGTTTTTTTTTTTTAATAGGAGGAACTCACTTGGGTGGAAGACTGCAGATACCCAGCTGACCAGGGACTGGCAGGAATAGCAGTGGGTATCAAGGCTGGCTTTACAGCTGGATCTGCTTTGGCTGAGACCGGGGATGAGCAGACAATAGAAGCGCAGAAATGCCACAGTTGGCAGAGACTTCTGGAGATCTGCAGTCCACCCTAAAACTCACCTTGGGCTGCCGCCTGCACTAGGACTGGCCAGACAGACTTTTGTCCAGGAAAAGCCTCCAGAGATGAGGCATCCTCCCCCAGCACAAGAGCCTGAGGCTGAACAGAAGATGGCTGTCACCACCCAGATCTGCTGGCCTCCAAGCCCTTGGGAGCCTGGCTGTGGAGGTTCTGTGGTTGTTGTTCTTGGCACCGTGGCCCTGCACAGAAGCCTTGTATCACCACTGAGTGTTGTACCATAGCTGCAGGAATGCATGGTCAGACAGCGCCCAGCCAAAAGATCCTGAAGGAAGGCATGGCTAAAGGGCTGCATGAAGGATTCTGAAGCTGTTAAGGTGTTGGGGCTGTTCCCCAGCCTTTGCCCACCACTAAGCAGAGTTGTGCATAGCTAGAACACAACTCTAACCTTAAAGGAACCCATTTCAGAAAATGTGCACTTACACAGCCGTAGGTGAATGAGGTGACTGCCACAGATCCGGCTCTTTTTCACAGGTAGAAGTGCCAGATAAATGGCAGAGCACTGAAAGGAATGATGATGATGTGCAAATCTGGTGGGACACCCATGGCATGTCACCAAGGGGAGTAATAATGCCTTTTCTATATCCATCTTCTCAATGTGTGCCTTGTCCCTGCTGTGTAGAGGGACTGTAACACTGACACATGTCAGTACTCTGCCTCCCAAATGCTTAATTCTGGAAGAATTATCTAAAAAAAAGTATCTTCCAGAAGAAAGTTGTCTTTCCATTCCCAGGGATTGGCTGGGGACAGGCTGTTTCCCTCAGGGAACTCTATTTGTGTTGCTGAAGACCAATTCCCTTGGCAGGAGGCGAATTCAAATGCATAGTGGGTTTTCTTCCCCCAAAGAAAATACTTCACATAGGAAAATACTGGTTTGACAAAATGGAAATGTTTTGTGAGAACTTACCAGTACATTTACAATCATATATCTAAAACATGGTAAAAATATTTTGTTTCCAAAGAAATCAAACCAGAAATGTAATAAAAAAGCAAAGGGCTTATATTTTATATTTAACACACTATATTCAGAATTGCAGACATTAAAATGAACTGCTGTGACTATATCGTCTTGAAGTTTCCAGAACAGATTTTGGAAATACAATTTCTTGGAAATTTCCAACTGTGCATTCCAATTTAGGCTGAAGGATTGTTTTAACATTCAATTTCCCACATAGCAGGACCTGCCAACTTAAACTAGCTCTAAAAATAACAAAAGAGGCCAAACAATTCCAACTAATATCTGAAATTAAAATGAACTTAATTGAGAGCCTCGTCCCGTGTGTAGCTCTGACATTATCAATCTTCTTGCCCTCTTCTGAAGTTTAATCCATATTCCAGCCAGAGCTAGGAATAGGAATCACAGCAGAAGGGGTTCTGAAGATGTGATGGTCCAAGCCAGTGCCTGCAGTGCTGTCGGTGGAGGGTGTCACACGCTGGGGACAGACCAGGAGCACACGGAGCAGCACCCTCAGCCTGAGTGGGGGGCTGGCCAAGCTGCTGGGCCTGTTCCACACAGTCCATTCCTGTGGCTGAGCTGATCGCTGGGAAGGGTCACTTTGTGAAGTGCCAGAGCAGGACAAGCAAAGGTTTTTTTACCCTGACTTGTAGCTGAGGCACTGACACTGCTGCGCACACAGCCTGCTTTAATTTATTGAAACGCTGTGGTTAGCTGATTTGGAAGTATTCTTTTCTACTATGGTTAAGTCAGGGAACAGTGGTGGCTGGAATTAGTGTCCAAGTGGCTGCATGTTTGCAGCAAAGCAGGAATGTCTTGTTATTGCTGTTTTCAAATTAACCATAGCCCAGGATGTGATTGGCAGCTTTCCCAGTGGAAGGTAAAGAGTAGTGTGATGACAAGATATAGTGATGTGAAAGCATTTCAGGGCTGGCAGGTTTAAGGCCTTTAACCCAAGGCCCTGAGCAGATGAGCAGGAGCCAGTGTGGTGCAAGGGCAGGAATTCTTACACCTGCTGTGGCAGAAGCAGAGCAGTGAGCAGTCACCATTCCTAAAGCCAAGTGGTACCCAAGCATTTTTGCCCATACTAGTGGCATTAGTGGATTAATGTCCCATCCCCTAGGGATGTTTTTCTGTCCCCACTAGCTGGGACGGCCTGACACAGGGCCAGTGAGTAGCTAAGCAGCATGGATTGTAATGGCCCAGGAGATTTGTCATCTTGCTACTACAGAAAAACACATCTGGAGGGCATGGAGCCACCCAGGGTGCTAGCCAAGCCTATGTCTCTACTGTCACAGCTAAGCATGGCACATTAGGTGCCTCACAGGTGCCAGGCTGAGAGTGACATGTGATGTCCACAGGAAAAAATATTCTATGGTGCCTCCATATTTCATGTCCCTATAAACTGGTGATGTTTGATGGAGGGGCTTCCTGGTGTTCTTTGACTGAACTCAAATTCTATATAGCAATCAAGACCAACCCCTGCCTTTTGTAGCTCCCTAACCAAAGCCAATTCCATATTCCTAACAACCTTGCACTTGGTCTTGGTAGTTTATACAGTCACGACCTTGAAGCCTGTAACTCAAAGTCACAGCAAAATGAGGAACCTCAAACAGGTTGGAGGCGACTGGAGGCAGCCTGCTGAGCAACCATGACGGCAGTGCCTCTCTCTGCAGTGCTTTACTCTTGTGTTTGGTTTCTATTAAATTCAGCCCACATCAAGATCTCCTTCACAGGGTGAGAAACCTGGTGGCAAGCTGCAAAAATTCCAATTGCTCAGTGTGGCGATAGCTTGGAGGGTTTTATAACAGCTGGCTCAAGAATCAGCTGATTTAATACGTGGTTTTGCCAAAGCAGAGTAAATTGCTTCCAGCACATTCCTGCTTTGGTTCCTGTAAGACACCTTGAGATGACCTTATGCTGCCTGCTCTGAGTTCAGCACAGGAGGCTGGACCTGCAGGACCCCTTCCAGCCTCGGGACTCTGGGGTTTTGGGCCAAGGATGACAGGGAGTTTCTGGAGGCTCCCCTGGCCAGAAGGTGGAAGCTTCAGCAGTAGGAAATGGGGAAAAAAAAAAAAGAAAGCGGTTTATCTGGAAGAAAAATTCCTGTAGCAGCTGAATAGCAGTAGGGAAAAGCTTGAACTATGAACCATTGCAGTAAGCAGCAAGAATAAAACAGTACTGATCAGTGGGCTTAGGAGTCACTTTGTGGTAAGGACAAGTCGTGGTGTGGCACAGACAGAAACTGGACAACCCCAGAAACAGCAGCTGAAGCTCAGGGGCAGGGAGGAAACTTTCCGAAACAGATTGGAGATCTCTGGTTCTGTCTGCTCTTTCCTGATACATTGAAATTCACTTTGCAGCTCAATGACAGACTTAAATTAAATGATTAACATCCTCACTCTTACAGAAAGCATCCTCATCCCTTTATTATGAATTTAAATGTTACTTTGCATTTTCTGAGTGTCAACATGCGTAATCAGGCTTGACTTCCTTTTGAGAAATATCAATAAAATAACAGCTTCTACTGTCAGGCCCTGGCACAATTCCCAGTCATTGAGCTACTTGAAACAAGATTTGTCATTGCTAAAAACCATTTCTGAAAATAACACAAACTGCGCTGTAGAAGTTTAACTGCTGCCCTCTTTTGGGTAGGATAATTACTGCTCATCTCTGTCGGGATGCTCTACCACCAACAGACACAGAATTAATTCTGTGTCGGGAGCACAGTGGTGGAATGGTTCTGTACACAGCATAATATCCTTTAATAGCCCGAATTCCATATGCTGTTTGTATTTTACAATCAACAGTGGCTTGCTTATGAAGGATTTATGCAATCAGTAGTGGTTTCTTTGTCCCTCTGTTCTTCTTCTACAGTTCCTATGGGCACTGAACAACTCTGTGCTGCAGGACATTGTGGATCACAAACTCAGATTGCAGGCTGAGTTTTAAATGAGTTTTAATTGCTTGCGGAATACCAGGGAGAATAGTGCAGATTTATCTAGTCTCTGTAGCCTGATTTTCAGATGGTTTTCTCTTGTGCTGGGAAGCCCAGAGTTAATATGTACTTATATTAACATGAACATACTGTGCTTCTATTAAGATTCTTTCCCCTAGTGTCTGTATTTATTTTTAAAGCGAGTAACAGTAGTTAAGTGGTCACAAGGGGGACAACCAGAATCTGTCAGAGAAGGTACTGGTAAATGTCCCAAGACAAAAGCAGTAGAAATGTAGAGACAGGAAAAGATATTTGAAGCTCAGGGAAAAGACGTTAAAGAACACCTGTGCCTTTGCAAATCAGCTTCTAGTTTATTTTCAAGTCAAAGGTGAAACATTTCCCTTAAAGGCCTTGCACAGGCAGCTACAGCTGATCAGTAGATGAAGCAAGAGGTGACCAGTATGGAGTCAGTGCGATTTTGGGGGAAAACACCTGTGCCTGGGTGGCAGGCTTTCCTTCCTCTGCCACTCTTCCTTTCAGTGGACAAAAAGTGAAACAAGGGAGATGCAGGTTCAGAAAACTTGTTGTTCTGTGGTCCCTCCAGCCTGCCCTTGCCTTTGGCTTCACTTGCAGCACTGAGGCTAAGCAGAGGCTTGTCTCTAGGATTATCTTCCCTCTCCCTAACAGACTCTTGAGTAGTGGCTTGAAAGATAAATGTGTCACATGTCAAATCTGTGGAAGAAGCTGAAACACAATTCCTAAAAGGTGTTTATAAGCATTTGATTTTTTAGTTGCCTCTCTTTCATTTAGACAGCTCTGGTAGTTCTCTGGTTGCTGCACAGCTATCATAAACTCTCCCCCCATCCCAAGTCCAAATCCCATGGAGTCTCTGAATTCATGGTGCAGATGCTCAAACACCAAACCTTGCTCCACTCCTTACAGGTTGCTTCTTCAAGAAGATGCCAGGTTGACACAAAACAAGATTCTAACTGTAGACAAGGGAGTGCTTACCTGACCAGGACAGACTATTTTGCTAAACATGTTCTGGTATCTCTAAGGAAAAGGGTGGCTAATTTTGTCTCACTGAGGTCCCAGAGTGGGGTGTAAGGTGAAGTTCTTGATTCAGAACATGATTTTTTATTTTCTTTATTCCATATTTGAAGATATATGGTACTGTATCAGTTCTGTAATTTAACATTAGTTTTCTTCAAGAGATTTTTTTGGTAAGTGCATGTACTCATCTTTTAAAGGAGTGCCTTGTTAACTGGAGGTAGTTGGTCCTTCTCTAGCTTGATATTGCTATTTATATAAAATAAAACATCTTTAACATGTGAAATCAAGAGAGCTTCTACTATATGAGAGCCAGTGCTCTGGTGAAATGGACTATCACAAGAGGGGTAAGAGAAACTTTTGACTCCAGGAGATCTGAGGTTCAAGACCCTGAGCCCCTCTCCTGCCTCCAGCCAAGAGGCCACTGACTATACTCAAGCAAAACCAGCCTTCTATTTATTCAGAGGTGAGAAAGCTGGGATTTAGGTGTCTCTTGCCCCCAAACAGATTGCAGAGCTCTGGTCAGAGGTGCCAATAGGTGACATAGGCATTGGGCTTTTTCTCTGCACCAAGATTGATTGTCTCTGGTGGTTCTTTCAACAAAGAAATTATATTATAAGCTTCTAATAAGATATCCCACTCACCGTAAGAATTATTTATGGGACCTGGCTGTGTACTTTGAGTTGACACCACAAGTTCAGGCACTGATATCCCTTTTCTTGGTATACTCTTGGTGATTTTTAAGGCTGAGGTCTGGATGTCCTCAGCATCTGCTGATGCTAATGAGAGCTGAGAGCACCCCATGAACTCACTAGATTAAGTGCTAACTTTAATAACTGCTGATCTAAATGTTCCCAGTCCAGCAGCCAAGGACAGGGAAAATGTTCTGGAAATTTAATTTAATCTCTCAGCATGAGTGTCCTGCATGGGGCTCATCCCTGCTGCTGGACTGTCTTCTCACAGAATGCCTCAGGCACCACCTTTGAGGGACCTGCTGATTCTGTGTTGAAATCTCATTCTAAATGTGATCCATTTAGGTGATATTTGGCTTTCACATAACTACAACCAAGTTAACTGTGTAAAAATTTATGTTCATGGTGTCTACGCCCTCATGAACTGGGCAGAGAGGAGGACTCATTGTTTAGTAACTGTGGAGCCCAAGGGTAATCACATCCCACAGGCTTGCTACATTGGAGAACCATTCTGTGGAATAAAATGCAGTGATGATAATAATCCCCAGATGCTGCAGGAGATGGAACCCAAAGCTGTGGTTGGTAAAGGCCATCTTGTGGTAAGGCACTCATGTTGTCATTTTAAAACAGTCCATCAGGAGATGCCCTTAGGTTAAAAGAAATAACTTGAGCCACTCTCAGCCTTTCTGCATTACTGTTGGTATTTTAGGGACCCAAAAGTGAAGATGACATTTTCCAGTAGGCACATACTGGGCAAGGGCTTGACAACAGGGACGAGTGACAGTCTGGCCCCAGTCACAGGGTGAGTCAGTCTGCAAAGAAAAATGGATTTTTTCTTTTTGAGATAGATTTTAGAAACTTCTCTCGTTTTAAATTTAATTGCCTGGCAGTTTTAAAAATGGTGTCCAAGAATGCTTTTTGAAATAAATGCCATAGTTATGACAACTCCACAGATATGCTAAAACAAGACTAACAAATCTGCTAAACACAGGCTGCCACAGTCAGGTCATCATCTTCACGCTGGAGCAGAGCACAGCAGGCTGCTGTACAGCAAGTAAAGGAAGTGAACAGGGTGCTCCCAGACCTCAATAACTTTGGAAACTATGATGGAGATGCTCTATTGCTGCATATTTTTGCCAAAGTGTAGACATGCACACATTCAGTGTTCTTTGAACCAAAGTCAAGATAGCTGTAAATTCACAAGAAGCTTACAACAAAGTTGTGCCATGTTGTAGTCAGCAACAAACATGGTCTTCTGAAATTTTCCAAATATGAAACCCAATAAGAAGAGTTCTTATTTCACTTTAGTATCTTGCTTTGTACTAATGAAGCCTTGAATTTGAACTACATTATGTATTACTTGTATATTGTTCTCACTGTAGGCTTAATTAATATAAATGTCTAACAAGGGGCACTTACCTACCTAATTTTTAACACTCAGTTTTTGAAAAAGCATCTATTCATAGAGTTGGCTATAACGTCAACTCTGCTTCAAGTAACAAGTGAGAGCAAAATATTTGAAGAGTAGTTGCCGTGCATTAAAAAAAAAAAAAGCAAAAAACCTCCAAAACAAAAGCACACAGAAAGGTCATTTCTTCCTGCCAGAGAAACTGGATGAATCACTATGCTACTCTGGGGACTACTATTGCTTGATGGGTCAGACCTACCCTGCTCTTTTCCTTTCTGGATCTCAGTTTAGGGGTCATTGTCCCCATCCAACAACCTTTCAATCTGTGGTTATGTAAAAGAACAGATTGATGATGTGGAGAACCTCAACTGCATCAGGTGAGGAGGAGTGTGCAGAGGAGACAATTTTTAGTTGTGCCTGTGAACAGCTAGACCAGTTGTTCTGCCTCCATTGCAAATATAGAGCATCTCTGGAATAAGTGCAACAATGTCTTACTTGGAATGAAGATATGAGGAAAGGAGGGATGGGATCCAAATATAGGCACCTGGTGTTCTCCTAGACAGCCTCAGGTAGTCCACGCAGAAGTTTACTTTCAGTGTCTGGATACAGCCCTGACTTAAACAGGCCATGGAGGCTGAATGGTGCTATGGTTTCCAGACGAGATTCCTCCAGTTGAGGATGATGTTGATCAGCTGGCAAGCTACATGGCTGCTCCCAGCACAGAAGGGAGTATTTTGCCAAAATTACGTCATGAAGTAGAGAGAAGGTGGGTGTCTCTGGGACCCCACTTCCCTCCAAACAGTGTAATGGCTTTTCTTAAGAAGCTGCCTCCAGCAGTGACAGATGTTGAAGGGATCTCTTGGGTGTTCCTCATGCCTCTTCTGCTTGCTCTTGCCATTTCACATCAGGACAGAGTGCAGCTGCCATCTCTCCAAACACCCTCTGTGACAGCAGTAGCCAGTCCTGTTTCATGAGCACCATCTTCACCAAAATATTTACAACAGAGAAACCAGGTTCACCCCTTCTAAATAAAGGTGTATGCCGTTGCAAGAGTGGCTGAAAAGAAGTGAAATTGCTTGTTCCCAAACAAAAGCTAATGCAGACGCCATGATTATTCCATTATTTCAACAACACTGAGAAAATATGACTGATACATACAGCTGTGTTGGAGTGGGTACATCAGCCTCCAGCGCATTTCCTGACAATTTAGTAATGACCATTTCCTGGCTAGTAAACACAGCCCTGTAGTTTATTTGCCTTAATCACCTTGGCCTTCCGCTTCAGAGTTCATCCAGTCCAAAACAATGCTCTTGCTTTTCTTCTTTCTTTCTTTGTATTATTTTTCAGACACATCCTGATGTCATAACTACAGCTAGCAAATGAACAGAACAGGGGACATTACATTGTTTGAACTGTTGTAATGTCCCTTTGCTGGATGCCACAGACCTGCTATTGCCTGTTGTGTTGTGTTTCTTCCCATTTTCCAACATATGTGCACTAATGCATATTTTACTTTGATTATTCTGAAGGGGTTATTTCTAAATGCTGTTTCTGACAGTAAGTTATACCAATGGTAGCAAATAAAACAAATTCTGTACAAACAGCTTTAAAGAATGGAGAGATTCAAATCAGCAGCCATAGAAAGAGCAAACACAGTTTTAACCTGACTCCTGTCACATTTACTGTCCCAACAATCCAACAGAAACTGCCTTCAGCATTTTGTTCAATGCACAAGTCCTTTGAATGCCCCACATAAACTGACCAAATTTAACTCAGCATGAGACCTTCTTGTTACACATGTGGCATTTCTCCCTCCTTTATCTGTACCAAAAGTTAATTTGGATGACACCATTTTCTCAAGGTAGAGGGCAATTTTTAGTTGGTATTTCTGCGCACAATTATCACTTCCAAGCCTTAGAATTGTCTTGTTTCACTGCATTTTATTGTGACACCTTGAAAACTTGACCCCTCTGGCCTGTTGAACAATTAGAGTCTGAGGAAAACCATCCTCTGTGTAAATCATCAATACTACTCTCCTTGAGGCTAACAGAACTGTTTATCTCAGTTGCTCTAGTCATTTAGGCAAGACTGTTTACTCTGATGCTCACTTTCAAGTGGCACATTATGTAGAATTACTGAAAAATGTGCTGGCAAACACTCCAGCTAAGAATAATGTGAAGCAGGTGATTTGCACAGGGAGAACTGCTTATTAAGGTGAGTAATGCAACAAATGATCTTGTCTTCTTCCTTTAAACTCCTAATTGGGAATATTTTCCTTATGGAAAATTATCCATACATTATCAATTCATTTTTAAAATTTTAAGATAAACTGTCACAGTATGTAGAAATCATACATAGATACTGATTATAAAATAGGATTGCTACATTCCATTCACCAAAGCAGGACCCTTACCTACAATTTTTGATTGCAGAAGACAATTATTCTTAATATTTAAATTTGACATTGGTTGTTCATTCCCGAAGTTTTGTTGGTTTGTTTTTAGTTTAAGCTGGCTTTAAACTTGAATTTTTTTCATACAGTAAATTCATAATGAAGCATGCTACCAATGGCCCTCAAATTCCCAAGCCAAACCCAATTCAGCCCCTGAGGAGTAAGAGTGATTCTGTCAAACCCATGGTATTTAAGAAGCAATTTTTTTAAATATGTAAGATACAAAATGTATCTCTATTATGAGATTGTTATTGTTCTTTCCTCAATAGGTATTTTTTTGAGGGGAAGACTATGGTACTAATAAGACTGCTGGGGCTGTGATGTGACATTCAGGAACTGCACTATCTAAATATATGCTTTCTCTTTCCATTGACTTTTCAGCCCGATGTCATTCTCTTCCTGGGACAGGGGTTTTTGTGACCATGGGATCTTCCAGATTAGGGAATTAATCTTGCTGAAAAATAAACCTGGAGGGATGACTTCAGGGTTTTGTTGTTGTTGTTGTTTTGGTTTGGTTTTGGTTTTGGTTTTTCGTTTAGGAAAGCTGCCCGGCAAGGGTCAGTGTGCAGCCTCACAAATGTTTGTGCCAGAGCAGTGCTGGAGGCAATGAAGGTGAAGCAATGGCAGGATCCAAATGTTGCCTCTTGGATTTGCTGCTGCCCACTGCTCCTGGCATGTCCCCTTGGTTGTGCTGGCAGAACTGAGCCACTGGTCAGTACACTGAGAGAAGAGAGCTTAGGGCAAAAAACAACCCAGTGGAGCACTGGCTGCTAATTTTAGCTTTATTGATTTTCTGAACCACTTCAGTGCATGGTGACATGGACAGTCATGCCAGCACAGCAGAGGAGCACAGGGAAGTGTAGGGAATGAAATTATAGTGTCAGGATGGGGACTGCCAGAAGTGTTACTCTGTCTGAAAAATGTCAGTATAGTCCTATGGAAAGTAGCTCAATCACTGCAGGAAAATCCATTAGTACAGTCTGGCCTGTCATGAGTCATCAGTCTCCACATTACTGCTTTTCTTTTGGAATGGATCACACATTGATTTCAGGGTGTCAGCTTTCACCTCTAATCCTGCCCTGTGCACAGGCTTCCATGGGAATTACACCTGGAATAGGTCTCAAGGTTTTGCACCTATGAGACCAGGAGCTCATCAAGAAAAAAAGATTATTTCATCAATTCAACATTATGTTTTCCTTTATTCACAAAAATATTTGCAAGCAGTGGCTATTTTAACAGACTTAGTTTGGGAAGCTCTGTTCCCAGGAAATTTCATCTGTTTACTACAAATATGTCTTTAACAAGTCAAGGCTGCTTATCTATGAGACATAATACTTTATATCATAATGTAATATTTCAATTTCTTTATGGCTAATCAGATTATTATGTATTTGCTTTTCCGGTCGATGTAAATGTAATTACAAAATAAAACTGCTGTGTGGTTAAATAAATCAAAACATTTATCTGAAGAAATAAATGCAACTTCACCTGAATTTATCTGCATAATCACATGAATGTAACTTCACTGACAACATTACACATGGACAACTGATAATGAAATCATTGTTGAAATCCTTTTATGAATTCCTTTAATACTCTGCTAGCTGAGAAAGAAGACAGGGAAGTCATGACATGAGAAAGTGGTGATGGCTACAAGGAGTTGAAGCACATTCTAACAGTGCATTGGCTCATAAAATCTTCATATCCATACTGCTCAAAGTACTTGTCTTCAACCCCAGCCACTATGTGAATCCATCTCCTAAATCAGCTGCAGCGCTAAAGGGTTAAGGGATTGCCATGACTGTTCTTGCCTGTAAAATAACTCTATGCTGCAATGCATAGGACACTAAACCTTTTTCGTGTGTCTGACAAACTTGTTGAATTGATACTTAAAAGGAGGACACAAAAATGCATAGTAAATTGTGCAATGCTATGCTAATGTTTAACTAATATGCTTTCTGTACAATACAAGGTAGTCATTAGATCTATATAAAGTCTGATCCAGAATGGGAAAGCCTACATAGCTATGTGTTTGTTTCACAGAAACAAAAAACTACAGAGTTAAACCATTATTTTATTCCAGATGAAATTTTCTGGAGTTCAAAAGGAGTGGCTTCATTGTCGCACAGAAATTATTAGTTAAAATAAAGATGCTTAAGTTTATTGGAGTAGAAATTATCAAAGAGAGAACTAGAATGGATTGTATTGGAAGGAAAATGGCATGAGAGGATTGTCTAGAGGAGTGTCTAGAGCCATGAAGATCAATCCATTAACAACTTTCCTCATATGTTCCTGTCAGTGGCAGCTTACAGCTGCCATGCAGTAGATCCAGTGTCTCAGCAGTGCAGTGCAGTCAGGGAACCCACACTGGACAGATAAAACTGCACAGCACATAATTGGCAAGCAAGCAGCAGCAGTCACCTGGGCTTCTCTGGCCACTTCCAGGCAAAACCTCTTAACTAAGGTGAGATATCCATGGGAACATCTGTGATCTTGCTAAACTCCTCCTTGAAAACAAGGGACAAGCCGAGAGACTTGCCCATCAACCTCCTAGAACACCACATATGGGGACCAAAGGGAAACCTAAACCAGGAAAAAAAAAATTCAGATAATTACTCCGTAGTTCCCCTATGCTCATACTAGAAATTGAGTGGCAGTAAAAGGATTTGCTGACCACTTTCTTCAACTAAGGTTATAGGGTTGGCCACCAAGGAACCCATTTGCTACCATGTCAAACCTCAAAACAGAGAAGACAAAGCAGGGTCAGGGATCTCAGCTGCTGAAAGAGGGATTGGCTGGGCATCTCTAGAATTCCTGCTAGGAGGGGCTGGCTAAATAAGTAGGAGGTGGGCCCATACATAACATGAGGGTATAATCTAAAATTTGTATACAGCGGTCTGAGACCTCCAGGTTCACCTGCATGATGGAGAATTCCTGTTCCTTACTTATGGTAAGGATTAGGAATTTCTTTATAGCTGTTTCAATTAATTGCCCTATGCAGGGTTGATTCTAGTACTAAGAAAATCCATGGTGAAGTCCCTGAGGGGCTGCTGCTGAAGAACTGAGACGCTATTTCTGCCATACAGATTGCATTGCAAAGGGACATCTCGAGGGCTGGAGAGCCTATAAATAGATCCAAATTTAATACTTTTATAAATGGCTTGAGAACAAAAAGTAGAGCACACTAATGAAATCTGCAAATAGTATTCAGGCACATTCAGCAAAAGTTTATTAACAGCACTGTAAAAGGGAAAACTAAATGGTGATATATGGAATCATAAAAATGCCATGAAGTTTTTTGCTGTATGACTTCGGGGATTAGCCCTCTAAAATTCCTGCCATATGTGTATTCCTATGTGTGTCTATGCATTAGGTGACTGGGGGGTGCCTAGGCTACTAAAATGATACAAATGTGAAACTAGTGGAGACAATTTTACCACCTAGGCCTATGCATGTCCCACAGCTCCAGGAAAAGCAATGCCCTTGTAAAATGTCATCTGGAGTATCACCATTCTGATGGCAATGTTTTGAGAAAGATCAATACATGTCAGAATAGAAGAAGCATTATTTATGGAAAGGAACTTATTTATGGGAAAAATGTCTTATAATTCTATATGAAGAGTAAGGGCAACACAATATTCTGAATATACCTAGGATAAACATGAGGAAACAAGGAAGAAAATCTAATTGGGATAAAGAATAATATCTATCCATGTGCCAGCAAATATAGTGAAAGTAAATAAGCTGGAAGTCAGAAGGATTTACAACTCTCCAAGTCAAACTCTGGAACAGCTGTTCAACAAGAGATGTGAGGACAAGAAAATTAACTCACCTTAGACACTATCATCTTGTGTGTGGTTGCACGTGACTGCAAAGTGAGAAGCTTAAATTTAGAACTCTTATCACTTCTGATTTATCACTATCTGATTTATCAGAATTACATGATTATTTTAGGCAGTAATTGTTGTTTTGTAGGTGATAGACAACAATTTTTTCCTCTTTGACTTTGTTATGCTGTCATAGTTCTGGTCATACCAACTATCCACATGGATATTAATCTAATACTAATCTCTGATAAGGATACCAAATGTTTGTACTATCTGGTATAATAGCACCTGCTAGAGGATCTTTCTAATGTCTCAACACACTATGAAAATTAATACTAAAGTTTTTAACAAGACTGTGAAATCCACGAGGGGATAACAAGAATAGTTCATTTGTAACAGTACAGTGCTGTGATGTGTTGCAGGAGGCAGCAGAGCTGTGCAAAATCCAGGCAAGATTTTCAGTGGTTCAAAACCAGCTATCTGCAGAGCAAACTTGGCAGGTAAGAGTGATGGCCACAGCTCATACTAACTTGTCACCCAGGAATCTCCTTCTAAGGTACACTGCCATGTTTCATTCCATACAACTCAAGGGAAGAAAGATATTCTTTAAAAATCCAAGTTTATTCTGGAACTGCCAAAGCTGAAAAATTTTATCATTCTTAGAATAAGGTTTCCACGGAGCTGGTGCAAACTACAGACCCAAAGTAAAGCAGTAAAATGGTTCTAATGCAGTGATTATTCTGCCCATAGACCCTCAGCTACTGGAGAATCTGTCAACAGGTATTTCTACTACTTGCCTCTTCTGTATATGGAAATTAAATGAGTCCTGTTGCATATTTCTGCCATAACTTCAGAAGTTAGCCACCTTCAGATAGCCTATGTACTGCTAACTACTGGACCTTGCTTTCTCTATTGCAATTGATTTCATTACATGGCACACTTACAGTGAGTGACTGTACAGAGGATTGGTCAGCTGAGCAGTTAACTTGCTTTCCATGGACTGCCTTCAAAATAGGAAATGGTTAGATGATGAACCAGCTTGCAAGTACTTAATGGTATTTCTGCATCCAGGAAGAAAATTTTTGAGCAAAAATTTGTGTCAGACCTACTTAAGGGAAAACTTCCAAAGTAGTACAGCAGCATTTCCAAACACAAGTAGAACAAGCCTGTGGGTGTGCACGTGTGTGTGTTTGTGTTAAGCTACAGAGGCTTCATTGGCACCTTCTGTGAATTACCACAGATATTTCACCTGTCAGCTTCTCCAGACCCCACAGTTTTGTACCTATACCTCACACAGGGACAGTCACACATCCAAATTAGGCCCATGAATCTCCTAGTACTAAGGTGGTAAGTCTTACCTAAGGGTCTTGCTGAGGATTTCCACTCAGGTCCTTGCTTTTTATGCAGGATCAGTGACAATTTGGCTGTGACTTGTAAATTACTGAAAGGAAGGAAAAGTCACCTCCTAAGCAGATGACCTTAGGAATAAACTAACAGGAGTAGGAAGCCCTTTGCAGATATCTTTAGAGCAGGGTGAAAATAGAACAGTTTCAGAGGAGATACTAAAGCATCAGTACTCTAGCCTATGCTAATCAAAAATGACTCAATCTTAAGTGAATGACACTTACATGAAACAAGTGTCTAGAGACAGTAGCCTAAAATACACTTGTGCTGCACCGATCCCTTTTAGGTCGGTAAGTTTGCCTTAACAACAGTCTTGAGATGAAAGAGGCAGTAAGCTGGCAGTCTGAGCTGGCATTTGTGTCCTTCAACATAGATACCTGCTTCATGAAGATTTTTAAGTGTTTGTCAGAGACAAGTTGAAACAGGCGAGCTTAAGCCATCATCCTACCATTTAGTATACTAGGAAAGTGCTCCCAAGTACTCCAGAAATCTGTGACAGAGGCAGCACAGAGGCTGTGAGACGGAAAACATACATATTTTCCAAATACTTAGTGTAAGTTATCACTGATAAACTTCCAAGTGTGAATCATAAGCAACATATTCTGATCAACCAGTCATAAATACTAAACATAATTCTGAAGGTCAAAGTAGCTAAACTTAGTGACTGTTCTGTGGAGCTCCCCCCTTCTCATCACACTGCAGTTCTAACTCCGACACTGTGGTTGCCAGACAAGTGGAGTCAGGAAGAAACAGAATGTAAGCAGAGACAAACCCAAATATATCAGGTTTCTTGTAAAACAATTAATGCACTCACTTGCTTTAAACAATGCTTAAGGTCTTGCTGTTACAGCTTCAAATACAAGAATGAATATCACAAGATGCCAAAAGTCTATATCTAGTAGAACTGCCCACCTAGCCTACATTTTTAAATTTTACTGACATTTTGCCATCCAGTGTCAATCTATTCCAATGCAAGGCCTTGCTTGTGAAAAGCCAGTTTAAGTGTGAGGTGTGTGCCTCAGTTCTTGGGCAGAATATTAGTTTAACAAATATTGAGTGTGGCTCAGTCGTTTGCGTGTCTGACATTCTCCTGAATTCCCCTTCTGCAGGCTGCTGTTTTGGCAGCTCAACTGGTGCTTGGTGTGTGCTATGGCTGCTCCTGGCCACTGTGAATGTTCCTTGCTCTGACAGTGTCACAAGTTCTGTACACATACAACTACACTACACACCAATTCTCTATAACCTCATTCTTAGCCTCTGTATTTTTTCTTTGTAATACAGTTAATTGGTTTGAGTCTTGCTTCTAGTATGACCAGTCTTGCAATGTGGAGGTTGCTCACATAAATACCTAATATTTTGCCTCTTCCCAGTTAAACTCATCTATGGCACATTGCATTCCTTGTCAAACTCCATTCTTAACAAAACTAAGAACTTGAAATTATTACTTCAATGACTAATCCAGCTTTGCAGCACTGCTTATTGTTGTTTTGTAAGAAATAAACTGAGAACAACTTACCAACAGCACTGAACAGTGCTATCAAAGTTGCTTACAGTAATTTTCGTAGAAGTTTTACCTCAAGAGGGGAACAGTGACTTCCCATGCCTAGGTAACTTGACTGAAACCATTTGTATGGTTGTCTGAAGGACTTAGTCTGAATTGTTTTGAAGTGTCTGGTGGGAGATGATCTGTGTCACTGGAGATGAGCATCACAGACTACCACAAGTGGAATAGCAAGCACTGGAGCCAGTACCCTGAACAGACTTCTGCTAGGTGCTGATGAAAAGACAGCAATAAGTCATAACCATTGCAGGAATATATTGCAGAACTTATTTGCAATTTATTTACAGAATTTATTGCAGGAATTGTTGCAGGAATCCATGCAGTCAAGGTAGGTGTTAGGAAAAATGAGCCTGGAAAAGGGAGCAAGCTGGATATTCCGGCCAGAGAAATTAGGTCTACTGAGGAAAAAAGTTCAGGCTATATAGAAAGAGATCTCTTGAACGCTATTGGAAATCAACTTTAGGAACATCTTAGGAAAGCATGGAAAATAAATCAAGATGTATGTCCTGATAGGAGAGGATGGTTTCTGAAGCTTCTACCTAACCAGTGATGAAAGATGAATTCCTCACCAAGCTTGCCATGTGCATGCTTGCAATTGTCATTGCGCTTTTATACTAGTCATCCACTTCCCTACTGACTGTGTTTTCCTTACCTCATCTAACTTACTGCTCAGTCACTTCTATTTTCTTGCACTAGACTTTGACAAATGCATTCTGGCTACCACAGATCTTTTCTAGTTTTATTGTATGTCTGCATGGGACTAATAAACACATTCAAAACAAACCCAAATTCATGACTGGTTTGAGCAACCAACTGTTGTTTCATTTTCCTTAACATTTTGATCTTTAGCCCAAACTGGAAGCAGTTGGCTGGTTTCAGCTGTGGGAGAAAACAAGGCAGAGAAGAACTGCTAGAGCAGGAAGCCCAGGCTCCTCTACCAACAACACTCTTTCTGGCAATGAGTCCAAAACTTTGAACTATTTTAAGAGGATTAGCACTGCAAAAGAGGAAAGTGTGAAGGAACAATGTGATGCATCTTTTTTAGCCAACAGTAGAAATAGCTTCAGCATTCACTCTGACAAGATAAATGAACAATCAGCTTTTCTAAGGCTATCCAAGAGAACATTAAGATTGTAATATAGCTGAGAGAAAATGTGACTACTTGAACATGTAATTTTACTGAAGATTACTCCATTCAGTCCTCCCACTCAAAATGAGGACAAGATACACCTGATGACGATATGGTAAAATGCATGATTTCATCTGCACAAATCATACTTGTGAAAAAGGAGTGGATTTAATGAACATGCTAAAATGTGCTCAAACTTCAGGGCAGAAGGGATAGGTACAGATTAATGAAACCACTATGCCTATTGAGGGAACTGGCAAATGGATGCTGTGGTGTCATACCTTACCTAAAATGGAATAAGCACCACAGCAGTATAGACTGAAGTCTGACCAAAGTACTGTGGCAAGGACAGCATGAGCAGGGCCACTCCGTGAGAATGAATAAGCTGAGGTTGACCACAGGACAGGCAGGGCAGCGCTCTCACCAATCAGGGTGCAGTTCCATAGGATTTGGGTAGGGCTAGAGTGGTGACAGGTCTTCTTGAGAGTCCAAGACAAGACAAGATAATGAGTCATGTCCAGAGTCCAGACAGAAAGTGAAGCCAGAAACAGTAGAAGAGAGAGTCAGAGTAAAGATCCGTGCAGGAGGAAGATTTGGAGACAAGGCTATGTATTACACAGGCCCATGGAGGAAGGACAACTGATGAGCCATGATGAGAGGAGACCGGGCTTGGCACAGACAAACCTACCGTACTGCACGTGCTAAAGTCCCAGGTGAGTGTGTCAGGGCAGTTAAGGGCCAGCCATGCACTTTACTTGGCCTGATAGGAACCAAGCTAAACATAAGTGAGCAGAACACCACAGTGGTGAGCAAGGCTGCTTTTATAGAGTCATATTAGCTTGTTTTTACAGGCATGCAGCCAATAGATCAAAAGAAGTACTAGTCCTCTTTACTCAGCACTTGTTACATCACGTCTGGAAAACCACATTGCACTCTGGGGCACGCACTATGAGAAAGAAGTTGACAGATTGCAGTGAGTACAGCTGAGGGCAGTCAAGTTGGCGTGGGAGTGGGAGCACGTGCCCTGTGAGGAAAGGCTGAGGGAACTGCATTCAGTCAGAAAGCTTGAAAGGAAACCAAAGAATTTTCTTCCAGTACCTGAGATTATCAAGAAAATGCAGCAACACTCTCTACTGAGGTGCACAGCAGCAGGATAAGAAGTAACAGACACATGAAGACTTTCTGATTTAAAGGGAAAAAGAGGTCACTGTGACACCAAATCAAGCACTGACACAGTTGCCCAGAGAGCTGTGCATTCTCCATTCTTGGAGGTTTTCAAGACCCTGATGAATAAAGCCCTAAGCAACTTGATCAGAAGGCTGAAGAAACAGAGACCTCTCGAGTCCTCGCAACCTGAAAAATACTATTCTATTTCTATTGCTTTCATGGCTATTCAAGTATGCTGCTAAACACACGAGGCCACAGGAGAATGGAGGACCTTTGAGCATGCTGAAAAAGTTGTTGAAGGATTTAATTTGCAATACAAGGTACAAGTACAGAAATACTCAACTGAAGTAGTCCTTTACTGAACACAGAATTCTTTAAAATAGGAGTTTTTCTCTGTACCTTTCAGAGATTTTTTTGATATTTTACTTCTTTGAATACAAACTTCCAAGTCTTTAGCTCTGTTTCTGTTCTTTAGAGTGAGACTCATTGTGCATTGTGTTGTTTGCCCAATAAACACACTCCAGGACTTAAGTGTGTTGTTAGACTCACTACCTTCGAACTGCGCCATCTCTGACTGTTGTTCAATTTTCTGTATATTGATCCTTCCTTTCAGTGCAGCCCTGCTGATCTCCCCACATTCTTCAACTTTGAAGTTGAATGTTACCCTGAAATGCATGTTCTAGTTCTACCTCCTAGGTAAACCCCCAAATCAATAATTTACATGGTTCTGTTGCTACTTTTAAACTTGTCTAGTAATAAGCACTGGCATGCCCTCTTCAGCATTGAAAGCTGACATTTCTTAGGAGAAAAATACTTGCATTTTCCTTTGGAATAGGAAAGATGGATTCTTTGCTGCCATTAGTTTCCTTGATTCCTTCTTCCACCTTTGGCTATTACATTGTATCATCTGCATAGAAACATTGTCCATTGACAGTCAGATTATGTGAACAATCTGCGAGCATTCAACACTGCTATCAGCTGGCTGAGTTAGGTGATAAATTCCAAACCTTGCATAAATTCATCACTTGAGGTCAGCTTATGCCTCCCCAAGGCTGAGAGAACTATGGCTGGAAACAGCTGACTCTGTTAAGAGCAGAGTGGTTCAGTGGAACACAGCAGTTGATGGTGCTCAGTGCTTTGCACTGAGAGACGTGCTCTGAAGGGGATCTGGCCAGGACCTATGCACTAAACACTCCTTGGCCATTGCAGATCTTCCATTTTGGCTTCATCTGAAAGTATCAAAGCTCCATGTCTGTTCCAGTGTGCAAACTGGAGTGAAAACCATCAGATTTGTTTAAAAGGTGAACTCTTTAACCAAAATGAAATTCCAATGGAGGCATAATCTGAGAGTCCTTTTGCTCCTATGGGTGCACAACAGTGCTCTCTTCAGCATATCTTTCAGAGTTGGCACTGCCTTGTGACTCACAACCAATAACATGGAAGGAGCTCCAGGTGGATTTATGTGGGGAAAAGTGCATTTAAAAGCAGTTTTAAACATTTTTGGGGGTTCTGTTATTTTTGTTTTGTTTGTTTTGGTTTTATGTCTGCTGTAAACCAGTTCATTTGTAAAGACGCTGACCACCCTCTCTCCTTCCCACCACTTTCTAAGCTATATTTTATAAACTCAGCCTCTCATCCCACCACAGATCGGCAAGCACAGCAATGCACAAGGGACTGCCGGCAACCAGCGCCTGCGACCGCGCTGGCACCTGAGCTCGTTGGGAAGCACAAGGAAGTGCATGGAAGTCTCCAGGGCAGCTGCCACCAAGAGGATAGTGCCAGGCTATTTTCAGTGGTACCCAGGGACAGGACGAGGAGCAATGGCCACACTTGAACACAATGGGCTCCACCTCAACATGAGGAAGAACTTCCTTCCATGAAGGCTGGCAGAGCACCGGAACAGGCTGCCCAGGGTGGTTGTGGAGAGTCCCTCTCTGGAGACATTCCCAACCCCCCTGGATGCGTTCCTGTGCAACCTGTTCTAAGTGACCCTGGCTTGGCAGGGGGGTTGGAGCAGCTGATCTCTCAGAGGCCCCTTCCCTCCTCTAACAAACCGAGGGCCGGGCAAGTGCGGTGTCCTGGCCGCGGCGGGGAGCGGCGGCACCCCCACCCGTCCGGCCCCGCGGTTNTCCCCGCCTCCGTTCCCGCTGCCCTCGCCCCTCGAGCGCGGGGCTCGGGGCGCAGCCCGCCGAGGCGCGCCGCCTCCGCCGCCCCGTCCCGCTCCCCTTTCGGCCGGGCTCTGTCGCTCCCTTCCTGTCCCTCCGCAGCCGCGCCGGCTCGTCCCTGTGGCCCCGCAGCCGGGGCCGGCCCCGCCGCACACGCCGCGCCGCTCCTCCATGTGCCGCCCCGGGCAGGCTCTACCGGCTGCCCGCGCCCCGCGCTGCCCGCCCCGCCGGCGGGGTGGCAGTCCCCAAGCCCCGCACCACCACCCTCCGCCGCCCAGACCCTCGCCCAAGTTGCCAGTGTGCAACTCTCCTCCCTCTCTCCCGGGGCCGGGCCCCGGGCAACTCCCGCGGCGGCGGAGGAACGGCGGGAGGTCGCGCCCGTCCCCAGCCCAGCTGGGGCAGCGAGGCACCCTGGGCAGTGTGGAAGCGGCCTCGAGAGTGGCGCGATCCGGTTCCAGAGTTTTCCTTTAAGCGGAGGGGCACCGAGGAGCCAGAGGCTCACGTTGCTGCCGTCTGGAAGCAAAGCTATTAGTGGTGTTTCGCACTTGATCTATTTAATTATCGATTACCTGTTCCTGCTGTCTATGTGTTGTCTTATTTTCATAATGGCGTGGAAAAGAAAGCCCATATGGCAAAGATCAGAAATGCCATGGAGCTGGATACCAGTAGTGACCATTGGTGTTAAAACATCCTAGGTTTGCATCCTTGTAAAAGACTTGTTTGGTTGAAAAGCTCTATGTTGGCCGGTATAGTTTACAGGTCTTTATTGCAGATCTTCTGTACATGACTAGCTGCAAGCCTCACAGAATTTATCTTCCCAAAAAGTGGTTTGGACAGAAATAAAGTTTGTAAGGGGTTGCTATTAATGGAATTTCAAAAAAACCAAAGAAATAGCAGCAAAGTTTTTCTAGTATCAATAATTAATCAATGCCCAGAGGCTGACTGTGTTGTAATGTCTCACTGAAGTAGCCTGACTAAAGTGAGAGGTGATCAGCTTTACTCGTGGGTGTCCTATCAAAATATGCATGTTACTCCTTGTAAAGTCAAAGCCTGAAAAACACTGACTGTGTTTTCAAGCAGGACAGTAAAGGTAAATAGCTTGGCAGAAAGCACTAGTCCTTTTAGAAAAATACTTCATAAAGTATGCCACTAGTGATGGGTTTCAAGCTTTGAGCTGCTTTTGATTCATGCATGCTTTACGGAACATGTCTGTGTAGATTGTTAGATGTTCTGGTAAGGTCTGTGTATCTCTGTTTTAAAAATAACACACAAATGCTGTAATTATTAGGAGAGTTTGACTGCCTGAGGAAAATCAGTGGTAAGTGTTACTGTGTAACAGAACATGTGTGTGGAATCCAGGCAGTGGTTAAGTACTTTTCAGTTTCAAACCGGTAGAATACGCAGGAGCATCTCCAAAGTCTTACATCTGTGCTTGAAGACTAAATGTAACTTGTATGGGCATTGTTTCCCTAGCATAGCCCTGTTAGCACTGAGAGGGAAAAGCAATTTACTGTGGAGTTGAATTAAATAAAAACCTTCATAAGGCACAGGCCTTTATGGCGATGTTTGTACTTCTGTTGAAGAATAGTTGATGAACTTGCTGGTAAAAATACGTCTTGGGTCTGCAAGCACATGGATGTTAGGATCCTTGTTGAATTTCTATGTTCTTCCCTACAGCCTCTGACAGTATGAAACCTGACTTGTTGTGGTATTTAGCTTTTTCTTCTTTTATTTCTTTTCCACAGATGATTTTATAAGTTTTGTAGACAACACTAAACTGAGAAGAACTAGTTAGATGGCTCTTACCGAGGAAGCTGCATGAAACAGAGATATTCACTAAAGCTATCCATGAGGATGAGGACCCAGAATCAGGCTTTAAGCAGGGTTGGCTGTGGAAGAGCCATGAGAACTGTCTAGGGTTATTTGCCTGTGTTCCTTCTTAGAAATCATCGAGTCTTTGGAGGGATGCAGGAGAAGAATGCAGCTCAGCAGGTGCTTCACAAAGGTGGACATGAGAGCCCAGACTGAAAGAGTTATGAGCTCTGCTCCTGTTCTATTTCACTAGCAACTGTACCAAAAGAGGGGACTAATTGTGTTTCAGGACTGCACCTGGACAGTGATGATCTGAATTCAATTTAGCTAAAGGGCTGCACTGTTTGGTTAAAGGTCTGCTTGGGGATGAGGGCAGGAAGTTATCTCTGTGTGGCAGATGGGAGGGGTGAACTGATCAAGCAAACTGCTGGGATCATCTGGAAAGGTATTTATGTAAAAATCTGAGGACTTTTGGGGTGAAGGGTGATGAACCTGGTGCTAGTGTGGGTGGTCATGAGTCAAAGTTGGCACCTTGCAGTGGAGCTATACCTGAAGCAATGGGAAAAGGCAGAGCTATGAATGGTCTGACAATAGATGGCAGAAGGTTTTAACTAGACAGGGAGCTGTGGAGGGATTCGGTAGGGTTTTCTTGTGACAGTCTGTCACAGCTGAGACAGTGGCAGTCCTTGGAAAATGCAGATGGTTAGGGATGCATCAAAGGTGTTTCAGCATTTCAAAACACCAAGCAGGGAGTGGTGGTGGTTTACTTGATACTTGTCTTGATTTCAAATTGAAATACTGAGCCTTGAGGAGAATAATGGCTTGCTAATAGAAAGACCTGAATGTGTTTAATTAACTTTCCTTGAGGATAAGCATGGATTACTGTGAGCTCTCTAAATCTTTGATAAGTATTTTCATTTTTTTTTTTTCATTGCTCTGGGTTAGTTGAGTTTTCCTTTGCAAAATTACTTTTTAGATACCAGATAAAGTATGCCCAAGTCCTGATCTCCTAAATTGCTGATCTTTATAGACTTTGCAAACCGTGGCATGCCATGTTTGAAAACTGGAAATATTCAATCTTTTCTCTCACCAAGCTCTTCTACAGCTGCATGGAAATGCTTTTCCTTTGTTACCAGCAATGTCTTTCGACAGGCTCTAGGTAGCTCACATTCAAAAGTCTTAATTTGGGTTAGGATTGGAATTTGGTGTAAATGGAAGAATTGTTATAAAAGATGAAACTTACGTTGTCATTAGCTGCCAAATATGACTTTGAAGGCTAGTGCTGTGACAGCTTTCTTTAATGTGTGTAAAAGCATTTGCAGTATAAAAATTGGGTACATAATTCCTTTCTAGTAAAGCTACTTAGTGTTTGCATGAAGTAAGATCCCCATTAGTGCTTTGCTGTGAAGTTTCTCAGTGCCACAGGCTGGTATCCACCTTTGGCCTGTGTGACTTTGGCTTGGTAAAGACCATACATGAACATCTGTATGAGCTGAATTAATTTACTCCTCCATTTCCTACTGGCATGGTGTCCCCTGACCATGTATCTCCTATCTATTATGTTCTGTTTTGCTCAGGTGGTAATTAATGCCAAATATAATTAGTACTAGTTAAGCACTGTTTTAATAGCTGTCTTCGTGGATTAAAGAAGACACTGGTTGTATTATTAAGAAAAGAAATGTAAATTTTATCCCAGAAGTGAGAGAATGAGGTAGGAAACATTCCTAACACTGTCTAGTTATTGCTGAGAATTTATTAAAGCAGGTTGAAATTTTTTGCATATGATATTCTCTGACACCTAAATGTGAATTCACAGGTTATTGCTTGTTCACCCCACCTCCCTCCAAAAAGAGGTTCTCTGCTCTTACTGCAGCTCTGCTTTCTCCCTTTTGACCCTGTGCAGAAGGTATTAATATTGCTGAGATGACATAGGAATTAAACAAGGGAATGGATTTCTGTCAGGTTAGCAAGATATATTGGCTATCTGTGCAGCCATTTAGGTTGCAGAGCTAGCACAGGGGCACTGAAATTAGATTGTTGGACATGTACAGAGCTGGTCCGCCCCTGCTAGTGGTGAGCTGTCAGCTTGGCTCAAGTGTATAATATACCTTCACGGTACAATTTACTTGCAAACTCAGACTCTCCTGATATTAGAAATGCCAGACTTCACTTAGAGCTGTACACTGAAAAGAGAAGAGGTTACAAGTTTCAGAAGGGAACATTCTAGCTAGAGAGAAGACAAAAGAAAAAAGTCACAGTAAATGTGATTGGTGAAGGCAGTGGAGCAGACTATGTAGGGAGGCCATGGGATCTCCCGTCTTTGGAGATATTTAGTACTTGACTGAACAAGTCCTTGAACAACCTCATCTAACTTTGAAATGAGTTCTTTTTTGGGCAGGGGATTGGGTGAAATAGGTCCAGAGGTCTGTGTTAGGCTATTCTATGTGGAGTGGCTCTTGGAAAGTTCAAAGAACATTTGAGCAATGGCTTTTGCAGAAGAATTCTATTCTTTAAAAGTTTGAAAATGTTCTGCTTTGACAGTGGTCTGTTTCAAAGGGTGGGTGTTGGCTTGTTGTGTGGGGTGATATGGATTCTCACATCATTGCCTTCTCAGGGTACCGCTTAGTCTGTGATTTTTCCTACTATTCTGAGGGAGATTTCAGGCTCAAGTTGGGTAGTCTGACAGTAGTTCTGCGAACTTCACTTTCAGATGTTCAAATAAGCTTACAGAATAAGAGCATAAAGGAACACGTTAGTAAGACCAGATTGTTTATACCATCAACCATGACAGTTTGTATGGTTGGCTCTTTTTGACCTACCTTTCTTGGAAATCAGGCCTGTTGTGGTAAGTGCATGAAATTGCCAGGAAATAAACCCTCTTTCCTTCTAGCTAGTCCTCAGAGATCAGAGGGGCTGGGTGCAGATAATCTTAATTTCTCATTTGTAACCAGTTAGGTACTAAAGTCCGGTCACATTGAATAGGAACTTTCATGGTTGTGGAGTCATGAAAAGTCTGTCTTATTGAAGCAGCAGATTATAGGTTCTTGTTAGATTGCTGATAATTGCACTAGACCTACAAAATATAAGTGCATAGCTCTATGTACAAATGTTCCCAGGTAAGCTCCAATGCAGTCAGAGATGTAAATCTTACCACAGAGTTGTCCCTGCTTTGGGGAGAGGAGCAAGCCCATCGGCTTGTCTGTGGAGTGGGGTTGTATTCTTGTCCTTCCGTAGTGGAGAATTTCAAATACCAGTTTTATACTTCTAGGACAAATGGATGAATGACTGCAGTTAAAAATCAATGGCTGCCTGTTGCTGCCATCATAGATGTGGGGTGGGGGGACAACTGTTTTCTTATTTTCATATTGGTTTTTAATACATAAACAAGGGGTTAATGAGGGTCTTCGGTTACCTTCATCGAACCAAGCTACCTGTCTTGTGGCTGAAAAAAAGTTAGCACAGATGTGTGGTACTTCAGTGTGCTCCTCCACATGGCTGGGGCAGCAGCGGTGGCTGGCTGACCCTTGCCAGGGCTTTATCCCATCACTGTCTCCTTAGAGGAACAGACCTAAACCAAGGCTTGTTGTGCACAGTGAAGGGGCAGTGAGGCTGAGGGCTGGCACAGAGATGTGGGTGCTCTTCTGCCCTGCACTGGGACAGCATCAGGCTGTGGGGCCTCTGCTTCAGCCCAGGAACCATTCAGTTGTTAAGCCTTGCTTAAGCCCAGGTGTAAGATGAGCAAGTGGCCTAGCTTGTGGTTTTGCTGAATCAGCCTCATCAATTCTCCACTATCTCTCATCTTGACATAACCAGCCAGTCTGTTCTCCACAAAGGCCACAGCAATCCTTATTCCACAAGGAGGTTCAGTTTCTTGTTGCAATATGTCTTCATTGCAAGGCAATTTTTCAGGCTGTGAAGCATGGCTCATAGTAAGGGTGAAAGGGAGAGATGGACTAGCTGTGCTTTTGTTATGGCAGGTTGCCTGTTGGAAGAAATCAGACAAATGAATCATTCCAATGCTGAGATTTGTGAAAGTCCTCCAAGTTGTCACCCATAAAACAAGCAGGATGTGTGCTATATTATGGCTAGAATAAGCTAAACTTCTGCTCAGATGATTTTTTTTTCTGATGGTGGCCTCTAGCTGCTGATTTAGAGAGGTCTGAAAAGTAAAGAAGATCCTTTCACTAGTGGACTTTCCATTATTTGAATTAGCAATTTCAAGAGCTTGAGATGTTATCATTGTTTTTCTCCCACAAATGAATCCAGTTGTTTTTGGAATTTTTTTTTCTTTTAGTTTTTATATATTTTACTTAGTCCTTTTATGTGTGTGTATATATATATATACATACATATATATATTTATGCTATATGCTTGTCTGAGTTTAATGGGGTTTACAAGTGTTTTTGGAAAAAAAAATGTAGCTCTTTGAGTGAAGCCTGCTTTTTGGTAAATTAGTTCATTCCTAAATTATGAGAAATAACTATAAAGTGTTCTGATTTTTCTTCTGTAGTATCCTTTGTGATTTCTATAATTCTCTATCATATTGCATCCTCCAGTCATGTTTTAGATAAACTGAAGGATCTTGTCTTTTTCTCATGTGGGATGTTGCCCCATACATTAAATCATCCCTCTGTAATTTTTTAGATTTATGACACTGTTTTTGAGTGAACTGACCAGAATTCTGTGTTGTAGGTACTTGAGGATTTTAGATGGTAGTACGTTTGTGATACTCTTCTGTATTCCTTTCCTAATAGTACTTAACATTGTACTTTTCTTTCTTGCTTCAGAGCAGCAATGTGATGTTTTCAGAGAGCCATACCCAAGCCTTCCAGTTGTTTTTTTGAGCAGTATTGAGTAAGAGTCCATCATATATATGTTTATTTTTTTTCTTCTTTTGCTTAAGATCTGGTGTGGTTGGTGTATTTTACAGGCACATAGTTCAGATTACAGCCTGGGAGATAAATATATACATTGTGCACCATACTAGTGAAACTCTTACCTGGGAGCTGAGAGCAAGTGTGCATGGAGCTTATCTGTACTAAAGTGAAGAGTTGAGATTAGAGAAGTAAGAACTGATAGAGATTCTGATATCTTTGAAAAGTAAACATCATGTTTGATGAAATAAAAATCTAGTAAAATGGGATTAATGCATGCTTAGGGTTTATTTCCCCTGACTGTTTCACGAGGGAGTATTTGTCTTTTTGAATCACTATGTTTCACACTCATTTGACATGTCACTGTTGCATTGGCATATTTCTATATTTTGTTCTGAGTAATCGATGTAAATACTATATGCTTGCTACTACATTCATCTGCTGGGCAGCTTCATTAGTCCATAACTCCATCTGGATTATTCTTCTTCAGGCACTACCTACTGCTGTTTTCCCTTTAACCTGCTTCCTAAGAGTCTTATCGTCGTTATGCTAATCTGTGTTCATTAGTTAATTAACAGCTTTCCCTATGGAGAGGTGGAAGAAATCCTCTTGATTATTAAGTTGAGCTGATCCTGTCACAAGCAGATAAGTAAAATATTCCTTTTCATCAGTTTCTGACAGTGTTTTGATTCTAAAAAGTCTGTCTGAATTAGGTGTGTATAAGATCTCTGCAATTTTGATGCATAGTGGTGTGTATGAGTGGCATAAACCCACATATGTGCTGGGAGATGTGGTGTACAAGGTGAAAGTGTCAGATCTGAGCTGTAGGAGATGTTGGTCCTTTGGACTTTGAAGTCCAAAACATCTTGTTGAACAGGGAGTAGTTGTTAAGATGGGGATTTTATGGAATGAAGGAAAACTGACAGGAGGACATGCTTTAAATAGTCCCTCTTCTTCCTCTTTACTGTCTCCCAAAAAGGCAAACCCCAAACTTTCCTACTTCAGAGACATAACAATGAGTGGCTGCTGTAAAGTACTGCCTTTGGCTCTGCTAAAACATAAGATAATAGTACACCCACCTGAGTGGTTGCATAGTGAACTAGATTGGGTAGTGAATTCAGGGAGAAAAGAGTCTTTTAATTAAAGTAGTTTTCACTGTGTTTCATTAGAGACAATTCTACTACCTTGACTGAGATGAGAGAGCTTGCCGATGCTCCTGGAAGAAATTTGGTCAAATTATGTTGTTAAACCACTTAGGAGATAGTGTATACAATTCTCTTTCTTTTCAAATCAAGACTGATTTTTTTTTTTTAATTAGAGAACACATTAAAGTTACTAAAGTTAATGTAGGAGCAAGTGAATAGTAGTTTTTGCCTTTGTTACTTTGTAAGTCAGATAAGTTGGTTTAGTGGTGCCTACCAAATTCAAAATTTACAGAACTACAGAAGTGAATATGAAGAAAGGCTAAAGATCATGACTTGTGCTGAAATTATGAATTTCACTCTTTCTTGTCATTCAGGCCAGCTGTGTTAAGTGCAGCTGTGCAAAATGCAAGAGGCACAGCTGTGGTAGTGTTGAAAATATGCCTTATGCCAGGGTCTCTTGAAGGCTTTGTATAATTAATCTGTGGCTGTGAAATCAATGAAGTGCAGAAAGCTGTCTTGCCATGGAATTTTACAGTTTATGGTGGTGGTCCCTGGGATTTCAAAAGCCTTGGCTAAGGTGAAGAACATCTGTATTTGCGGGCTTGTAAGTGTGACATAGGCTATATTTTCACAGGAGCCTAAACCAGCCTAACACCAAGTGGCAGAGAAAAAACATTACTTGTCTTTTTGCTGGATTGATTGATTGATTATCTGCTAGGTTAGTGAGCTGGACTGGCTGTCAGAGGGACTTGCCAGCTGCCAAAGCTAGCACAGGGTAATAGCATGTATCTAGGAGTGGAGAGGAATTAACATGGCTGGAAGGAATGGAAGATCTCCAAGCACCACAGCCTTGGAGTTCTGGAGAGGCAGCCCCTCTTCATTAGTGTCAACTTAGACTAGGATCCTCTTGTAATGATGGAAAATAATAATACCAGCGTCCTTTACAAATATGTTTTGATATCTGCTCATTTGAAGAGCTGCAGAAAAGCTACGTAGTATTGCATAGAAGTGAGTGGTATGTTCCTCAACTTTGTATTTCAAGTTTTTTGGAAATGGGTAATTTCATAATTTTTAAGACACAAGAAAGTGATTAGGCCATGTTCTATCAGTTCTTCAGGCTGCTTTGGAAGGACCTTGAGTTTTACTCTTTCATATCATGAGTAAATATCCTGGCTGCATAGGTTTTTGCTTCAACAGTGTATGAAGGAGGGCAGGGGCAGTTTGCAGAATTAAAAAAATGTGTTGTAGCATCATGAACACAGAGTGTGAAAATTCAGTAGCTGTGTACTCCAGAGGCTGGTGCGTTGGCCTGTGCCACAGAGCATCTGTGGCTCTGGGACTTAAGCATTGGTTTGCACGAAGATCAGTGGTGAAATTGGATGACAACCAACACTCAGTTATACCTTCCTTTAGTACTGTGAAACTATGTTCCAACTATCACTAATTGTATTAGTGATGGTGTGCAAGCAGTATCAGAGCTAATAAGCAGCAGAAACAATTGTACAAGCACAAACCAGGCTGGCTCATTGATGAGTTACAGCAGAACTGCCACCTGTGTCTTGTGGCAGCACAAGAGAAGTCGTATCTCTGTGCCCTGCCTTTCTGGTTACAGGTGAAAGGTATCCAAGCTGGTGATGTGGGGTTAAGTGTCATCCTCTCTGGCTCAAGAGCTGTATGTGTCCCATCTCTGTCTTGGGCAAGGAGCACAGGCTCTTCTCCTTTTGATTATTTTGTTTGGCTCTGCAAATAGGTGGTCTTCAAAATTTTGTTACGAACTTCCCCAAAACTGATATGCCACAGCTTAGTCTTGTATTGGTGGTCCTGGCATTCACATGGTCCCTTAAGTCATTTGCTCCCTCATCTTGCCATGACTTCACACAGTCACTGTTGGTGCTGGCAGACCCTGCCTGCTTGCTCTGGGTTTCACCTTACAGCTCAGTTGGTTTCCTCTTGTGTTACACCCCTCACCTAAAAGCCGCATTTTACACATTTGTCACTGGTAGATTTCATGAGGACGTCTCCACAGCATCTCTACGTATACGTGTATACAGGAACGGGAGATCCCCAAATGGGAGCCTGTATCCGTTGCACAGGGACTGCAGCCCTGGGGGAGAAAGGAATATGTTCCCCCTGTGCAGCTAGCTGCTGGTTTGATTCTTAAGTTCCTTAAAGCTGAATTGTGTGTTGTTGAAGCAGTGGCTGAAAAGTATGACATTAACCCTCACTGATCTTAAGTGCAAAGAGAACCACGTTTTTTCTGCATAATTGTTTTTGTTTTGGTTTTTGTTTTGTTTTTCATCAAGGTCTTAACTGTTCACATTTAGTTCAGCTTTTTCAGCTGAACTGTTTATTTTGCTAATAATGTTGCTGCTATTTGACTTCTCTTTCAGCCACAGTCTTGGTAGCTTCCCAGATGGCTACATCTTGCATTGTTATTGAGGAAATGTGCAAAAAAGCTTGCAAAACAGGCACACTCCTCTCTAGTGATGAGTGTATGAATAGTGCTTTCCTCACCTGTCAACAATAGCCACCAAAGCCCAAGCACAAAAACAAATGTGCTTCTTCCTGAGAGAATTAGGGAGGGTAAGCTGCAAACCCTTTATTTTGTGAGGTTGTTTTAAGTGGGATTAGGAACAGATGTTGGGTAGCTTCAGGATAATGAATTGTTTAGTGGGGAATATATAAAAATTAAATTCTAATATCAAGAGAAATGACAATATTGTTTCTGGAGCTAGTCTCCTGTTCATTTTACAGTAATATTCCCTCTAATAGCACTGAGAATAAAATATATGATTATGACCACATTTCTTCATGATCATTTTTCAATGGAGCCTGAATATGTGGAGCCCTGTGACTGTTCAGAACTTGAGACTTGGCTAATTTGTGCAGGTTTCTTAGAGTGAACTCAGGTACTCACTTTAAGGGAGTCCTAAAAATCACATCTTCTAAATGAAATCCCAAAACTTTTATGTGTGGAGTTTTAAAAATCTCAATTTTGTCATAGAAAACTCATGTTTAGAAGAGGTTTTCTCAAAATATGTGTAATGTGCCTGCTCTCCTGTATATGCGAAGATTAATAGAGATGTGTAACTTCTTACTATCATGATTCAGGCTGTATTTGCAGGAGCAGGACAAAGTGGTGAAACCAGGTGAAAGTAGAAGACATCCTACTGTCTCAAGCTTGTACAATTCTAGATGGATTTTTACTGTTTCCCAGTATGGGCAAACTGGAGAAGTGTGTTCAGTGAAATTTTTCTTGGCTTTGAGTGAAAGATGTTATTTTCTTCACAAAATTAATTTCAATTTCACAATTTCTCCTGGCTTTCTTATCTTCCACCTAATCCAGGTTATAAACTTCTTCCTCTGGCCTCTATGCTGCTCCTCTTTTTATTGCTAAACCATGATTTCTTGTCTGTACTTTGTATCTGTCTGTATCTTATCTGTTTTCTTACATGATTCAGATATTGTACTTCGTGTGTGTTTGACTTAGGGCTTTAAGGAAAACTTACAGACCTATCAGTTAAAAGCCATTAATAAAGGTAGATGTTTTAGGCCATGCAATTTTGAAAGTACAATAAGCCAAAGGAGTTTTCCACATCAAATTTAGATAAACTTTAAAAACTTCCTTATCTTGCTCTTAATCATCTCTTCCTAAATAGCTATGATAGGACGAAATGGTTTTGACATTTTAACAAGATTGATGGTGGAGGAAGTGCTAAACTCTGAATTTTGGCAGGGAAACCGGCTGCCCTGTGTAACTGCCTTTCTTCATTAGCTTGATGGGAGGAAATGCCTTTTTGATGGACGTCAAAGCCTAAAATACTCAGAAATCAAAATTTATCACTATCTCAGTTTAAATACTTTATGTAGTGATGGCTTTTGACTTGTGTTTTGGGGTCTGAGGTTCATGGGGGTTACCTACCCCTGTGATATCTAACTCCCCACTGCACTTGCTTACTGTAGAAGGCTACATGCAAGTAAAAGTAATGCCACCCTTACAACAATGGATGGTTATTAGCTGTTCTTCAGCAAGTATAATTTGAAATTGGACAGTAGGAAAAAATTACTAAAAGACAGTTCTTCACGCACAATATGAGTGTTTCTTTTGCAGCAGGAGAGCGGATGCTGACTGTATTTGATGTATAGTGAGCCTGATAAATGGGTCATATATTATGTACATCTCAAGTTATGAACTTTTGAAAATGAGTGTTGCCATTACAAGCATTATTATGATCTCCTGTCTAGTAGAAGAGGGATCACAGTGGTTCTTTCTTGACTTCAAACTTTGTATTGAAATTCACTGTCACTATCCTGGCACATTTTTTAAGTGGTGTCTATGCAATCTTATAGACACAGAAATGAGCAATACAGAGGCGAGCTACTTGAATCTTCTGATCGAGTTGCAATCAGGATTTTAGAGGCTGTGGATAGGCTAGGATCCTATCTCTTGCTGGACAACCAGGACCTATCATGGGGATAGTGCACCCTGCAATGAGGTTTATGGTGTGTTGATGCTGAGACTCCTTTCCACCTATTACTCGTGTATCTTTCAAGCCTCTTTGTGGGGAAAGAAGCAGCTGGAGCTGGTGGGAGCTAAGGGAGAAGTTTGTTTCATTTCCACCAACTTTTCTTTTTTTTGCTTCAGGTTAAGGAGGCCAAGCTCACAGATTTGCTATCAGTCAGAATTTAAGGCCAGCCACCACCAGCCCTGTGATGCCTGAGGAGTAGCTAGAATGCATGAGGGGTTATTTTCTGCTAAATTTACCGTCTCTTGATAGGAAGATTTTGCCTTTACACGATGAAAGGAGACAGGAGAGCAGGACTTGAGGTTAGTGTGAGTACAGTTGTAAGGGCTCTTTGCCTTTTTGTATCCTTTAGGGTTCCTGTGCTATTACACTACTGATGTGTCATTTTTACTGAAGTCAAAGTGGGTTGATTTTATTTGTTAACATTAAATGCTTTGAAAAGGTTTGGATTTGGAACAATGAGGTTTTCCCTAACTGTTCTGTGTTCTTACTGTGTTTTTCTTATCTTTGTCCTTCTCTTACATACTTTGTCACACTTTCTGTCTTGATTGAGATTTCTTTGGCATGCATGGATTGACTTCTTGTTGCTTTGTTGGATCTTACTGACTTCTAGGGACCATGTGGATTTTCCCACTGCCATCAGTCAGTCAGATGTTTTAGAAAAGTTATTTTGCCAAAGAGAGCTGCAGGTCAGACCTCTTTTGTGCTTTTAAATGTTAGAACAGTGAATGTAGAGATTAGAAAATAAATAGCATTTAATTTAAGGGTCTGAACTGTAGCCTAACATCAGCATTCATCTTTGCACTGTCCACAGCCAGACTACTGTAGGCTAAATCTATTATGGGAAATTTCTCAGATTTAGCTGTGTTGTGCACATAAATGAAGGGTGGGACTGTAATGGTCTATATTTGTGGATGAAATTGTTTACAGAGAAGCAAAACCTCAGCAGTGTTTGTTGCTTGCCTTGGAGAGAAATCTTATCTCAGAAAACGTTTTGTTATCGATGGTAATGATTTAATTTGACTCTTCTAAGTCAATTAATGTATATATATATATAGTATCTTATACAAGAACATTATAAACTTGGAAGAGTTCTTATTACAAACTACAAGTTGTCTCCTGTTTTACTTGCAAAAGAGTTAATAACATATTTCAGCTTCAAAGTACAAAGCAAAAGTTGATAGGAAAAAAAGTAGTCTTTTTTCCCTATTGTTAAGTTTCTGCATGAAAGCAAGATGTGAGTAGGTGTGTAGGAGGCAATTCCTCCAGCAATCACACATTTGTTCCAAATATATACTGAAAAATACTGGGCACTCTGGGGTTTAAATAATTCAAGTCATAATTACTTTTGAAGAAGATTTTTTTTTTTAAATCAAAGGAAGTTTTTGTTCAGAAAGTCTTAAATCTCCACCATGTTGTTTGTAGTGCAGGTCTGGTTGGAAGTTATTTATTGCCTCTTTCTTACCAATCTTCACAAATAATCTTGAGTATCTTTTTAATTGGAGGATGAGTTACTGCTGTAATTTAAATGATTGTTCAAAAAAGTAAGTGTAAAGGAAGTCACTGGAATGTAGTTGAAGATGTTTTTTGTGCTAGCTAAGTTTTCTGTAGTAACTATTGCTCAAAGCTAGGCAATCATGTCATGGCAGATCTGATTGGGACAGCAGAACCTGCTATTGATACCAGTTGTCTAAATTCCTTCTGGCCTTGTGACCAAGCCTAGAACGTCTGATCTACTTGTAAAGCAGTTGTGGAGCTGAGCATCTTCATCTAGTATGAATTGTTAGCTTGTAGCATCTGCTTCATGAAAGGACAAGGCATTCTTGTGTCATTAGGTATCAGTGTCTGCTAGAGAAGTAGGGTAAATATCTAAGAACAAAAATGTGGCTAATTGTCCAGTTGTCTGTGCACTACCCCTATATTTATTTAATCTCTTTGATCAGCTACTTTAAGACAGGTGACAGTGCTGTTGTATATTGTAGGAAAGAAGCTTATTTGGAACATTTGAGAAGTGTTACTGCTAAAACTGGAATGAAAACTTGTTATGGCTTGACTCCACACAAGTCAGGGTAATTCAGTCTTGGGGCATGTTGCTTGATATGACTTTGGTAGAGTTAAACTTGGAAATCTTATTCTGAGAGTTTGATTCTTTTGTATAAATAGCTTATATAGCAGAACTGTTTTGGGGAGTAATTCTTTCAAGGTATTTTTGTTATTTAAGATACAGAAATCTTTTTTAGTGGGTTTTGGTCATCTTGGTAGAGGACCACAGTAATTTCAAATTGCATGACTTTTGATTATTTAGTTATGTTGCCGCTATAACAATTGCTTACATGTGTGGAGTAATAAGTTTAGCTGTCCTAAATGCAGTATGTGCACTAGTTAAAAATTATTGCTTGCCCTTGTGTTATTTTCTCTCTTTTTTTTCTCTTTCCCCTTCTATTTTTGCCTATAGTCCTCAGCTATGTTGTCACCATCACACGGTGTTCCCCTGCACATGCTTCTTAAGTTCACTCATGATCTTTCTCCTTTGCATATGCCTCATTATTACTTGGCTTCCCTGCCTGCTGGGACATGTTGGCAAGCCATCTGGACTTCCTTTATTCCCTGCTTCTCTGAGCATGTCTTGCCTGATGGTGGCTGTCAGCAAAGTCCAGACCCAGCAGTGCCACTGCCATCTGTGATGGATTTTGCTTATCCTTGTATATTGACAGAGATCTGTTTCCTAAGCTCTTCCCCATCGGGTTTCCAGGCTCTCTACAGCACAGAGTCTAGGCACCATTCTGAAGAACAAGAATGTCTTGAACTAGGTTTTCATAAGCCAAGAGTGAAGATCAGAATTTGGGAACAGTTTTATTGTGCCTTTTGACTGCAAGAAAGGCATAATTCCCCTACATATTTGGGAAAGTCAGTTTGGGGAGTTTGTGGTGAATTTTATGAAGTCACACTTCAGTAGAAGTATCAGATTTTTGTTTCTGCCCTTGTCAAGTTTGTAATGTACTTCACTTGCAGACATAAACATTGCCTTTGGCAAGGAGGGCCCCTAGTACTTGGCTTTAGTACTAGCAGGTACAAGCAATTTGATCCTTTTTTCATTTTTTAGACCAAGAAAGTTCCCTTAGTAGTCATCTTTGCCTTTCCATAATCCTACTGGTGTTTAGGCTGTGCTGTTCATAGGGGACCTTTTTTGTAGGTGAGAATACTGTAGGTGTCAGCTTAAAACACTCCAGTGTACTCTCTCTGTGTTTTCCCAAGCAGCAAAGTCTGGAGGAGTGCGTGATTGTTCTTTGTGACATGCTAATTTGCAGATTTCCCCCAGTGTAATTGTAGGAAGATGCTGACTTTGGTTGTATTCTGTGCTGTCTTGCCATAGCAAAATTGAAAAATCAAAATCTGTCTTAGCAAGTTTTTTTTCCTGCAAGAAATGAACACTGCTCACCCCATCCCTAGCTATGTTTATATTTGATTGTGGCCAGGATTTTTCTTAGAAAAACTGTGATGCAGAATTACCGATGCAAGCTGGTTAACTAAATATTTAAATAAATAAATTTAACTAAATATTTAAATAAAAAACTACTCCCTTATTGATTTTAATAATAATGTCACTTGAATGGTAGAAGTTGTTACTTTTAAGATACTATCAGTGTCTTAAGTAAGCAATAAGTAATATTCTCTGGAATCCACATTAATATTAGAAGAAACTACTAAACAAGGTGTTGAAGGTATTGAACAGGTTGAGATTCATAGTCAGAAGCCAATTCAGTCTTTTTTTATTGGCCTTGTAAGAAGGTAGACATTTTTTACAGTGGGGATGGTGATGTACTGGCACAGGTTTCCCAGAGAAGTTGTGGGTGCCCCATCCCTGGAAGTGTTCAAGGCCAAACTGGATGAGGCTCTGAGCACCCTGCTCTGGTGGAAGGTGAAAGTGTCTCTGCCCATGGTGGGGGGCTGGACTAGATGGCCTTTAAAGGTTCCTTCCAACTATTATGTGATTCTGCAATTCTATTCTGTGATCTAAAACCATTGAGAAAATAATGTAACTTCTAACATATGATCAAAAAATGTTGTATTTTGAATATATGTGATATACACATTTGATATCTGATTGATATGAAACTGCCAAGAATTACTTACTTAGGAAGGTGGAATTTAATGCATTTACTTTTTTAAAGCAAAAGGTGTTTTCAGATAAGAGGAAGGAACTAAAAAAGCAGACTTCAAATGTGGATGTGGTGTTACTTCTTCAGACAGTGGCAAGTACAGGGTGACTTCAGCTTTTGTCTTATTGGACATGTTGTATTTGCAACCTGTTTGCTTCCTTTTTACTTGTATCTATCCTTTGTATATACTACTTCAACTTCTTGGCACTTTCCATCCTGGCTAGAAAGTCATAATTACATTATCTTTTTAAAAGATAAGTTACTGAGGTAGGAAATACTTGTATAAAGCAGGTGTTTCTGAGTACGTATGTGTAGGTTCAGTTCCTCTGTATGCATCTAACTGCTCCTGTTGAAAATAAAAGAAAATCCCAAAGCCCTTATTCTTTCCACTTGCATGTCAACAGATGTTTCCTAGTCATGTGTGTACTTTCCATGACATTTGGTCTCCCATCTTCTGCAGTTATGTTACTTTCTAAGGAGTTGTCCAGGCTTGCAGGTGACTATAGTGGTCCTGCAAGTGTTAGTGCTAGTCTGCTACAGTGTTTGTAGTCTTGTCTTTTTTCAGTTTCCCTTTCCTTAGAGTGGATAGCTGCCATTTGAAATAGTAGTCCTGCTAAATCCTATATGTGGGCACTGCTGTGTCTGGTCCTTTTCTGTATCCTGACAGCTTTGGCAGTTGAAAGGTTGTAATTTTATTTATAAAACTGTGTCATATAGGAGGTTTCTTCTTATGGGGCAGTAGTGTGTTGTGTTAAAATCAGGAAGATGACCATTATTCTCCAGAGGTCTTGCAGGACAAAAGAGAGAGAGCAGATGGTTAGAGGTAATGTCAGACAGTACAGAAAGGAAAGTGATATAGATGCAAATGGTTTCAATATGCCAAAAGAACCTGCTCATTACCTTACTGTAAGCTGGATAGTAGAGAAGAGTTTGAAGGAGACAATTAGAAAGAACACAATGAATGGGTGTTTGTGCTCTAGGGGACCTTCCAAACACGATGCACACTTTGGGTATGTTTCTAACCCTATTGTGCCAAGAAGGTGGTACAGGGCTCTTGGGCTCACTAAGCCAGTGTTCTTATAATGTGAAATTTGCACAGAGTATGTATATGCTGGTCTTTTCTTTAAAGCAAAACCTAGCTGGACTTTACTTTCATTGTACAGATAAATATTGTCTCAGTGCAGTGAAGGCAGTAGATTGTGAGCTTTAAGCTCCCTCTGGTGGCTTTACAGTACAGTTCAAGCCTTAACTGTTGGACTTGTCTGCTCTGGACAGTTTTGAGAGTCAAAGTTTGTAATATATTGTAGGAAGATGCTGACTTTGGTTGTATTCTGTGCTGTCTTGCCATAGCAAAATTGAAAAATCAAAATCTGTCTTAGCAAGTTTTTTTTCCTGCAAGGAATGAATGCTGCTCACCCCATCCTTAGTTATGTTTATATTTGATCATGGCCAGGATTTTTCTTAGGAAAATTATGAAGTTATTTTTAAGTTACTGTAATTTAAAACATTAATACAGGAATATGATGTTCCATATGCCTTTCCAAGGTCTCAAAGGTCTTCTGTAACTGGACTTCAGAGAAATAGAAGAGCTAAAATAATATAAAGCAAGAGGTCTACTTTCTAGTTTTTATCATAAAGGAGGTATTTCCCATAAAACTTCTCGGGTTATTTTTTTAGTGGTGCCATAGTTTGCAGATGATACCTCTGAAAGTGCCCTTAAGTATTACAGAACAGTGAAAAGAGATAGGATCTCTATATGGCAAACTTAAATATAATGTGTTAATGCAAAATTAGTTTTGGATCAGTTAGCCCTGATTTGGTCTTCTTGCTCTAAGGATGTGAATATAAATGATCCTGGGCTTGCAAAAAGTTATGCTTTGTCACACCCAAAGGATTCGTTTTAACATGGCTGAAATTAGTGAGGCTTCATGAGACTGCAGAGCTGTGAGCTGCAAGGTCAGTAGTGTTGAAAGGGAAATGTCACTCCACTCCTTTTCTCCCCATCATTGCACTGGCTCTGGCATTTGTCTGGCTTTTTGATGCTTATTAGAGCAACAAATATTCACTCCCCTTGTCCCTGGATTTCCTCTCTATCCTCTTTTTCTTTTGTGGACTAGTTGATAGAAAGTATCGTGCAAAGAGGTAACAACACCATGCAGGTGGGACCAAGAAAGGAGTAAGACCTCTCCTTTTGGTAGCAGTAAATTATTAAAATAAGTCACTTGTCTCAATAAATTAGATTCTTAGTTCTTGTGAAATATCGTTGGGCAGAGCTGTGTGTTCCTTGAGGCTTTAAACTATTCCCAGGCATTGCACAGCAGCAGAGACTGTAGATTAAATGCATCTTAAATGATAATTGGTGTTGGAAAAAAGCAGTCTGTAACCACCCAATATGTCTCATACTGTGCTGGTTTAGGCTTTTGTGTTGGGTTATGGTGAACCAGACTGATCTAGATGAAAAAATCTTGGATGATTTTTTGGTATCACTTCCCCAGTCTGGTTCTCTTTGCATTTGCACAAATGCTTGCCCATACAATGAGGGGGAAAAGTGGGAACTTCCTTTTTTTCAGTTGGTTTTGTTTATTTGCCACAGCTTGACTGAAGTGTGTATCAAGGTGTTGCTGTGTAGGTCATTCCTGCATGTTAGCTAATCTGTTTCAAATATTCTTCTGGCATTCTGTACAGCTGGTTCTATTCCAGTGAATGTCTCTGGACTCCATGCAGAGGAGGATGGTCCTTCACACTGCAGAAAATACAAACAGCTGTTCCCATTAGGGACAGCTCCTGCTGCATGCAGGGGAGCTGAGGGTGCATCACAGAAATGTCTGTTAAATCAGATTGTTTATGGTTTATTTACTGCAAAATACTTCACTCATGTTAAAAGCATTGGTCTTGATGCTGAGGTCTTGATGCTTTTATTCCCATGACTGAAAGATAGTGGCATACATGTTCTTCTCAAACTGCTAGGGACAGGGCTGGAATGTGGAGTTTGGAAGTTCAGCTGAAGTTCAATAACCTAACTGTCACCTTGATCCTGCTCTGCAGTTTGGATGTGGTCTTCCTACATGTGTGCATGTTCCTTTCTCAAAGGTTAGCATCAGTTTTGCTTACCGTGTTTGTGCTATCAATCAAGAGCATCTCATGCTGTGTGCGTGTTCGGATAAATCCCAAATAGCAGAAGTCAGAGAATACTAGTGGCAGAAGTGGAGAGCAGTGTGATTCTGTGAGCTGCTGATACCTTCTGCGTGGCTGTTTTTACCTTGTAGGGCAGCGGGGGTGTTGGGGTTGCTCAGTGAGGTGAGGCTGCAGTGCAGGCAGCTCCTCTGTGCTCTGTAGCCAAGGTGCCCAGGATGTAATAGGGTGGGTGTATATAGGGATGGGTGAAGGCTGAGGAGCCACCACAGCCATTCCTTAGTGGACTTACTTGTCTCTTCAATCACACCCAGTCCTCAGGATGTCAACTTTAATATTAAACACTAGAGGGTAGTATGTTCCTGGTAATACTTTATTTTAGAACATATCTGTAGTAATTTTTAAATCCCCTGTATTTATTATACAACTAATTATTTTAGAACAAATGTGGAACTAAAAAGAAAATAGTGCTTTGCTTCCAGGACTGTGAGCGTGCTTAGCAGAATTTAGTGATGTGCAGTGGTATTTTTGGTCTGAGTAGAAAAGGGATTGGTTTGAATTTAGATCTGGCTTCTAACTTTCTTCAGAAACATCATTAGGAAACTAAACTTAAATTATTCACTCTCTGCCTGATACCTCAATATTCACACTTCCGTGCATGCAATGTAAATACAGAGTGATGTTTAAGAGGAGGCAGCGCCTGAGAGAAAGCAGTTTTGCCAAGAGATACTTGGTTTTGGTGTTTAACAAGGCAAACATTTAGAAGTTCATGACATTGCTCTAAGTATATTTTTTGATCAGTGCTCAACAACTTTCTTTTTTTCTTTCAGGCACCACCTTCCATGGTCAACAATGAACAACGCCAACATGCTGAGCACATATTCTTATCATTTAGAAAATCAAAATCACCATTTGCTGTTTGCAAACACATTTTGGGTAAGTCTCAAGAAATGAAATTAGGCATGTACATTCTTTTCTAACTGGAACTGTGCCGTTCTTTTGCAGCTGGGACTATGAATATCAGTTTTGATTTTAATGAGGGGTACTTTTTGATAGAGGGTGAAGCCTATTACTGCCCTTTTTGGTTTTATTTCTTTCAGTTTTGAAGCTGTAAGGTGTAACTTCATGTAGCTAAGTTCCTAAACTGATTTAATAGATTTTCTCTGTGACATGATTATTGTAGTACTATATAATCTGTGCAGATTATGCAGCTGCCAGTAGTATGGTTGTTTGGCTTTGTGCTTGCTTCCCATTAAATCAGCAACAGTGCAATTTTATGCACTTCTACCAGATTTTGCATTGGTGCTGAAATGAGAGTTTATTTCCAGTTGAACAACTCAGTTGCTGTTGACAGCCCAGCTGGAGGAAAAGATGAAAAAGCTAGAAAAGTTTCTGTCCACCTGGTGGAAGTAAGATAGTACTGATTTGAAATTTTTTTGTGATTATACCTGTGGAGAAAGGAAAGAAGCAGATACCACCGTTCATCAGAAATTTCTTTGATTTTAATGTAAATGTGGTTATGTAGTAAGTTTTAAAAGATAAATGTTTTTGCAGATGCTATAGAGAGAGACTTAGAGCTTGGCAGCTAAATCTGAAATTACAGGAGCAGTAAAGATATAAATTGCTGCTCAGCGCTGTGGTGTTGACCAGATGTGAGTGCTGGGGACAGGTGAGGGGGAATTTCAGTGAAAACTGACTCAGAGCTGACAGGGGAAACCTCAAAGTTTGCGCAAAGGAATGCATGCCAAAACCACAAAAAGCAAGTTTTCTTTTAAAGAATTGGCCAGAATGAACAGAGAAATATTAGAATTATGTTGAAAATATTATTTTCATACTTAATTCGTTCTACAGTATTTTTTAACAGTTACTTCTAAATTTACTGGATTAGAGACTTAAAATTCATGAATATTATGGTCAGTATTGCAGACCTACTCCTCTATTATACTGTGATATATAGACCAGGATGTGCTTCATTTCTGAAATCCACTCTGCAACTGAAATTTTTCTCTACAAATGAGTTTCTTCTGGGTTTAGTATATTATAGTAGTACTCCATCTGGTTTGGAAGACTGCAATCACACTTTTTGCTTGATGGGTCAGCAAAATTGCTGCTTTTTGTTTTCACATTGATTTTTTTTTTAGAGAAAATTAAGTGGGCCAAAACATCCTTAAGTAACTTTGTTTGCAGACCATTTGGAGCTAAGGATACACTAATCATCAATCAGAAATACATAATGAAATTTAATGAAATCATAAGTGTGGCTGGTTGGAAGGAATATGATACTGATTTTAATACCTTTTGGATGTCTAGAAATACTACATTCTTAAACTGTTCCTATGCTACCACCATTTAGAAGCCAGCATGTTTCCACCTGGGGCAGGTTTTTCATGGGAATATAGGCAGTTATGACGCTGAGACCTGGGGCTTAGAGATTTTTTCAAAACTTTGTGCTTCCTCAGTATCTGTACAGTCTGGACAGAAAGAACAGGTAGTTAAGATTTGGGAGTTGAGGAAGGAGAGGCAGGCATTGTGAAATCAGGAACCAGGGAAGTGAAACAAGCTGTTCATGATGAAGAATGAAAGAATTGAAGTGTACTGAATGGATGTGTGCAGGAAGGATGGGCTGGAACCAGAGGACCAAGTAGATGACTTTAAAAAGAAACGGGAAAAAAATGGGCAAGATGGGAACTGGAATGGAGGTAGAGAGGGATAACTAGGATGATGTCATTCATGGAAAGAAGAATGTGTGAATAACAGAGGGAGAATAATGGAGAAGGTGAGCATATGGAAAAGGAGAACAGCCACTACTATGTTGTTCCTTAGAAACCTGGAGTTGAACCTAGGAAGCACAAAGCTCTGCATTCTGCTACAGGCTTATAGCTGTCCAGTACACTGGCAAAATTTGTCCTTCCTTTCTGTAGTAAGTTCCTGTGGTGCTCTGGCTGATTACAGGCTTACACTGGGGGGGCTGCAGGTCGGTGCTGTCAGTGATCAGTCGTGTGGCTGCAGGACATGGAGCAAAGGGGAAACTCCATCCTTTCTAAATTACATTCTCTTTTGTGTGCGTGTGTGAGCTCTGTACAGTCAGGAAAGCTGAAGACCCAAGGTAACAAGTGCCAGAATTAGAATTCCCATGCAGGAATAATTCTATTTGTTTTTATATGTGTTAGACATACATATTAATCTTTCACTTAAGTGGTTACTTAGTTTTCCAAATTAAGCTAAGTACATTTAAGCGTAGTTTATTTTGATTTAAGCATATTTACCTGTGTGGGTTTAGATTTGGAGCCTGATTAAATTACTTTAAAAAATTTTAGCATATTAGCTGCTGTCTTTGATATAGAGCTTGCAAATAAAGGAAATTTATATTATAAACTTGTGTGAATGTAATTGGGGGAAGAAAGTTTGTTTTGTAGTAATTTAAAGCCCTGCATCTCATGATTGAGGTTTTTTCAAACAGTCTTTCTAGTCCTGGCAGGTCAACCACTATAGCTCAAACTCTGCTTCTTGTTTGGGAATTTTATTTCATCATTTCATATTTTATGCTTTTGCCACCCTATGGCTGCACCCTTTCTGAAAATTCTTTCTGCAGAGCTCAGGATGTTTTGAAACTGGCTTCTGAGATATTACCTGTTATTTCCAAGTTAAAATTTTTAAAAGCAAAGGTACAATAGCAACAAAAATGTCGCTGTGGCTTTCTAGCATCATAGAAATTATATTAATATTATGGTATTTCTCTTAAAATTGTACTTTGTAATCACTCAAACTGTTACCTTTCTCCGTAATATGCTTTTATACTTTCCTTAATGAATCTGTAGACAAAGTAATCCCATATTCAGATAATAATGACAAATAATTCCTACACTGTCAGAAATTACATTTTGATTAACTCAAAATAAGCCTAGAAACTTGAACATGATGTAGAATACTTTAAATACACCACAGTGTAAAATTTTTGCTTGGATAATTAAGCACAAATGTTACCTGTAAGTGGATTTGCTTCTTTTTATTAACCATGAAATATGTGTACTTTTATGCACTATTGGTTTCAAAGGTAAGCACGGAAATATCCAGCTTAGACATGCCTGTAAGATTAATCACTTTTATTAATTAATGTATTGGAACTAAATCTGTCGTCTTGTTTATTTTATTCCCCTGTTGTGTTAGCATTCTTATTCCTGTTCTTTGAACAGCCTCCTAATGCAGACAACTTTTCTCCTAGGTCACCAAATTGAATAATACTGGACAATTTGATAATTGGGTTATTGATTATTTCTCCCCCTTTTGAGTTGCAAATTCCTTCTCTGTTGTCATAGTAACAGTATTCTATTTAATAATAAATAATAGTAAATTCCATTAATTTTTTTTTTGTTGGAAACGCATTCAAGCTGAATATATGTCTTCTAATACTCAAGTTGCCTTTGTTTTTACCCACAGAAACTAGTAAAGTGGACTATGTCCTTTTTCAAGCTGCTACAGCGATAATGGAAGCAGTTGTAAGAGAATGGATTCTCTTGGAAAAAGCTAGCATTGAGTCACTGCGGACATTCCTTCTAACCTATGTCTTACAAAGGCCTAAGTAAGTATAGAAAACCTCTGAACATGTTGGATTTTTCTCCATAATGTCTGGGTTATCAGTTTTATTTCCCTGGGTAGCAGTGCAACATAATTTTAAGAATAATTTGTCTTCTAGTCTTGGCAGATAACTTCTGTCAGCTTTCCCTTATGAATTTACACAAAATATTTGAAAAAGAGCTGTGTTTAAAGTTTTATTGAGCATCGGTGTCCAGAATTACCTGCAAGCATATTTGTGCAATGTTGTTTACAGCCTTCAAAAGTATGTTCGGGAGCAGATTTTATTAGCGGTAGCGGTGATAGTGAAACGGGGATCATTAGACAAATCAATCGACTGCAAAAGCATTTTTCATGAAGTCAGCCAGCTGATCAGCAGCGGTAATCCCACTGTGGTAAGTACTTCGTTTTTTTTTCTTCAAAAGTTAAGCAGTCTGTAGCAGCAGCTTACATTATATACATAGTGGCTATAAAATATTTTCTACTTTGCTTATTCAATTAGTCATTAAGTTGGTAACTATGCAATCATTTACCAAATTGTAGATTTTTAATGTTCTGGGACTAGGGGTAGTATTTGTAGTTCTTTGGTATACAAGGAGACCATATTTTTAGGAAATGTTTTTCTGAATAGCTACTTTAAGTGCTGTAGTTGTGGGTTGGTGGTTTGTTTGGGGGTTTTTTGTGGTTTTTAAAAAGTATTGTTATTTTTCTTTTTTTATCTGGTTTTCTTTAATAGTAAGATCTAAAACAGATTTTTCATTAGCTGGGAGGTTCTTTGCACACTCTGTTCTCCTTCCATCTGTGCAGTGCTGTGGTCTGCTGTGGCTCAGCTGTTGAAATAGACTGAAGGCAGGAGGCATAGGCCTCTGCTGTTCTTTGGGAGACAAGTAGGTTGAGAGAAAGGGGTGTGAGGAAGTGAAACATGAAATGGAAATACAAAACTTGATTTAATGTCATACTACTGAGGGTGTTACCTTCAATACTGAGCTCAAAGTGGAAACAAGGTGTCCAATATCTATCTATGCATTTAGTGAAATTCCGTTTGCTATGCCAGGGGATAAGTTTAGAATAGGTCATAATAGAGGCATGTAACTAGAGCTTAAAGAGAGGTGATTTTTTCTCCTACCAAATGAAAATCAAAGAGTATATAGATTTCATGCTGAAACTTTAACTGAAGCTTTTCTCAAAAAAAACCCTTGAGAGAACTGGTTCATGACTGCTGAGTGTTTAGAGTGGCAGTTGTACTAGATAGATGGGAGTGGCAAATGTTTAACTCTGAAAATTCAATCAAAGTGTACTAGAAGTAATCCAGCTCATGTCATGGTCCTAAAAATAGTGTGTCACCTCTGAGCAACAAGTAATATTGCTCCAGGGTATGGAAATTTCATTTAGTCTTTTAAAACTTAATTACACAGTTATTTATCTTAAGGAAACCATTTTAGCCTTTTGATTCTGCATAATTTGGATAGAAATGGGTATTTGTTAAGAAGAACTGAGTTAATGCTTTTTTCCAGGAAATATAGTCTGGTGATTAAAATGGAGTTACAGCTGAGGTTTTCAAGTTTTATGCACAACACTGTGTATGCTCATGTAGTTAGTAGGATCTTTACATAAAGATACGAAAGTGGCGTAAATAGATACATGGACTTTGAGCTAAGTAATGCACAGTCCAACTTGTGCAGTTGTGCTCTGTGCATGCACTGTCCAGACACACTGCACTGACCACAGGATACAGCAAGCTAAAACTGCCTGCTCCAAGCATATTCTGGGCATGCTGCAGAGCAGAGCACGATGCAGAGGAGCTCTGGCTGGGAGAAGGGATACTCTTCTCCAAGTTCAGCTCACTGCCAAATTGAGTTCAGTTTTTCATTTCCCTTTATTTAATTTTCCCTTTATTTCCTCCTCTTCACAAGTATGAATTTCTCCATAGTTTTTCCAAAATATTTGTTCTCAAGTTTTAAGAATTGTAATGAAAATGTCTAGGATATATAATGATGTTTTCTATTCTGGTGTGCTAATAAGACTTACTAGCAAAAAAAAAAGAAGGCACATGATGCTGCTGAAGTGTCTTTTCTATACATCATGGTATATGGTTGTCAGTTTTTGGCAAGCTGGTTATAAGCATGTACTCCCCTGTACATATGATGTTTTATATTATTAACCAGTTCTCATTCATGAAAATATTCTTATAAACTTCAGAGACTTAGCTGCAAGAGAGACTCTGGTAGTGGCACCTAGGACTGGCATGTGCAATAGTAAGCAGTAATAAAATGGTGTTTCGGCATGGTAATTGCCAAAACTGCTTTCTGAAAGGAGTCAGGGCATGCCTCTTGTATAAAAATGTAACAACTTTGAAAGGTTGTACGAAATAATTCATACAATGAATTATTTTTCTTAGTTATCTTTTCAAATGTGGCTGGGTGGTTTAGTTTCTTTGCTCGTGTCCCTTTAGCATTCAGCCATGCCTGTGGGGCCGTGTGGGACCCCAGTGGTGCGGTTGCCGTGCTGCTGTGGGGAATGTCAGCTAAGGATGCTTCAGGATATGGTGTGAAGCCCACATCCTGAAGGGAGTGGTGCTTTCAAGATCCAAGATATGCTGTCAGGACAGTGCCATGCACTGTCACAGATGTTTTTGGAGATTCATTTGTGTTAGTTACTTAAAAATACAGGCCTCCATTGAAATCAGGGACGTGGCTAGGATGTAGGTATTGAAGGAGATCAGCACATGTTTTCCAGTCCTCTGTGCTTCCCCGTAGAAGGAATCATTCCACTTTTTTGACATTTTTCCCATGGTATGATACGCAGTCTTGCCTCCTTGTACACTCAAGTTGCAGAAATCTGTCATATCTTTGTGACTCCTAATTTTTTTCCAGTCTTTATCTTTTCTGTATCCTTCTCAGCTGTCTGTTCTGACCTTCTGCCCACCCATTTGTGTCATCCTGCTTGAGGTTCACTACACATGAAGTCTGCAACAGGTCACTCCATTAAAAATGTTTAAAGCTCTCAAACTGATAATTGGTTGGAGCATGGTACTAATAACACCAAGGTTGTGGGTTGGATCCCCATATGGGCCATTCACTTAAGAGTTGGACTTGATCCTTGTGAGTGTCTTCCAACTCAGAGTATTCTGAGGTAATGGCTTTCTACAGCAGTTTGTAATTAAAAGAAAGTCCCTTTAAAAAAGGCAAAGCGTTCTCTTGTCTGCTTCCTGCTTACTTTTTCCTCCCTTTTGGCTGTGAAGCTTCTTGATCCCTCTTTACCTTACAGGAATAACATAGGTATTTAATCTTTTCCATTCCCTGCAGCCATTCACCCAGTTTGTCAGACATCTGTACCAACTTGTGATCATCAGACAGTCCTACTCCATGAAATTGTTGGGACTTTTGAGTAATATCTTGTCAGGATCAAGTCTTGATAGCTGGGATAATAAGGAGGGCAGTGAACGTAGATGATAGTATCTGTTGTGTGTGTCCTGTTGCAGGATTTGATGTGCCTAGTACCTCAACTTCTCGAGTACTAGTTAAAAAGATCTTCAGAAATTGATGTATTTTGAGGCTAAGACTTGAAGGTATGTAGTGGCAAACTGACATGTGAACAAGACTGATGGATGAACTGTTGAGAATGAAAAAATAAGGAGGTTGGAAGGAAGATAAGGAGAGGAATTGCAATGAGAGTAATAAAACGGCTTTAGTATTGAGTAATTTTTTAATAGTGGAACACAGTGTACGTGTTAAGGAAATAACAGGACTCTAAGGAGAGTTAATACTTCAGGGATGGGAAGGATGCATGGTTAGACCCAGGTTTAGAACTGGAGTATTGGCTTCTGCTGCTGGTTCTCTGCCATTTGGTGTTTTATGAATCTCACAGAAGAAAGCTTTGTCTGAGAAAGGAAAGCAAACTTTTAGTCTGGCTTCCTATTTATTTATAACTGAGTTTAGGTAGTAATCCTCTAGGAGGACAAAGATTAGCTTTGGAGTTCTTGCGTTTGTTTTTTCTGGCTCCTCCTGTATTATTGGTACAAGCCATCCCTCTGCTCATGAAGGAGAATCTGTAATCTCCCTCTGATAGGAATTTCAGGATCTCTTTTTAATAGCTTCATCTCTCTGGAGGACAGAGCTTCTGGCAGCAGACAGAGTATCATGAGCCAGTCTAAAAATTCTAAATACATGTTTTCTATCGCTGATTTCAAGATTTTGGAGAATTGCTTGGGCCAAGTTCTTCTCAACTATAAATGCCTTCAATTTCTTGGCCTTTTCTTCTTGTGTTAAAATACTCTGCTTTTGCATAGCTGAAGGATTTCATTTGTCCTTCATCTCTGCCAGAAGGACAGGAATCCTGGCAGCTAAGTGACTGACTCCCAGGAGGAGGATTTGGTCTGCATGTGAACACAATCAGATAGATTTTGTTTAAAACCAGACCGAGATATGGATCACACCTCAATTTCTTCCAGTATATGTGTGGGCAGATGCAGAGGGGTCTGGCTGCAATAGATTTGACATGGCACTGGGAAGCAACAGAAGCTGTGTTTTTAAAGACCCACAGTGCATACAGTAGAATGTATTTTAATATAAAGCTGCACATCTGAAGCCTACATACACTTTTTTGTATGGAAGAGGACTTGTCAAGACACACAGGAAGGCTCTGGAATCCTAACAGTTCCTTCTCTTGCAAAATTTTTAGATCTCTTGTTCTGTTTCCCAGTGTTCCTAGTTAGGCTAGAGAGAAGATCCAGCTGCTTCAGATTACCTAAAGCTTCTGAGGGATGTGCTGTGAATGGATTTCATGTGAGCGGTGGGAAATATTAATAAGCAAAACTCTAGGCAGTCATCTTCATTGAAGTTAATTTATCCATTACAGTGGCTGCCTGGATAACTTGTTATATTTATTTAACATTTACAGTTCTTGTTTCTATTCTTTAAAGGGAATTTTACTTCTGGAAACCTATCTAGCTGTTAACTGTTTCATGTGGTAGGGTAGGAGTTGGAGAGGCTTTCCTGACTTGCACATTTTGACAAAAACATATGTATTATCCACCCCAAATTGTGTCTTCTAGTCTAATAAAATTGTTATATTGTTCTATGAGCCTCATTGCCCTTGAGACATATTAAGTATAAAATACAGAGGGTGAACCAGGATATTTAAGCTGATAAGTTCTTTATAAAGGCCTAAATTAGTGTGTTAAAGATTGGTTTCGGAATTTTAGGAATCCAGAAACTACTCCACATGTGAGGTTAAAACTCAATCATAGAAATGTAAAAGAACTTAAAACGTAAGTGGTTTTTTAGTAGTTGAATTAACCAAGGTGCTTTTGCAATTTTCAGACTTTTCTGTTGACAGGGAGCTGACTTTACCAGAGATGCAGTACAGCAAGTCTCCAGCTTAGTTGCTTAATAACTGCTAGCAACCGATAACTCCCCAGTTATGTTTACACTAGTGCCACAGTTTCAAACACAGGGCTGGAAAGTGAGGAGAGGTGTTCCAAGTGGTGAGATGTGCATCCCCTGTTCTATGTATGGCATGCCAAACCCTTTTTTTTTCTCAGTTTTTGCCATCTCATGAGATTTGCACCTGTGGAATTTGTCACTTGTGACTTCACAGACTCACTAGGAAAGAAAGAAATTAGGCCTTTCCATGTGTTACACAATGTATTTTTTTTTTATTGCAGTGGTGTCACACAAATAAACAGCCTTTAGGGGAAAAGTGTCAATAAGACATTTGTTGACCTTAGCTTGTCATTCTTCTATCAAAAGTACTGCCTTTCAGAATAAATGTGTTCAGTAATATACTGGATCTTTGTGTCAGTCTGCTTAGAAACAACCTCTTCTCCCTCACAGCCTCTCGTTTTTCTCTTTGAGCAGATCTGCTGTGGAGCACAGCTGTGTAATGCAGCTCATTTGACATAGCTGGCAGTATGGCAGGCAGAGGCAGGCAAGAAAGATCAGGAATGAATACTGGGAAAAGAGAGGGGACAGAGGACACCTACCCACCAAAGAGCACTTGTTGGGATGGTGTATGTTTAAAGTTGGGTGCTGCTGATGGTGAGCTGCATGGCTAGTCTAACTATTCATTATTTTGAGTTTAATTGAAAGTCCTGTGTTTGTTCATACAGCTGTAGTAGGAGTGAAGATCCAGCTGGTGATGTTGAGACAAGAACTTGGCGAAGGATATGTTACCTTTATAAATGGTTTTCAGGCCTTCAACTTACTTTTTTTTTTTTTCTCCTCCTGATTTCTGCTTCACAACTTTGCCTATCTCCAGAGAAACAAAGAAAAGCTTGTTTTGCACCCTGTGCTCCAGCAAACTCTGGACCTCTTCCATTATTAGTGGAGGCTGCTACTTCCCTTCTGTCTTTGTCCAAAGCCTGCATGCTTCACATGCCACAAGATCATCTTCCTCTGGCCCATGGTGATTCACAGGGGACTGATTTTCTCAGCTCACCCCTGGGGGTTTCCCTTTGTTTGGCTGGTTCCCCCCAAGGAAGGGAAACGAGGTCTCTCCTGTTGTGCCGATGTAGCTCTGATGCATTAACTTTGAGCTGCTCATGTGTCTTTGCACAGTGGCAGAAAGGGAATGAGAGGAAAGGAGTGCAGTGCCCAGCCAGTCCCTTACTGCTGACAGCACAGAATTGCAGCTGTGGGTCCTATTCCTATCATCTTATCCCTTCTCTATAGCTTTTTTCCACCAGTTGGCTCATTGGGGAAGGAACAAATAAAAATCAGTGGGTTCTTCCTGGTGCTTGATTACATTTCTTCAGAATATGTTCTGGTTTTCTGTGGTTGGGAACCACTACTTCTGATCCTGGGTGCCCCACCCACCTTGCAATAATCCCAAGTTGAAAAGTTGGAATGGTCCCACTTCTTCTGTGTACATAAAGATATTTCTTTCAGCCCTCTGGCCATCCTGTTAACCTTTCAATTTGGAGTAGCATCTTATATTCTGGAGATTTAGATACTTTGAAAATGCTAGCAAAAACAGCTGTGCTTATTCAAGGAAGTTAGAGAAGAAGTCTATTATTGCCTTTATAAAGAAAGCCTTGTTTTGAACAACTTATTTAGTAAAATCTCTTTTGATACATTCTCATTACAGAATTCTATCACCTAGGAGCAGCACAGCAAATTCTGCTTCCTATACATTTACTCTTTAATTCTTCCTGCTCTTGTGCAAGTTAAATTTAGATAGTTTAGGGATACTATTAAACCTCCACATGACTTCCCTTTGATTTCAGTAACAGAGTTTACATTACACATATGGAGACAAAAAGTCCTCTAAATGCATATTCAGGCAGTGATCTAATGTAACAGGGTAGATGTTATGATTTGCTCTATTCAGGCAAGACCTTAGTTCTTTTAAATATGCTTACTGCTTAAGGTATAAATGATACTTACAGAAGGCACTGCATGATAGTTTAGGTTTTATAGTAAAATGAATTCTTTAATCAAACCTCTGACAACCTACCTAACTGTTTCTCTGCTCTGAATTCAAAACAAGGAAATGATTTTGATATTGGAGTTCATTCTGCTTTGTTGGCTTTATTGCTACAGAGCTGGTATACCACATGTCCATTTTTTCCTAGGCTGTATTTGTACTCTTCTTCCTTTCAGATGCTTTGTAACCTAACTACCCTCAAATGAAGCACTTCATTTATTCCATGGGCAGCCCAGGCACAAGTGTGAAATCCCTTCAAACATTACGGCTTTAGCTTCTTTTATAGGGGACATTCCATTTGGAGGAATAAATTGTACTTACCTTTTGCATCTGAGTTTTATGAATGATATATAAATGTTGTTTACTGTTAAAATGAAACACGGTCTTTCTGTAGTGTCTTTTATTAAAGTAATTTTAAAAGAAAACCACTAAAACGATGTTACTACTGGGTATCTGATTGCCAAGTTAATCTCTTATCCCAAGTCCCATTGATCTTCTGTTTGAGCAGCTGAGAGTCTATTTTATGTATAGCGATCTTTCATAAAGTTTATTCCTGGTAATAAAGCTAACTGGGGTGAGTGCCAAGCTATTCTCAGAGGCAAATCCTCTCTCTCAACAAGAGAAGGATTTTATTTTGTTAGATGGGCTTATTGTTTGGGTATGTACTTGTGGTAGAACTAGTGAAATCGCTAGGGAGTGAGTCAAACTCGGTTCAGAGGTGTACTCTTACTGGTATGAAGTTAATGGCATTGCTGCACAATAGACATTCAGATCTGGCTTTTAATATGATGCCCAGAGTCACGTGCATTTTCTACTTATTACAGTGTGGTATTACTAACTTGCATTGTTCATCTCTTCTGTGGTGTGGCAAAAACCTTAAAAAAAACCTTTAAAAAAGAACAAAAAATCCCAACCAGAAAACAAATTAACAAACCAACCAACCAAAACCACATCAAAACCATCAGCAAAAACAACAAAAAACCCGACTAACCAAACAAAAATACCTCCCAACACCAAAACACAAAACCCCCAGAACCTTCCACCCTAGAATTTTATATGTTAGGTGCATTCAATTACCTTACATCTAAGAGGAAGAAATTTTAGTTCACACAGCACACCAGTATTGGTTTCTCTGAAGTTACTGGTTTTCAGATTTTTGAAATCTTTCTTCTGATGATATTTTTGTTGAACTACTTAGTGTCTTCATACCAGATGTATCTATATATTAAAAAAATGTAATTCAAAATATTTGTAGTTAACCTTCAGTAAAATTACTTTATGAAAATCAAATTTTATTTTTAGTAAAATTTACTTGAGCTTTATTCTAGAGTTTCTGCAATATATTGTGTGTTTAGGAAAGTTTCATAGATGTCAGGGCAAATGTTCTTTTAAGCTAATTATTGTTAATTCTCATGAAAATGGGCCATTGTACTGCTGTGCGCAATAGTCAGTATAAATTCCTATAGCTTGGTGGCAGTTTTGGGAAGCATTGGTGGTTTTGCCAAGCTCTGGGCAAATACTTGACATTGCAAAGACAGGTTATGGTCTTCATCTGTTTCTCTGCTCTTGTTTGAAAGCTGAACTCATGGGGGCAGGCACCTGCCTTCTAGGAAACCAGTCTCGAGCCATCTCACCTCAGCCTGTTGTTGCAGTAAATTTTAAATTACTGGCCAGTATCTTCTCTTTGGTCTTCTCCCATCCTGGTGACCTGTATATACAGGAGTACTTACAATTCCTTACGGATGCAAGGGGTAAGCGCAGCTGCAGATGGCAACAGAAGCATATGGATGTGCAAATACTGCACATGAGGCCCTTGGAATGGTGAGGGAATGGGGCAGGATTTTCACCCCAGATATTGAAATACCAAGTTAAGGAAGTTGACAGGATGCTGGGAATTCAGGAGGGAGCAGAGGGATGTGATATGCCCTTGTATTTGCTGGGAGCTAGCCTGCTGGATGGAATAAGGTGTGTAAATCTAGTAATATCATTTTTCTCCTGTCAAGCTCAAAGCAGGTACTGATGCCTCAGAACTATCTGAACTAGCTCTCATTGAGATCAGGGGGATAGGTCACTCACTGCTCAAGCTGCTTTATTTGGGCTCTTAGCAGATTCAGTCAGCCTACCTGTACCCATTGCTCTTTACACTTTCAAAGAAGTGTCTTTACCATCAGTCATAAAATTTGACCTTCCTTTTAAATTTTTCCTTGAAATCAGGAGAAAAGCACACAAAAAATCTGTAACACATTTTTAGCATGCAGTAACACATTACTCTGCAAAGAGGAAGAATAAATTATTATGCAGATATAAACAAACTGGAGAAAAAGAAAGATGCTATGACAGCTAATATTAAATATTTGTAATCAAGGTGGGAAGAAACTTTTTCCCTATTTTTCCTGCCCATTTGAATTTGGTGATTGATTTTCCAGTAATTGGCAACCAGCTGCAACAAATGATGGGTAGTCTGTATCACTGCCCTGCTTGTCCTGTGCTGGTCTGCATGGTGGCTTGGTGTCAAGATCTTAGCATGCTAAAGCAGAAACAGTTTAGTTTTTAGCCTGGTTGTTGTACTATTGGAGCCACTGATACCATTTGGTAATCAGAGTATGTTACAGAGTATTAAAGTGTACAGATTTGTAATTGCAGCTAGTGAGGTCCTTATGTCATGGCTGCTTTGAGCTGAAAAACGTGAGTCAGTAGTTTAAGCATCAAACAGAAACTTATATTTTAAAATAGAGAATGAGAAAACTTTGCATTATTTCTTTAAAACATGTATTCTGATCTGAAGCATTCTTCTAAAGTCAGACTTGAGGAGTTTTTCTTAGTGGTTCTTTTTTTTTTCACCCAGGTTAATTATTTTCATATGGAACTTTTTATGTTGGATTTAGTACTCAATATTAGTCTATACTGTTTGTTTTTTTTAATATTAGATCAAATCTGTATTTCCTCTAACTAAAAAAAAGTATTATGGGAATACCTTGGACAGAAATTTGGAAATAAAGTTCTGAAATGTTTGAGCTAATTAGAAATACTTCTAGTATAGAAGTGATAAAGTTAAACATTTACTGGAGTAGTTTGTGCTGCTGGTTTTCACTGGCTAAATGCTTCGTTGGTCATATGTGTTGTTTGACAGAGCTGACTGTAAATGAGAAATAGTCCACTTGAAATAAATAATTTCTTTAAAATGGGAGAACTTTTGCGTAGCAACTGATCAGCAATGTGCTGATCTGCTGTACTTATGCAGCTTTATTGCATAGTGGAAGAGAACCTGTGTATTATCACAAAGCCACTATGTTTGATCTGTCTGGAACTTATTTAGCAAGTAAGAATGTTAATTTAGTGTTTACTGACTAAGATAACTAGTTGTCTGGAGGGTCAAGGTACTGACTTCAGAGGCATTTCTGAACAAAGATGTTGCAGTTGGTGGGTGGATGGCACTGGTCTCAGCTGTTGTATGAGCTTGCATAAATAGTATCATCTCCACTTTAATCTTTCGGGTGTTCAGAGGTAGTGTGCATATTTCTGTTTAACCCCTGGACACTTGCTGGCATGCATGACCCTTTAACAATTCCTATCCCTCTGTCCATCCCTGGCACCTTGGCTCCAAACAGTCTGGGAGGATAGCCAGTAATTTTGGAGCTTTTTGTAAAGAACATCTCTTTTACAAAAAGAATTTTCATTTCTGCAGTATACACTTTCTATTGTGCTTGCCACAGTAGTGTATGAGTCTGAAGTACTACTTGCATCTCCACCATGCAGTACTTGCTCCCCTTTGTGTGCAATGATCAGTTAAAAGATATTAAAACTGGTAATGATGGTTTCTGGACTTTGGCATCAGGAAAAAAAGCTTTTTAAAAAATATATTTCAAAAAACAGCAACAAAGGCTGGAGCCATGTGTTTCATACAGAAAGTTGGCTTTTAAGTAATGTTTAGGATAAGCATTTCATTTACCTTTTCTTCAATTCTGAGAACGAAAAAGATACTTAAACCTTTAGTCTTCATGAATCTCTCTCTCTAAAATTAACATGCCTTTTTTCTCACCAATTTTTATATCACTTCAGAGACAAAATTTTAATAGATTAGTTTAAGGGTTATTTCTGAGACTTGTCAATGTGGTGCCTTGGAGGGCAAGTATCTGAGCTTTCTGTGAATTCCTCTCCTATTTTTTTTGATAGGGAGAGAGGGAAGAGATGTGGTAGACAGTGTTATTGCAGGTGCTGTTTTTGACAAACTTGTATCACTTTTGGTGCTATAAAGTTAATCGTGATCAGATACCACATGTTAATGTGTAGCAAATGCGAAGAAAGGCCAAAACAAACTTGAGTGACCAGAACTATTAGATCAATAGAAATAAGTGGGCAGTGGATCTTCCCTGAAACTGATACCTGTAAAGGCCTGTGCACAGAGAGACAAAGTAAATGGCAAGGCTGGGAAATGGTTTGCTACAATAAGTTGGTTTAATTTGTAATGATGATCACACAGATGCCAGCTTTTATATTGCTCGAATATTTGAATTTCGTTTTTAAGGATGGAGCCCTGATGATTCCAGAAATGGTTCATCCAAAGATCTATTTTCCTGAAAGTTTGACTTGTGCTAGTTTGTGTTAGAAGGAACTGAAGTATAGTTGTATTAAGATGCTAATAAAGAAATGAAAGACACTGTAGGTGCTATTGCATTATTGGACATCTTTTAGTTATATTATTCCCCCTTATTTTTTTTATAGCAAACTTTGGCCTGTTCCATTCTAACGGCGTTGTTGAGCGAGTTCTCAAGTTCAAGTAAAACCAGCAACATTGGACTAAGCATGGAGTTCCATGGTAACTGTAAACGTATATTTCAGGTAAACTAGTTCTGTATTGATATATACTATCTCTTTCTAAAATTTAAACATTGAAAAGCAAAAATACTTTGTTGTGTCAGGTGCAGTCAGGTACACTGTGTCTAAAAGCATTTAATAGCGTAAATAATGCAGATACTGGCTACTTCAGGAAAATCGACAATGTATTTTTTGAAAACTTGTATCAAAAAGATGCAACCCCTTTGTGCCCATTTTATGAATGTAGATCTACAGATCTTTATGCCATTGGACTCTTTAATTCCTTGGCTACCAATTGCAAACAAAACGAATACTCTGTGGAACAATGATAGTCTTAAATATAGCTTTGGTTTAAAGCCAAGGAGAGCTATGTATGTATTTAAAAATATTATTGCAGATGGTGTAGTCCGGTTGTCTCAGATGTATTGTTTGGCCAGTCAGAAATGTTTATGAGAAGGCATTGCTTTAAACTGACTGTTGTGGAACAACTTACCAACTTTTTTTCATGCCAAAGACCAACTCTTTTCTACACCACTTATTAAAAACATATTGTTTTTTTATCTTTTAACGACTAGTATTTATGTGAGGATCTTCTTCATAGTCTTTGCAAAGGTAATCAATTAATTTTGACAAAAGGAGGGGTTCTCACTGGCAATTTCAGAGTATTTCCTGTATTTTAATGAAAATAGGGTGAAACTGGAATTTCTTTTCTCTCTGGAAAAGTGTTTCCTGTTGATCAACATTTCATTAATGACTGAGATACTGAATGTGTTGTGTTCGTCCTGACTGTAGGAGGACGATCTGCGGCAGATCTTCATGCTCACAGTAGAGGTACTTCAGGAATTCAGCAGACGTGAAAACCTCAATGCTCAGATGTCTTCAGTGTTTCAGCGTTATCTTGCACTAGCCAATCAGGTCTTAAGCTGGAACTTCCTTCCTCCAAATTATATCCTTTTCATGTCAGGCCCTTTGTTTCCCTTGACTTGGGTCACTTCTTGGGTGAGGAGTAAAGTCTTTGCAAGGAGAGTAAAACATAAAACTTAAAAGCTTTGTGTTTAGTCCATGATTTATGTTTTCTTCCGTTAGCGCTTTTTGTCTCCACCATGCTTGCTAAGAGATGCTTACATACAGAAGCTACTGGTTGTCTTCATTAAAGTTTAAAAGTTTTTACATAGAAGAGAAAGCATACAGAGCACCCCCTTTTACAGGTTTATGGTTTGTTTGATGCAGGCAACAGGAAATGTACAATATGCTACTTCAGTGTAGAACCATATGGTGAGGAGTCTAAGCCCTCTTCAATTTTTATGCAGAGATCTGATCTGTCCTACTTTTCTCCCCCAGAGAAGAGGTAGGGACAGGCCCCATCATGTAGGAGTATGCATATTCCTGCAGGTGAACCAACTCCCCGTAAAAGAACATGGTATATACTAGAACACGGAATTCTTCAGCCTGAAAAAAAGTATTTCGTGGCTGAGAAAAGAAATGCCAACTTCATTTTACACAGGTGCCATTGCTTCCATTTTGATATTTTTGTGATATCTCCTGATCATTAGTCCAGAGAAAGTTGGAGTTGGAAAGTAGAGGAGGAAATGGGAATCAGAAAGAAAAACTTTCCTGGTGAAGGAGAGAAGAAAAAAAAGATATAAAAATGTTCAGTCCAAAAAATGGGCTAGACAAATATTGTAGAAATACTCAATCACACATTTTTTAAAAGCTGTTTTAGACAGCATGTGTGGTAAATCGTTATAGTACCTGTTTTAATCCATACTGCCTTTAAGAAGCTCAGCAAACTTTCCAAGAGCCAAATTTTTAAGCTGGTTTATAAACTTTTTTCTTAAAACTTGTGAAATTGCTACCCAGTTACACATACTGCAGGAATCTTGATGTTGCTCTCTAATCTACTGTGAAGGATTTTATTTGCTTTCCTGGTGTGACAGTCAGAAGGTGATACCTGTGTGTTTTTGTTTTCTTTTAGTCTGTTCATTATGCAGCAGGCAGCAAAAGTAAATTTATTGGAAACTGGATATTCCTTGGCTCACGTCTGTAAAGCAGAATGCCAGTTATATTGGCTTTAAGAAAGGTTCCATGGATTAAAAGTAAATATCCCACTTCTATTCATCCCTGTAGCGATTTGGCAGGGGTTCAGAGAGGAATTTAGTGCATGTGCCTATAAAATGGAGACTGTAGTCAAATTATTACACCTTACAAAAGTCTCTGGAGGTGGATTTGGGATTTCAAATAGAAAGGCTCTTGTATTGTGTAGTGCTGGTTCTCTCTGAATTTTGATCTGTCTGCACAAACTTCTGATGTAGTCCTAAATACAGAATTGTAGAATGTTAAGGGGTTGGAAGGAACCTTAAAGACCATCCATTTCCAACTACCCTACCATGGGCAGGGACACCTGCCACTATCCCAGGTTGCTCAGAGCCCCATCCAACCTGGTGTTGAACGCTTCCAGGGTTGGGGCATCCACAGCTTCTCTGGGCAACCTGTTCCAGTGCCTCACCATCACAGGAAGGAATTTTCTCTCAGTCTGTGCCCATTATTCCTTGTCCTGTCACTACAGTTCCTGAGAAGCAATCTCTCTCCAGCTTCCCTGTAGGCCCCTTTCAGACACTGGAAGGTTGCTACAAGGTCTCCATACAACCTTCTCTTCTGTGGGCTCAACAGCTCCAACTTTCTCAGCCTTTCTTCACAGGGGAGGTGCTCCAGCCTCCTATCAACTATGTGGTCTCCTCTGGACATACTCCAACAGTTCCATGTCCTTCTTATGTTTGGGACACCAGAACTGGAGTCAGTACTCAGGTGAGGTCTCAGGGGAGCAGAGTACAGGAAGAAATCTCCTTCAGCCTTTTGATGCAGCCCAGGATGCAGTTGTCTTTCTGGGCTGTAAGTGCACATTGCTGGCTCATGTTGAGTTTTTTATCCATTATCACCCCTAACACCTTCTCTGCAGTGCTGCTCTTAATCACTTCTAACCTGTTGGTGTCTCGGGGATCTTGGTATGGCTCAAAAGTGAAAGCTTTAGTTCTTCATGAGCTCTTTGTCCTTGCCTAAGGTTTGCACTGGTGGAGCCAGATAGAGAGATAGATACATGCAACATGTGGAGCCTTGGAATTCCAGCTTTCCTTTATACATCTATATAATATGAAATTATTTAGGTGCTAGTAAATAGATGTTAATAGAAATACCAAAGCAAGCCATACTACTGCTTAAGGTAAATAATATTTTCTGCTACTCGATCTACTCTAGATACTACAGCTATTAAAAAAGTTCTGGCCATTTCTGGAGATCAGATGGACCTAAGTGTTCTTAATGGATCCATTTAAAATATTTTTATAATTTCTGATCCACCTGATACCATCTTTTTGTTTTCTATCAGTGGATGTTTCATTTTGTAAGAATTACAGCACCAGCTTGGGTCTTCTTTATTTATGTATCAACCTGTTTTCACAGAAGCTGAAACATCTTCAGTCCTCCTTGAGAAAAGTTGGTCTTAGCTGCCAAAGATTCAGTAACTCTTGGAGTTTACAGTGCCATGTTGATTGTATTGTGGCATAAATCTCTTCCTTAAGATGAGCTCTTTATCTGTTGATTGTTAGCTTATGGGAAGTGAAACTTAGCTTGGCTGTAGTTTCTAAATAGATAGCACGTTACATAAGAATGTAAGAATTGCTGTGTTGATTGATTGGTTGGAGTACTTTTGGTGTCCTCTTTCCAAATCTTGACAGTACATATGCTGAAGCAATGGGCATGAATTTAATACTTGAAGCATGGAGTAAAATGATCCATTGTATTCTCAGATATATTTTTTTCCTTTAGTTGGTATTTCCCCTGGCAAGATAGTATTGATTCTCAGTATTCCCTGCAGCATCACGGTAATCTGCAGTATATTTATGTAATATTTAGCAAGATTCATGTATCTCCAAAAAGGGGAAGTAGCATGAATGTGCATTAACTGTATGGCGACTCTTGCGAAGTAGCATGTTATTCAAATCCGCAGGTTGTTAGAATTGAATCAAAGCATACCACTTCTCAAGAGTTCTGTGCTGTTATAGGACAACTTTATAAGTGTTGCATTGTTAAATGCAGTTTTGGACAGTGTTGCCACCAGTTGTAGGAAAAGTTGTAGTAAGTCTGCATTATCTGTTGCGATGAAAGATGCAAGATGCATTCTGGAATACCCACCTCATTTGAGCAACAAAGGAAGAAACTCTGGAACCTACCTAATTTCAAATTGGAACTCAGTATTTTTAAATTATCTTGGGATGTAGTGCCTGCAGTAGGAAGGACAAACGACGGTGACCTAGGAAGCCTCCTTTCAGTCATGTCCTGTTTCTCCCATTTCATTTTCCAGCTATCATCTATTGTTATTTTTATCTGCCACCTTGAGATATTAGTTTACCCGGTGTTTGTGGAGGCTTCAGAGATAGTATCTTGTGGCATGTTGGCTTCTGCACAGTTTCTTTTTTCAGTGCTGTTACAGTATTGTTAAATGTTATTTACTTGGATGGAACTAGTTTTAACTACATCTTTTCTTAAATGAATGTTTCAACTAATTAAGGAAGTACAGTTGATCAGTATTAAAAAGTACAGCCCTCTCCTTTGACAGAAGTTCTTTCAACAATCTTTTAGTACACTGTAAAGTCTCCAGTTAAGAAGCTGAATGTTGTTGGGCTTTAATACACCTTGGCATAGACATACACATCCTGTGGAGTCAGGGTGTAATTATAATTTCTATCATTTTACTAAATCCAGAGATATTTCTATTGTTGACTTTAGGATTTTTCTGTTCCTGGCAGCCATATTCTAATGGACTTTGGCTGAATGTCCTCAAATGTGAAAGTTCTTTAATAGAACATAAGAATTGTGTGCAGCTGTCTACCATCTACAGAAATATGTCTATAATCTATCATTAGGAGCTGTCATAGAAGTACTTACCCTTATCCTTCAATGTATGGATTACAGTACATGAATAAAGAGATACTTCAGCTTTAGTTCTTGTTTCAGATTTAGTGCCTGTACTTGCTCGGAGGCAAGCTGGCAAATTTTCAAGTGAATGTAGAATAAGGGATTTTAAGTGCAGGTTATGTAGATCCAGTGGTTTGCACTCTACTAATACACATCATTGCTGTTCCATTGGAATTGTTGGCGCCTTGGCAGTTGTGTGAACTGATTGAAGCTTTTGTCTATCTGAACGTTTTTGTGTTCCTTGGCCACGCAGTTAAAGGAAGAAAGCTCTTCATATCTCAGTCTTGAAGGTCTTTTAAACCTCAAGCCAGAATGAGACACCTGTCTGGGAGGTTCTGTGAACCATATAGTTCTGCAGACTTTTAAGATTTGAGTTCAGTCCAACCCAGGTTGGTAGCATCTGTTGTGCATAATGGAAGTGAATGAAAACCACACAAAAAACTCAGGGTGGGTTTTGAGGAATGGTTCAAGTTGACATTGCTGCTGATAAAGCAATCCTGCCTTATCTCCCACTAGCACGATGCTGAGCAGGGAACCACCTGGCTAAAAATGTGGTGGAGTTTTTTTTTGGGCCCCTGGTTTGATTTGTTGCAGAGCTACAGAAATGATCCTACCTGGACCAAGGAATGACAACATAGATTTCTTCAGCAGCATGGCTGCTTTCCATAGGCCTTGTGTTTGTCAGCAGCCTGGAATTATCCTAAATTCACTGCAGCAGTCTGTTCTTACCTGAAAAATGAAGTGTTGGAGCATTGTCATGTCTATTGTTAGGGGTATACAGCAAAATTCAATGTAACTGAAACAGCTGTATTTAAGAGAGCTGCATTTTACTTTGATCAAACTTTAATTACCTACTGCTTTTAGGTGAAAACTGACCTTGCTTTGAAATCCCTGATGTTTAGAAATTATTTCTAGGACACTGTGTTTTCTTGTCAATCCTTTCTAGCAGCCTTTTAAGACAACATTGGGCGAACCCCAGAAGATTGGAAGATCGCCTGAATTTTGTCATAATTGCACTAAACATATTTGTATTGATGTTGAACTTTTTAAGCATTAATCTTTCGTCATTTCAGTTTTCCTGAATGAATTCTGTATTCAGTTTGCAATGTAGGAGCATCTTAACAGCATTAATACCAGAAGAGGAAAAGAGACCAGGAATGACCCTTTTTGTGAAGGGTAGCTGATATTCTGCTTTCTTGCCCCAATGGTTTTTAAGTTTCCAGTTTTGCTGCAACAGTGAGAGCACCCTGGATGGCAGCTGGTGTGTGGTGGAAAGGTGTGACTCCTGAGCCACATCTGTGTGGCAGCCACTTGTGCATGGGTGCTTTAAGTGCCAGTTTGGCTGGAAGTGATCAGCTTGCATATCATGAGCTGCATAACTATAGCAGCAGGATGTACCAAGAACTGCAGAATCCACATGGGTGGTCATGAGCCTTTGAACTGGCATTACTCTAGAATCAGCCAGGTTTAAAATTATCTTGGGTGTTCCTGTACTTCCTACTCCTGTTCCTGCAATCTGAGTCCAGTGTCTCCAACACAAAATATTGCTCCATTCTTGTGACTGTTGAGAATACTTGTATTTAATAACATTTAAGCATATGCTCCTTGTCCTGGTTGCTGGGTGTATTTGCTGAGAGTGTAAGGTATGGAAAGGTCTGTGAAGGATTTCTCCATAGGGGGCAGCAAGCCTCTGCAGCAGTTTTAGGTAACTGCTCCTCAGACTTATCCCATGTACTTGTCTCACTAGCTAGAAAGCCAGAGGAGGTCTTAAAAATCCAGATAAAATCAGTATTTAACGGAACACTGGAGGGCAGGTACCTTTCTAATGTGGTTTTTTATTTTTAAAATGCAAGTCTATAACTGGCACACAGTCCAGAAATATTTCAAACAACAAAAGTAAAGTGATTAAAATAACTTTTAAGAAAGATATTCAGACCTTAACATTCCGGGAGTTTTCCCTGCATTTCTGAGATGTTTTTCACTGCTGTGCACAAACTTACAAATGGGATTCTAGTAGAAGAAATCTCAGCTTTGATTTTTAAGTTCCAAACTTACTGTTTTGTGGAAGAACAAGCTTTGCCTCTCTTGGGAAAAAGATAGTGGGAGTCATTCTCAGATACTTCAATACTTCAACAAATTCCAGTAAAGTATTATAATCCCTCATGACCACCTTAGGATATGAAATATTTTGATATTCATCTTTACCTTTCAGTCCCTTCCTGGGACAGAAGCTGTGAATGAGAGGAAAACTACACAATTGTTGTTTTTTTATTTTTGTTTTCATATATGCCTCCAAGAAGTACATAAAACCTCAAACTTTTTTTTCTAAATTAGTTTTAAAATAAAAAATTTATAACTTCAAAAAAACTACTTTTATTTCTCCAGCTCATGAAACAAAGCCAAGGATAGAGCTGATGTCTGCATGCATAAATTGAGTCAAAGATAAAAAAAAATCTCTTTTAACCTTATGGTCTTCTCATCTTCCTCTTTAGGCAGTAATAAGCAGCATATGGACCTTGTCATACATTAAGGCATCTGATTATGTTCTTATGCTCTTTTATAAAGTTTGGTTCACATCACTGAATAATCTGATTCATGCAGAAGATTCAAGTCTCTGAAAGAATCAGTGTCCTAAGTCTTGCAAAATGAGTGAAACGTTGACATACTTCTGATAGTTGTTTGTTAGCCTGGATTTCCATATAATTTAAAGTAAATTTTGTTAGAAGTTAATCACTCCCCCTGAGGACCTGGGAATGTTAGAAACATTTGTATTATTACCAGAAGTAGGTTACAATTGTTTTTCATTCTGGAAACAAAGAAAACCCCAAACTCTCCAGGATGTCATAGTAGACTAATCTATGCTTATCATTTATCTGTTGTAAGTCTAAATCATAAACTTGAGTGCTTAGGAAAAAATGTTTAGTTTTTTTGTAAGTCTTGAGAAGCAAGTTAATTTTGGATGATGAAGAGTGCATTTGTCCTGTGTACACCAATGTATGAGGTATTTTAGTGCCATTTTTTTCAGGTTTGGCATAACTAGGCTGCTGTTACTACCAAATCATAGCACAGTGTAAGCTGGAGTACTTTGTGGCAGTAAGCATCTCCACAGCCAGTTTCTGCTAATGCTTGCATATGTGCAGTGCATGCTGGAAAATGGCTGCAAGATCTCCATGATAGGTGGAATCATAATTTGTGATGTTCAGTTAACAGATATTTTACCCACAAATCTCTTATTGTCAGATATGTCATCAGTCTGTTAGCATGAGAAACAACAGTAAAAATAACAGGATAAGGATGCTAAATAGTCTTGTTAAAATGCTGACAGCAAACTAGTGCTTCTTTCATTCCATGTGAAAAGCATTTTGTAGCTGGTCCCCTCTGTAGACTCAACCTAGCAAAGAGTAAATTTTTCACGGATTGGTAGCATGTTTATTATTGTGTTCTGATACTATGTCCAAGCCAATAACTTATTGGAGAGTCACAGCAAAAGGACATTTTAAAATACCATTTTGATTAAAACATTCTAAATGGAGAGGAAAAAAGGCATAGCTTAATTTGCCAGATAAAATTAGTTTTAATTTAGAATATTACTCCTGATAAAGGATGCTTGCATGTGATAATTTCATACTTTTTTTTTTTGTTGGGTAGAATGAAAGCATATTTGATCAATTAAATTACATCAGTGTTTCAGATAGAAGTAAAGTGGAAAATTCTGTGACTTTTAGTTTTTCCCCATCTGAAATAATGCAGATCTGGTATAGTTTAACATACATTGATAATCTTGAAAATTGTGAAATTACTTTTATTTTTCACTAATGTAAAAACCCCTGATGGTTCTTATGCAGTATGACGTGCTGACAACAGTCCTGGACACATATCAACAGTGAAGGTCCACTTTCTGTACTTTGGAAAACTTTTTGGAATGTGACTTTGCACAGTATTGTTAGGAATTTTGTTTTGTGGCAGAACACAGAAGACAGATTATAAGTAAACTAAAATTGTGCTTGGTGACGTGATTTTTTGTATTAAAATACTTGCTTGCTTTTAATTTTGTTCCCTTAAACAAAACCCGTCAGAAGTTAAGGGATCTACTGTTTTGAACAATACCATTGTAAAATTTATTTCATTCTAGATATAGAAATAGCTTCTTATACAGGTTTTATAGTTCCGGATTATTTACACTACAAAAGGTAATGCTGTTCATTATCAGTAAGTAAATTATGTGCAGCTGAACATGCTGTTACTTACTCTGATGGTTGGGTTAGAAAGGGATCAAAGAGGATAATGTGGGGTTTAAGAAAGACAAATAAAACATTAGTGAAACTGCTTTAACTTAGCAACCACTACTTGAAATGGGTGGTGCCAAAAAGGGAAGTACTTCCAAAAATTTTTGCTAAAAACTGTTGTGTGATCAAACTGACAAAGAATTGAATCTGTTTGTTTAAATGTTTTTCCTCATGTCTCTCTTTTCTCTACTAGAACATTTGCAGAATTTTGTAAATTAAGCTATGCCAAAATACATGATGAGAGCTGAAATAAGTGCAGCAAAATTGTGTCTTTAGCGCGTGCACATTTTTCACAAGCTTCTCTTAAAAACACGTTGAATACGATGATGCCTTGTGCTGACTTGTGCTTTTGTTCTTCTCAGTGTGATTAGAAAATGTAGATTAATGGAGGGCTAACATATCTGCATTCTGTGACACATATCTGGCTATTTAGAAAAATAGGATATAGATTTCAGTGAGCTATCTTTAGCTATGGTAAGGCCTTTTTAAAAACTGCCAGGAAAATTTTTTAGAAAATTATTTCCTATTTTGCATAAATTTTAACACCTGTTAATTGCGGTTGCTTTTTTCCCTTCTCACTGTGTCACATTAGACACCCTGGTTATCAAAGTGATCGTATCGCTATGGTATGTCTCATAATTACGATCAAACTGTTATCTAACATTCCTGGAGCATTCTTTTTTTCAATACTTAATACCTTTTATTCCTTGGCCTCATGCATGAATTATGCTGTGTATGTGAAGAGGCTTAAAGTTTGTTTCCATTACATTCTTTCTGAATGGATCCTGTTGTATCTAGGATTTTTTTAAAGCCAAGTAGGAATGTTATTGTTGACCTTGACACCAGATAACTGGGCAGACATTATATAGCTATGTTTGAATCCTCACAAAATGTGATGCTAAAGCCAACAGAATCCTGGCGCGAGACTCTCCTGGACAGCAGAGTTATGGAGCTTTTCTTTACAGTAAGTTTCTTTCTTCAACTTTCATAGTCCAGACCACAGGGAAAGCAGCTCCTTCCTGTTCTAAAACTGTGTTGTCGGACTCTTCCTTTTGCATCAGGTAGGACTGATTCTGTTCACTTCAGCTTGCTTATCAAAGCTGACAGAAGTATTGTCTTTTTCCTAGGGTACTGAATTTGTATTTTGCCTATTAATTGCTTTAAACTGATGACCACTAGCCAATAGTAAAAGGTTTATAGTTATCTCAACTTTTATGTGTTTAATACTTCTGGACTTGTACTTGTCAGACAAAAGCAAGCACGATGAGTAGTAGTAGAGTAGTGAATAATCTTTCAGATAAGGTGTAACCGCTCTCAGAAAAGACCAAACTAGCAGTGTGTATTCGCTGATATTAAAGCATTTGCTCAACAGAACAGCTGAAAATAAGTAATGTTGTTTTCTAGCCACTTTCAGCATACAGAATTCTTCATCTCTTTCCTCAGCACAAAGGAAATCCACAAAAGTTAAAATGTAGTAAGTTAGAAGGGATAAAGAAGAGGTAGTGTTGGGAGAGGAGAATGTAGTACTCAATTTCTATAACTTAAAAGCCTTACAGTGTTAAAAATGAATAGAACTTGTGTTGTTTTTGCAACTGTTGAGAGAATTTTGTAATCATTGCTCAGCTAGGACTTAGTGCAGCAGCAACATACATTGGCTTATAAATTCATTTGCTATGCAGTTTGACTTAGGTTACGTCTCTTGGGATCTGAGAACTCAGCATTCTCAGGCTCTTTTTCATTTTTGCAAAGCAGAGAAATGTGCTCAAAACTTGGACAAAGTTATTATAAGACAGTGTAAATGTAACTCTCCAGTGCTGCTTGACAGTATGTGTTTGGATACATGTCCTTACTTGATAGGATTTTAGATAAATTTTTATTTTTATTTTTATTTTTTGTTTTACTGCAAGTTTATCCAGCAGTTTTGAAAAGGTGAAAAAATCACTGGCAGAACTCTCAGCAGCTACACACAATCTGAACAGCTGTCTAGACTATCCAGACAGTTGCTACTGTCAGCTGTGAACCTCCACATGCAAATAGCTTTCTGGCTTACATGTTAACCCTTCTATGTTTAATAGTATGAAGTTGTCAGAGTTGCATATCTGTTTCCATGTTTGGTTTACAATTACTGATTTGTGATAAGAAAAATATTTTTAATGCTACGCAAATTTGTTTTAATACGTTTGCATTTTACTTAATAGTAACTAAGGCTCACCTGTATTTTATTATTTTTGAATGAATGCTAGCCAGGCAGTATGCTGTCAGTTCTGGTTTTGGATTCCTGATTTGCAGTGGTTGAGGCTTGCAGTAGTAGTTTTCCGTTTGAGGTAATGTAAGTAAATTGTAGTAATTTTTATTCATTTATCTGATCTGAGAAATTTTAATAACCTTGCAAAAGTTGGCAGGACTGCTCTGTTAGAGCAAGAGCCTTCATTTCTAATCTCAGCCTCGTGTGGGACATATATTAGGAGAGTATATTTCTGTTGCAGGGTTTGTTTCTCTTGCTAGTTTGATCTTTCAGGGATTTAACTGTGCAGCTAATCCAACTAGTTATGAGTTGGGTGAATTTGCAACTATAACACCACAGAAAAATGGTTAGTGTTTTAACTGTACTTTTTGGTATAATGTTGCTGAAATAATTTAGCTAAATTTCACTTCTGGGTGAAAAAGCTACTCTATATTTGTTTGCTTATTCAATAAATCTTCTGTGATAAAGTAGGCAGAAGCCTAAAAATAATCTTTAAATCCATTCTTGACTGATTAAAATAAGTATGTGAGAGTATGTTTACTGAAGTAGTAAGATTCAAATCTAGAAAGTCGCAGCTACAGAAGTAATGACATGACAGTTTGCACAAATGCGGGAAGATTGCTGTTGGCCTTGTGTAATATAAGGGTGTTGCCAAGGAAGTGATGCATTCATTTTTGTATATGTCTTCAGTGTTTACCTCTGCTAAAAAAGCATCTATATAATCTTGATTGAACTTGTTGACTAACTTTAGCAAGACTCTATAGCCTAGGCATAGTTAGCATAATAGAGATGACTGTCATTATTGCTGTTTTTAGAAGGAGCAGCATGTCTGACTGGCTGGCATCTGTTTCTCTCTTTAAGACATAACATTCAATATACAGTTCAATTTTCAACGTGTAGGTGAGCCTTAACTAAATGTTAGTTTCAGTAAGTTAGTTCAAGGTTTGAGATGGTGTGAGCTGTCACAATCTTGATGTTTGCCATGGTTTAGGGAGTTGCAGAAACCCTTGTATTTCAGACTGAGTGGAAGTTATAGTAAGCTTTTTTTGGTGTGTGCTCTTTTGGATTGAGAGCCATGTGACTTGTAAGAACACCCTGTTTTCATGTATTATTAACAACCTCACTTCCTGAAAGGTACATCGAAAAATCAGAGAAGATACAGATATGGCCCAAGATTCATTACAGTGCCTGGCACAGCTGGCGTCTTTGCACGGGCCAGTCTTTCCTGATGAAGGTTCTCAGGTTGATTACCTGGCACACTTCATTGAGGGATTACTGAATACTATCAATGGGTATGTATGCCTGCTTTCTAAATTTAGATGGCATCTTTTAATCTGTAGTTTGGACTGTAGCATATCTGTGTGGTGAAGTGGTATGGCTTACTTATTTCTGGATATAATTTGTGCTTGCTGTTGGATTGCTTAAATTGAGAAAGGGCAGATTAAAGTAGATGGTGCTTGGTGGTGCTTATTATGAAATAGATTACTGAATGAAAATATATCAACAAAACCAATTCCCTTTTAGCAATTTTCTTAATGGCAAAAAACTGCTATTTCTATCTCTAGAATTGAAATAGAAGACTCTGAAGCAGTGGGAATTTCCAGTATTATCAGCAATCTGATAACTGTATTTCCCCGCAATATTTTAACGGCCATTCCAAATGAACTTTTCTCTTCATTTGTTAACTGCCTCGCACACCTCACCTGTTCTTTTGGAAGAAGTGCTGCCTTGGAAGAAGTGGTAAGTAGCTGCTCTCAAAAAAGTGGGTGGCCTTTTTCACTTGTATTTGTGGTAAGCATAAGTGACATGAGAATTTGACTATTTCGTTAATAACTGTTATGAATTCAGTGGTTTTGTCCTAGATATTTCTGAAATCACATACGAGAGGATTTTTTTTTATTTCACACAGTGTAATGAACATAATTACATACTGTGTGCATCTTTCAGACTTCTTTTTGATTTAAAGTGTATATTTATTTTTTAAGTGAATGGATTAATTTAAAATATTAAAGTCTTAAAGTATTGCTGACTTGCTGTTGTAGATAATGAACAAGCTGCAGTCCTGAAAGTTTAAAATGACTACATGAACATATGCACAAGACTGAAACTTAACTGCTGCCTAGAGTTCTGAGTCAGGAGTTTCTGTTTTAAGTGAGTGTAGCTGTTAAGATCTGTTGTTAACATCATACACCTGAGCTGTTCAGATCATACCTTCGTTGCTGACACAGTTCAAATGGTAATTGTGCATGCAAATCTAGCACAGGAATTAAGAGGATTTTTTTCTTTCAAACTTTGATTCTAACATTAAAGAGCAGTTGGCATAGCCCAAGTGTTCTGCTCCTAAAAGTTGCATTAAAAATAAAAACTACCAAGGACACATAGTTTAAGGAAAATAACATAAGAATTAAGGCAAATAATCTTGCACTTCAGCTATTTCTGGGCAGTGGCTATAGATTTAAATGAGACTATCAAGATACTAACCAATATTTCCCCACTATCATGAGAAAGAATGATTTTCTTTGCTTTGACAGTTTGGTGTAGTGATAGAGTTTGAAAATAATTATAGAAGCAATTAGTTACAAAGTTGATGGACGTGTTTCTTTACCAGAGAGTGCAGATGTATTAATTAGCATTCATTGCAGAACATTAGATTGTGTCTCTCTGCAAGGTTAACATATATTGTATTTGCCCAGTGCTCACTTAAACGTTTCATTTTTTTCATGTCTTAATCAAAAAATTGGTGTTTAAATTTCAGATCTAAAATAAAGCTTCTTTCTAAACTTCATTGGTCAAAATTTGTGTGTTTTTGAGGTTTTCTAGTAGAATATTGCATACATATTCTAGTGTTCACCAATACATTTAGAAATGTTCCTGAAGCCTTCATAAAATTCATCAAAATCATAGGCAGCTATCATTTAAATTCAAAGGAGCTAAAGGCTTGTTATTTCCTCAGTTTGCATCTTGTTACTTGAAAACTGGAATACGCAGTCATGTTTAAGGAAAACAGTGCTCAACATGATGCCATTTAAAACAATCTCTCAGCAAGAGCTTACACTAGCTTGTACCACTCTCTGGTGCAATGGTACCACATGCTGTGCCTGTAGAAGTACTACTTTGCATCCCTGTAAACAGTCTTTTGGCTTAGGAGTGTCCTGGCTGTGGCTAATGTGTTCCCCAAATTTCTTTTAGAATGCATGCAATGATATTTTCTGCGAGTTCATGTGCGGTATGTAGCTAAAAGCTTTCTGACAGATAAAATACCGTGTGTGTTGGGCTCAGTGGAATCCTCAGATAATATTCCGTGAGCTTTTCAGAAATATGAAATGCAGCAGAATGCAGGCAGATGTACTCCTTCAGCTTTGCTGGTTGGTAAAACTATTTCCTCCATTTCTGCTACTTCATATGCCAGCAGAGCATACCATGTGAACATGGCAGAAACCCCATCAGGCACAAGGAATCTACTTAGCTGAAGACCTGCTGTGAAAACTGTCAAAATACAGAGATCCAGAATCAAAATCTGCAAACCACTTCAAAGCATCTAATACTGACTTTCAACCATGAGGAAAACCCCACAATCCAAGCATTATGTTTGAATGCTATTTCACATTAACCTGCTAGTTTGGGCTGGGAAGATCAGCTGAAGGAAGTTGAAACATTTACCTGAACCAGCTACAATGGTGGAGGGAGGGCAGTAAGCTTCAACAGTGCTGAGTGTTAGTTTATGGGGGACCAGTAATCTCTTCCTTTAATGGAATTGGGTGTGTGTGGAGGGAGCAGAAAGTGCTCCCAAAACAGAAAATCTCCCAGAATCCCTAGAAAGGCCCCCATGGAGAATAATTTCATAGAGATGAGAAACTGCTTGCTAGGTGATGATTTAGAAATGGAATGTGGACCCCTCTTATCTTTCTGCAAGATTAGTGGTTCATTTTCTTCTAGCATCAATAGGCTGGCTTTGAATGTAAAATCCCTTAGGGATTGGTTAAGTTTAGAATCCCTTTAGTTATTGGTGCAAACTGTAAAACCCCTAAAAGATATATAAACCTCTGGAAAGTTTTGAATAGCGAATATATTAGTAGGATGCCTTTGTAGCAAATAAACTGCAAAATTGTGCCTTCTTCATATTCCAGTCTCTTCACTTTGCTGGTTTACAGCACTTAGCAGGCCAACTAACAATCTGGGCACAGCTAGCTAAGTCCATGTCGCTGAGGGCTGCAAAGGCAGCCTGGGGACCCCTGGCACCCCAAATCATGGCAACCGTGTGAGAGAATACTCATCCACAGCTGTGCTCTGCCTTGCTTAACACTTAATGCTTATGCAGAAGTACAAGCAAACAGTTCATCTGAATTAGTGAAGAGTATGAGCAGGATGTTGGATGAAACGTCCTATGAAAATAATATCAAAGGCTTCTTTTTCTCAAAATGAATACTAATGCACTGTTCTTGTTTCATGATATTTTTTCAAATATCATATGATAGCAGAGATCATTCTGACTTTGAAAGTTTGTCAAGCAGCAATAAGCTGCAGAGTTGGAAGCACAGCAGAGGGGACCAAAGTGTTCTTTCTTCAAAGGGTCAGGAAGCTAGGAAGGAAGAAGGACCAATTTTTTTTTTTTTGTTTCCCATAGATGAAATTAGGAGGAATTAAGCATCTTTGCTTTAAATTTACTGGGTTTATCTTGCCGCTCCTGAAGATCTGAGTTTTGATCCATCAAAATGATTCAGCTCCCAGTCTACAGCATGGCACTTTGCCTATATGACATCTTTGGTAGCCTGGCAATAGCTAATCTGAAATAAGGATTGGGACGTTTTAGTAAGGCTTCTTTGGGACCAGATTGGTTCAGTGTAGATAAAATCCTTCTACTGTTTGGGCATTTATTTTATGGAGGCACTTGTTAGTCCTTGATTGCTTATGACAATATCTCTAAGTGTTGAAATTATTCAAATAAATGAGTTGGCTATATTTGAGGGTATTTTGTTGTTCATAGTAATATGTCTGTTTATTTGTTTATGCTCTCCATTATTAAAAATTATTAAAAATCATATATGTAAAGTTATAGATGTAAGTATATTGCATACATGTCAAAATACTTCAGGACTGAATGACTGTCTAGAAATTAATGTGTCCTTTATGTAAGTTTTAAAAAGATACGTTGTGATGTCCTTCCTAAATTTATGACTTGAGTTAGTGTTGAATACAATTTTGCCTCTCTCCTTCTCATCTCCAGGTTTTATTTTCACAATTTCATTAGTATGTCCCATATTTTAACTTCTGGAAATATGACAGCTTTGCAGTTACAAAAGGATGCTGTCAAGCTATCTTGGAAGGCTTCCAATGTGATATCAGTTTTTCCTCTTAATCAGTCATCCAGCCAGTGTTTTCTTTTCCTTGCCTGTTCATCCAACCATGTTTGTGACTTCACTGGAAGTCAGGAATTCTTGTGTCTGGAGCATGATTAAGGCCTTAATGTCTCTTTATTTCATCATTGAACCATTTACTAACCTCTGCTATCTCAGAGTAACTTCTCTGAGCCGTCTGTTGGTTCAAACTTGAAAAGACAACATCTTAGTAGATTGTTGTACAGTCACACTGAAGTTTCTTGAAGTTGGATGTATTTAAAAATGTTCAATTTTTGCATCAAAACAAAAATTTGATAGTTGCATGAAAAATACTTTTTAAAAGAAATGACCACTTTGCTGTTGGGATTCTTTAGTTTGCCTGCAACTCAGGACTTTGTTTTCAAGAGAAGTTTTTTCCTTTTGCAACTTATGTACTATGTAGAAGCACATGAATAATTAAAAACAAGAAGCATCAGTTGAGATGCACTAAGTAATTATAGCTGCAGGCTAATTCTATTCTAATTCATTGGGTTTTGGTTTGTTCGTAGAATGAGAAGTTGTGATTCATCATCAAAACTGACTACCTGTAATAAGGTTTCTTGAACACTTGCAATTTTTCATTGATTTCCTCTGGAATCATTGTTTTTTCTCTTGCTTTATTTCAGAGATAGTGGAATAGCTATAAATCTATATGCAACATCAGATTAAGAGAAACACATTGACAGGTTTTTAAAGCCTAGCAGACATGAAAGCTGCAGTGACCTTTTTGATGCGTTGCTTCAGTTCATTCTGATATTTTCTTAGCTATCCTTAGATCCTTTTTTTTTGTTTGTTTCAACAGTAGAAGAACATCTGTAAAATAATTATAACTATGTTCCTCTGGTTTGGTTTAGTAAAGATTTTTTATTTGGGTTTGTTTTGTTTTTTTTTTTCATCTCTCACAGCTTGATAAAGATGACATGGTCTATATGGAGGCATATGATAAGTTGCTGGAATCTTGGCTTACATTGGTCCAAGATGACAAACATTTCCATAAAGGTTTCTTTACCCAACATGCTGTTCAAGTCTTTAATTCCTACATTCAGTGCCATCTAGCTGCTCCTGATGGCACAAGGAATTTGGTAAGCCTTCATTGTAGTAGTTTTGGATGGTAACATAAGTAACTAGCCCATGTCTTTTGGTGTATGTATATTACGTAGCTCAAGGTTAAGCTAGTATAGAATTTCCATTTGTGACTTTGGAAATGAAAAAAATTGCTGAACTTGTTACTCAGTTGTGATTTCCCAGTCCATTTGTCATTCTGGAGAGGAGTTAAAGGAATGCAAAGTTTTAAAAAGAAAGCTTTAAAAAGAAAGAAAAAAATAAACTCAAATCAATGTGTATCTTGTTCTTTTCACAGATACAGTGACTAAACTTTTGACCTTCCTTCTGGATTAGAATTCTAGTTTAAATTCTCATTGAAATTGGGGGCCTTTTTAATGATTGTTGCTTCCCATGCACTATCTTCAAAATATAACTGATATGCATAAATATCTGAAAAAAATCTAGACTGACTGTGCTCAAAGTAGAAGAAACTAGGAATATCATGTGGTCCTTTTGGATAAAATAAAATCCCAGTTGAGTTTTTGAACAGTTGATTGTCTAGAGAAAATTTAGAAGTACATCAAGTATCTCTTGAGCCATTGAGAAAGAAAGATGTCTATTTGCCAGGAATCTGGATCTTACTAAAATAGATCCTTATACAGAAAGTTGGATGAATTAGTTATTGTGTAGATTCAATTCAATAACTGTATAAAATCTCTCTGTAATTTGATGCTGTGCAAAGATTTCAGAGATACCTCATTCTGAAAAGCACTATGTAAAACATAATTCTGCTATCTCAATATGTAACAGATGGTAATAACAGTGCCAAAACTGAGAGAAATATTTCACAAGAGAGCTTTGAATTCATATCAGGCGGTCTTGACATAACTTGTGTACACAGGTTGATTCATGTCATTCTGTGAGATAAGTCATTTATCCCATGGGTAACCTTTAAAAGCCACAGCTGGCATTTTAGAATGCTTCTTGTTCTATATCAAAGCGGTAACAGGAACTTTCAGTCTCTGCTTTGAGAGCAGAGGCTCACCCTTCAGTAAACAGCTGCAACTTTGAAGTTGCCAAAAGAGAATGATTTGCTAAGTTGCATAAAGAAAAGATGAGTTAAAAGCACTTTACATAAGGAGTTGTGTGTGGATTTAGTTTTCCAGGGCCTCTATAGAAACAAAGCAGACTGATAGCTTTCTCTGCCTCTTGTATTTTACTTTGTTGCTTGCATAAATTTTATGATTCAGAGAAAAGAAATTTTAATATTTATACTTGGTTTCTGCATATCATGGTTCATCTCTTCAAGGAATAAGATCCAATTATAATTTAAATAGTTTTATAATGCAACCAAGATAAGCTTTGAGAAATTGAACAGCAGCTCCTGCATCAGCAAGAAAAACAACTGAGATCATCAAGATTATTATGCTGCTGTTTTCTGAGTTTATAGCATTCATTTTTAATGTACTTTTAAAAAAAATTACTAGTACTTTTTAAACTACTATTTCCTCTCAAACAGTAGGTTAGGGAAAACCTTTAATGAAAGGGCTGACATTAATTTCATCATGAAAAATACTACTTATTAAGTGATTTATGTAAGATCTCAGACAACTGAGAGCTATTGAAGTGTTAGCAAATGAACTGCATGTGGCATTTTGATAATGAATTTGTGAAATACGGATTTTAAAACAATATGAACCCATGTTGACTCTGTTTAACTCTTCTGTGTCTGATTTAGTACAAGTCTGTTGTTCATACATGCAAATTACCTTGCAAGAGAGAGTCATAATAATGCAGAAAATTGTGATAATGAATTTAACAAGTATGACCCTAACTGGTTGCTTCTAATTTTGTTGAAATAACCAGACTGCCAATGGTGTGGCCTCTCGGGAAGAAGAAGAAATAAGTGAGCTGCAGGAAGATGACAGAGATCAGTTCTGTGACCAGTTGGCCAGTGTAGGCATGCTGGGGAGGATTGCTGCAGAACACTGCATACCTCTTCTCACGAGGTAAGTACAAAAAAGAATAACCATGAGTGCAAATCAATAAAGCTGTCAAATAGGAAAAGCCTAACTTTGCCAAAACGGTTTAAAAACAGTGAAGCTACTTTGTTATTTGTCCACAGTTTGTTAGAAGACCGAGTGACAAGGCTCCATGGACAGTTGCAAAGGCATCAGCAGCAGTTACTTGCCTCACCAGCATCAGGTTCAGTTGACAATAAAGTGCTTGATGACCTGTATGAGGATATTCATTGGCTTATTTTAGTCACAGGTTAGTGAACAGCTTTAAATAGTACTTATTCTGATAGTCTTATTGCAACTGGAACACCTTATGGGGAAAAAAAAAAAATCCCTGTATATCAACTACTCTCAATTGACTGTACGTTTTATCCCTTACAATGATTTCGTCTTACATCCAGGACTTGCAATGTCTTTGTCTTACTATCATTTGCCTTGAGTAACAGGAATGTTATCTCTAATGATTACCTCATGTAAAGGTTTCATCAGTGTCCATTGGAAATTCATGCAACTAATTTTGTTATCAGTCAACCTATTCAAGAAATCAATCTGTTCATGGTATCAGTGGTGTTGGCTGGGTGCACATGACTTTATAAGGGAACCAACATGAGATCAGAGTAATGGTGACAGAGAATCATGTAAGTTCTAGACTTTCTCAGTGCTGATGATCCATGACCTGCTATTTTTTTTATGTTTTAGGGAATTTAGAGCCTTTTTTCTCTAAATTTAGAGCCTCTTGAATTTAGAGCCTTTTTGAGTTTGATTTTTAGATGAATATTTTACTTAATTTTACGAACATAGTAACAACTCAGTCTATACTTTGCTCAGAGAAATGTATAATGTTTGAAATATTTGTGAGACTTTTCAAAGGTCTGGTGTTTTAGTTGCTCTCAGATGTTGACATGAATGTATTTATAGTATTTTTGTAACACTGAGATGGAGTTTGTAGCTCACAGATGGTTATGAGATCAGATATTGAAAAGTACAACTAAAGCTGGAATTAATATTACCTAGATACCAGAGTATTGTTTGAAAACCCACGCTTCACCTGATCTGCAGTTGCTAGGCAAGGAAAACTGTGTTACAGCACACGTACTTGAGGTCTGAAAGACTCTCACAGATTTGAGATGTTAGCAAAAGGAGAAGTCTCAAATGATAAGGACTCAGTGGGGAAGCTGTAAAACAAGGTGTTCTTACTACATAGCAGAAGAAGAAAAAAATGACAACATTTTGTTGTTTTGTCCCTCCCCAAGTAGATGAATTGACTAGCGCTTTTACATGAAGCAAAACTTGTATCTTTTTATTGGTTTTTAATTTGGTGGTTTCTTTTTCCATTCTTGGTTTCTCGTCACTTTAGGTTTTTTCCTACTGAATGGCTTTAAGGATTCTAATTAACTTGTATGCATTTAAGCAGTGTAGCCAGGGTCCATACAAACATTTGATTCTGGTGTGATGTCTGCAGTTAAGCCTATGGATTCTTTAATCAGAAAGCCATAAGTTAACCTAGGGTAGAAAGTTGTGATCACTCTTTCTTTTTTAATGTAAGGCTACCTCTTGGCTAATGATACTCAGGGAGAGACTCCGCTAATACCTCCAGAAGTAATGGAATATTCCATTAAACATTCAACTGAGGTTGACATCAATACAACACTTCAGATTCTGGGATCTCCAGGAGAAAAGGCCTCTTCCATCCCAGGGTACAACAGAACTGATTCTGTAATTAGGTAAGGATGCATCTTGTTCTATAAGGCGTGTTAAATGTTTTTACAGAGAAAAAAAAAACAAACATACAATGTGAGTAGGTTCTGTGAATGTGAAAAGTAAGCAATATGTAAACAGTGAACATTGAAAAAGAAAAGATTGACATAATAGTGTTAACAGACATCATAAGCCAAAGTCTTGTGAATATAAACAGAAATGTTTCTTATATTTCTACTGAAAACCCATCTTTGATCTGTTTTTTTACAGAAAATCCTTGAAATTACTGAAGTAAAAAAGTTGGCAGATCAAATCTTTAGATAATATATATTCTAAAATTCATTCAGCACATATACAGCTTAAGCAAATGCTTTCCAGAACATCAGTGAGCTTCTCTACTTTGAAAATGTGTTACTGCCCAAGCTTGGCAGTAGCAGCAGAATTGATCCTCAGAGCATGAGAAATTGTTGTCAGTTATGTACACACATCACTGTCAGCCCGTAAAAGAAGCAGGAGAGATTTCCCTTCTCTGTTGCAAGAGGGCTGATGCTCCCTAAGGACTCCTCAATTTGAATCCTCACACTTCAGAAAGAAGATTGCATTCCACTCTTAGTTGACATGGAAGAATCTTCACCTAAGATTAGTTGTTGTGTTCTTTAAATGTTTTCTTCTGGGAAGAAAGTAGTAAAGTGGACCTTCATTAGCAACGATGTATGTGCCTAGTGTTTAGAAGGTTGAATATTGCTCACTTGTACTATTGGCCACTTCAAGAAATGGCCACCAAACAGAATTTCTTGCTGGAGTGTCTCAGTGGTGGGAATAAAATTCAGATCAAAATAAGGAGAGATTTGAGGCCCTTTGGCAATAACTTTGAAATGTCTTCAAGAAATAGGCCACTGTCAGCTCCTAAATTTCTTGTGTCCAATCACATTCTTACAAAATTCAGTTGATGTACTACAAAAGCTAGTATTTAATGCAGCTTGACGGGCTGATTGTAGCAATGCAGTCACCTTGTGATTTACTATTTCAGACTATTTCCCAGCAGTAATGAACAAGAGAAAAATAACTGGTCATTTCTGTATTTGATCTTTGGTATGTGTCAATGCTGCAAATGCTGCACAACTAGAACCCATTTGGTCACTAAACTTAATGGTGCAGGGAGGGAAAAATCAGCTTTTAGGCGCTCCCAAGTAGTCCATTTGTCACAATGCTTGCGAGAATTCTTTGTTGCAGTAATTTTGATGTCAAAATTACTGTTAAATCGTAGTTTTTGGAGGATATCTGCTCTATTCTCTCTCTCTCACCTTGCATTTCAAAAACAATAATTCAGGTCCTTTTTACTTGATTAGAGTTGAAGTGCTTTGTATTATCCTGATCCTTCTGTAATATTTTGTGAAAAATTAAAGTGGTTTTGGTAGTTGCATTGCTTCTCCGAAAACCACTCTCAGCATCCTCATTATATTTTAAATCTGCAGGTTGTTATCTGCTATTTTAAGAGTGTCAGAAGTAGAATCTAGAGCAATAAGGGCAAATCTCACACACCTCCTGAGCCCCCAGATGGGCAAAGATATTGTATGGTTCCTCAAGCGCTGGGCAAAGACTTATCTCCTAGTAGATGAAAAGTTGTATGATCAGGTAAGGATATAATTTTTATGAATTTATTTGTGAGTATTAGCAAAAAATTATCCTATGAATGTAAATGTCAGTGTAGCTATTTAAAAGTGCAATGCTAAAGTATTTTTAAGGTTATATGGGTTGTGATTTATTTTGGAATTTGTTTGAAAGTTGATGTTTTCTTCCATTTGCTAATTAGAAATATAAGGTTTTAGGGAACTCTTGCATATTTTGCTGTAAATGTGATTTTTTGGTAGCCATTGCTATACCAGAACAACATAGTGTTCCTGGGCTGTGTAGTGAGTGAACCTCACTGACTGCAGTGATGTTATAAATTGTGACTGTCCATCTGATTTTACATTTCATCTCTAATACAGTGATTGCTCTTGATCATGATTCTGAGTTAGATATTTAACATCATCACAAGGTAGTATACATTTGCTAATGCAACTTTCTCTCCTCGTTCTCATTGTATGTATCATGATTTCAACAGTGTGTTCTTTGTAAAGGGCAACTTCTCACCGTGCTTGAACAGCACTAATCGTGATCAGAACTTGATCCTGATTTTGCTTATCGAACTAACTGTAATCCAGCTAGCTTACAGAGGCTACCCATCCTGAGGAGGTCCTGTAGGCTCTAATTTTTGAGAAGTCTCCTCCTCCTCCCCTTTATTTCCACTATTGAAGCAACTAAGAATACTAACGCTTCAGGAGGCCTCTCCTTAACAATAATAGGTATCACACAGACTTAGAAATATTTGGAGTCATATTATTCAGCTCGTACATATAGCACAGCTAAGAATTCATAAAGGTACCAGTTGGGCAAGAATTAGAGATCATGTTTGGAGATCCATGTAAAAAACAATGTGAAGAAACAAAACAGAGTGTCTAGGAAATGCACACATTTAGTTTGTGTTGACATGTGAAAGTGATTGAAACCTCTATTTAAGCCTTATGCTCAGTCATGTATATATCACGAGTTCTTAAAGGTAGAAGTGTTAGTGGTGTGCTGACAGGAAGCCCCTGCACAATTACTACAAAGTCTTTGGATTTCACTCTTGAGAAACTTTCTTTAAAGGTAGGAGAATAGGCAGTTTCAAGGAAGCATATTTTAATGTGCCAGGACCAGAGAGTCATGTGTTTCCTAAAAGATGTGTAGATTGAAGGAACCATCTGAATAAAGCAGATGCAGAAAAATTGAGGTGAAAATTAATTTTTACGAGTTTATATCTAGATCAAGAACTAGGTTTATCACTAATAATTTTTACCACTGAATTTTAAGGAATTATGTCTGAAATTCATGGAAACAATTTTGGGAGGTGATTTTGGGGTCTTTCTTTTAATTATTAAAGCTTTTGAACTTCCATTGGCCTTAAAAGCTAGACATACTCAAACCTTTTTTGTAACGAGGTTGAAAATTTTCTTTGTTTTAGATGTTGTGCTTAAAATTGCAATATAAATTTGGCAAAGATTTTTCTGTTACAGGTATTCTTTGCCTTTGTCTATGTAACATTTGTATAACTTAAGTAGGAAAGAAGTGACAGCCTGAAAAGAATTTGCTGACAATGATTGCCATACACTTTTGGGTTCTGGCTTCTGTAAAACTCACTCATTTTAATGCTTTTCTTATAGATAAGTCTGCCATTTAGTACAGCATTTGGTGCTGATACTGAGGGTTCCCAGTGGATTGTGGGTTACCTTTTAGAAAAAGTGATCAGTAACCTGGCAGTGTGGAGTTCAGAGCAGGACCTTGCAAATGATACTGTACAACTGCTAGTAACATTAGTGGAAAGGAGAGAGCGGTAAGTTGCTATACCTCTGGAAGTCAAAAAGTTTCTTTTGCTTCCTTTCAAGTTTTTTGGCCACAGTAATCCAGATATAGGGTGCTTCATATTCATGCCTCTGTAAGTCAAATTACTTTAGTAACATACTATAGCTGAAAAAGCACCACAAACTTGTCTGACAAGCTGAGGAGTGAGACCTGTATTTAACAAAACATCACCTAATTTTTATTACTGTTTAGAAGTGCACTCTCCTTCCCTACTTTTGTGTCTCACTCTTAAACAGTGAGAAAGGAAAAACTCACCTGGTCTCCACTCTTATTGCAAGGATTTTTGTGTTGCTGTTAATTTTTGTTGATTAGGAGTTCAGATATTGGCTAAGCCAGTATGAAATATGTTTTGTAAACCTAAATTTTTTTTCTTTAAATACAGGATTGTATTCAAATACACTGGATTCACTCAAATTCAATAAATTTTCTTTGATATTGCAAACTGTGAAGCAGGAACTTCTAGAGTGCTTTTTTTTCTGTCAGTTGATATGCAATTATACATGCAATCATGTATTCACAGTCTACTGAAAGACTGTTCTGAAGTATGAGGATTTTAAATGCTTGAGGATTTTTCTTGTAAAAAAATTAAACTCCAGAGGAGCTAGTTTTGGAATGAATTGCTTATTTTCTTATGACGTAATGAGACTAAGCTTTTAATCCATGCAATATGTCCATTAACTCCTGTGTGTGTACGTGTGTAAAACTAAAGCACTTCTCTGCTTTTTCTCCTGTATGAATTATCTATTTTCAGAGTATATACTTTAGAACTCTGAGAGCTGAGGCATTAGTAAGATGAAAATCAAAAGGCAATTTAGCCTCAGAATAAAGGAATTTTAAAAAATATAGCAACAAAAAACTTCTGGCAACTGCTAGAAACCTGATGTGTTCTGTTTATACAATTTTGTGAAGTCTTTAATGAATTTTTTTCCCCTCTTTTAGGGCAAACTTAGTTATTCAGTGTGAAAACTGGTGGAATTTAGCTAAACAGTTTGCAAGGCGAAGCCCTCCTCTTCACTATTTGTCTAGTTCTGTGCAGAGAACACTAATGAAAGCTTTAGTTCTAGGAGGTTTTGCTCATATGGACACAGAAACAAAGCAACAATACTGGACAGAGGTAAGCTGTTTTGAAACTTCTGTTACTTCCACATAAGCAAGCAGTACAACAGGTTAATTTAGGGAATTTTATAGTGACACAAAATCAATTTATATAACATATTTTGACATTTAATACTGATGATTTTTTAAAATTATTCTCTTTGATGGTCAGTACTTGTATCTGTTGTATCTAAATTGTATCTAAAATATCTAATATAAAAATAATAAAAACCCAAAGAGAAACCACTAATAATTAATTGGAGGGTGTGTGAAGCAGGCAGTAGGGCAATGTGTTTGAAAGAGACTATTATAGAAGATTAACAGTTTCCCTTCCACTGGGACATTTCTTCCTTTCATTTTAATTTTATGGTGTTATGGTTTATTCTGTTACCACTTAATGACAGTAAGTAGACAGCTAATGTGGAACATAATAAAGAGTCTTGACCAGCTCTTTGTGCCCTGGCTCCATTAAAGCTCAGATATTTAATACTAGAAAGGTTGATGCTAGACAGTAGCTGAAATAGTATCAGGAAGCACCATATGACTTTGTAAAGCATTGACCTTCTGAGAAAAACATACTTTTACTGGCAGAGCTACAAAATTAATAATTTAAGGTAAGACTGTAATGCAGTAGAAGTAATTGGGGAAAAAATTAACTGTTTTTGTGTAAGTTTCTAAATTGTTTCCAAATACAAATGAGAAAAATTATTTTTTTATTGAGAATCATAACATGGCAAAGATAAATGTGAGCATTAATCTTAATGGTTTCATTAATAAGCTGTAACAGTTTTTCCCCTAATGCTGAATTTGAAGGGGATCAAATGCTTTGAGCCAGAGAAAGTCATTGTCATTTTTTTAAACACTACAAAAGTACCAAAAATATTTATGGAGGTGCTTATTTTGACACCTGCCTGTGGGCCATGACCAACAATGAGAAGCACTACTCACTACCACTTCTGCTTGCATTAATGTGACAGATAGTGACATAACTAAGCCATTGGAAACTGGAAGTGATTGATTCTTGTTATTGCCATGCCGAAAGCAATGAGTTTGCTAAATTATTTAAACCTCACATATCATATAATAGTATGCTTATCTTAATGTGACTTCTCTGAAAAATTTCAAGGTTCTTCAGCCACTTCAGCAGCGATTCTTGAATGTGATAAACCAAGAAAACTTTCAGCAGATCTGTCAGGAGGAAGAAGTGAAGCAGGAAATCACTGCTACATTAGAAGCACTCTGTGGCATTGCTGAGGCTACCCAGATTGATAACGTAGCAATTCTCTTCAATTTCCTAATGGACTTCCTTAATAATTGCATTGGATTAATGGAAGTATACAAAAACACACCAGAGACTGTTAATCTCATAATAGAAGTCTTTGTTGAAGTTGCACATAAACAAATTTGCTATCTTGGAGAGGTAAATACAACCAGAAAGGGAAGGAGGGGGCGGAATGTGTGTGTGCATATGTGTAAATGTGTATAGAGTGCTATTCCTTAAACAAAATAAAATGTAATGATTTTTAAAGAGAGAAAGAAGGAAAGACTATGTGTACACATCTGTTAAGGAATTCCTTTGTTTTAAAACATACACTTGCAAAGATTAAAAGCAGGACATTTAGACTGTTTTTTTCTTTTTTGCCAATAAATTTAACCACAGTTCATCATAAGTCTAATTCTATGCATGAGTGGCAGAAGAGAACAGACTATACTGAGTACTTTTTTATAACAATATGAAACTGCTCTGAAGTCTAGTCTAGGAGAATTGTAGCAGTGTTCTATGTGGCAAATGCATACCATAGAGATGCATTAGTCATAGGCAAGGCATTAATAGATCCCAAGAAGTTACCAGTTAAAATTTTGAGTTTGTGCAGTGCACTTGCATCTTTGCACTGTTGGCTAATTTTGTTTTTGCATTTGAAAGATTTGCTGCCTATTCCAAACTGGGTAAGTACAAACAGGGTATTGTGGCTCTAAACTTCTAGAAGTAAAGTGTGTCCCCAGGGGATTTTGTTGGTAATCTAGTGTGTGAGATTAGTGAGATATGTCAGTCTGTCCCAAACCATTCTTGTTTGGGTTTTTGTTAAGACTGAGGAATCAAGAAAATTAATGTTTTGCTCTTTCAGTCAGTATCACATCAATATATGGCTATAAGTGTCCTTGTCTAAGGTAGCTGTTCCCTTGATGATTTTGTGTAAAGTTGGTACAAAAGTGATCATACCCTGAAATTAAAATCTTGAAGTATTTTCTGCCAAGTAATGCCATCTTAAAACAAAGTGTTTCACTTTTAGCATATGGAAGTTTTCTAATTATGTAATATTGTTTTATAGGCCAAAGCCATGAATTTGTATGAGGCCTGCCTAACTCTGCTCCAGGTGTATTCCAAGAATAATCTAGGTCGACAACGGATAGATGTTACAGCAGAAGAAGACCAGTACCAGGATCTCCTTCTTATTATGGAGCTTCTCACAAATCTTCTATCTAAAGAATTTATAGATTTCAGTGATACAGGTATTAAGGAGTTGGTAATTGATGACCTGCATGTTGTTTTCTAAACTGTAAGAACCATTTTGGGGCTTGTGTTGAGTCCATGTAAAGTAAAAGCTGAAGTTTAGGCTTGACTAGGTCAGGATATGGAAATTGCTATTTAAAGTAGCAAAGAAGGACTTTCACAATATTCTAACATCTGAAATTATTATTGCTGTCATAAAATAAATTATGGATGTATGAAACAGCTTGAAATCTGAATGTGGCAAGTCTGAATATGTTATACCAGCAGTTTTATAACAAAAAACACATAGAGAAGTTGGAGTAATAAAGTAGTGCAAGAGAGCAGATGGGTGGCCTTCTTAGTACAGGATTTAACTTTGAGAAATGTTGGGTCATTAAAATTCCATCATGTGAGGGTCTTCTGTATTCCTCTTTCACAGAACATGCTTTATGGTTTGTGGGTGTAGTTAAGGGTTCCTTCTTGTATCCCAGCCTGTTACTTTCTTACATGTATTTGCCACTTAAAATTGCAGTTGTCATGCGTGTGTTCTGGCAGTTAGCTGTGGTGCATTGCTTTTGCAAGCCAAAACACATTTGCATAGTTCACATCTCACCGTGTTCTATATACTTTGCACAACCCAGGCAGATTCAGTTTGATACCAAATATATTTTAATATTCATTGCTTTTCTGAGCAACATCTTGAAAGAGAGAACCTTGTACGCTGAAATGCAGTACATTGTTTTATTTTTTCATCATGTGTGCACAACACGAGTACAGAACCAGATTTAGACTTTTTCCATTGAAGGACAACCCAGAGCTTTATAAAGTATTTGCTTTGAGATCTGGATGTTAGTTGTATGGAAAACACTTACCATGAAACAAAGTAATGTGTATAAAACCTAGATGCAATACCCAGAGATCAAATCTATTGTGAGTTTTCTAGATACTGCTATTGACTCAATGCAGGAATTACAAAAGTAAGGTCACTGCCATTTGATGGGAAATGTAGGCCTTAACCTATAACTGGAGAAAACTTGGCAACATTCAAATGGCAGAACTTTCTGTTAGCACTCCCATTTTTTTCTCCTTCTGTTCATAAAAGATATTAAAGCATATGTAAATGTATAATATATATATAAAGTACAAAAATGAAGTAATATTTTACTCACTATGTGTTTATGTGTCTAGGCATGAAGCAGCTATCACTAGAAACAAATGCAATGTTCTGTAATGGAAGGGAGCCCTCAGTATCTGAAATGTTCTGGTTTAGCATGCCATCTGGTACAAGTGATTATGAAATGCTTAGTCCTAATGAATATAAATATAGAGTGATGTGACAGCCTCCACTCACTAAGTTTCTATTTTAATACAGTGCCTCATGGTTTTGTTTGGAGAGAGGGGACTAGTCCTATTTTTAAAAATGTATTATAAAGAAATGGGACTGTTACTTCAAAATGTTTAATCTTCCTTTGAGACAAAATATTTTTTTCTTTTCTGCAGATGAAGTATTTAGAGGACATGAGCCTGGGCAAGTTACAAATAGGTCTGTATCAGCAGCAGATGTTGTCTTATATGGGGTTAATCTAGTTCTGCCTCTAATGTCACAAGATCTGCTGAAGGTAAGTATATTTTTTACACAGAGCTGCTAGAATATGAAAGCTTTATAGTAATTAATTCCCAGAATTCATTCCTATATGCATTCCACCGCCATAAGCTGAATTTTCTAGACTTCATAAATAATAGACTTCATATGTAAATAACTGTTTCGTAGTTCTAAATATTATTTGAAAAGAAATACTGTAAGCTGAGAAAATATATATCTGAAGATTCTAAATAAAACTTTTCTTCTAAAAGCAAGTCTGTGCAGATCTACAGCCAAACCTGAAATGTGGCTCATGGAGTCCTTTTTCTGATAGTGTCAGAAATGTGACAAGAAGCATAGATAGTGATATGAGTTATGAAATATGACTATTTATTTCCACAATACAGATGGCTGTTGATCGTTGGCATCAGCAACTTGTCAGTAGAACAATATGAAACAATGGGGTGGCAGCATTTCATTGTTGCCTTGTGTTCGTGTTTTACTGCAAACCTGGGGAGCACTTCTGGAGGATGTCTCAGCTGTCCCCTCTCCACATGCCTTCTCATCCAATAGCATTTGCTGAGCACGAGGCTTGTGTCCATTTTAGATCAAACCAAGGCAAGGGATGTGCCCTGGGAGCCCCTTGATTGTGCTCCAAATGCTCATGAGGTTTTTGCCCCACAGGACTAGATTTGTCTGTGTCTGAAATAAAACTCTTTTAATTTGTATAGAGCAGATACCAGATTGCCACTATCTTTATTAATCTTCTTTTATTGTTCCACAGTGTTCGTATTTATATAAAGTTTTAGCCATTCTAATGACTCAAGTTTCCTACTAAAATTCTTTTCTTCAGTGCAAATCATCAGTCCTGTCTATTTTGTACAGTTGAAAATTATGCCAAAATAGTTACATGATTGAATCTAAAAATACCATGTTTTTCTTTTGACAGTTTCCATCCCTGTGTAATCAATATTACAAATTAATCACTTTCATATGTGAGATATTTCCTGAGAAAATTCCGCAACTTCCAGAGGACCTCTTTAAGAGCCTAATGTACTCACTGGAGCTAGGGATGTCATCGTATCCTTTATAGAGCTTGGGAATGTTTTTTTAAAAAATCTAAGTTGCTTTTATAAGGACCTGTTAAAAATTTTATTTTCTATTTTTCTGTCAATATCTGCATTTATAATGATATATTGGTAATGGACTCTTACTCTGTTCTCTGGGATTGAGAGTTTCACTATAGTATCCATTGAGATTCCAGCAGTAGCTGAATTGCCTCTTGCTTGTGGTGCATGGGTGCAGCCTTTAAGTAGCTTAGCATGTAAGTTTTTTCTGGCAGCCATTCCTGCCTCCTCCATTACTTCATTTCAGACTGTGTAACTTCATAAGCCTTCAGCTGGTATCCCAAAGCCATTCCTGAATTAGTCTCTCAGCTGGTAATACAAAACATTACTGCTGTTCTACTGGGCTGGCTCCAGAGCATTTCCTGTCAGGGTGCCAATGGGCTCTCCCTCTCATAATGGGAGTACCATTTTCACTAATCTGTGGCACGTGTCAGAAACAGATGAGCTTGACCATAAGGGACTCTTTCTGAAAATGTTATGTCAGAGAGGCTTATGTTACCTTAGGGCATGCAGCTAATAAAAGAAGGTAACGAAATTGGAATCCTTTTTGCCCCCTTTTTCTAGCCGTTTTTTTAATTTGATTTTTTAAATTAGTAACTTTGTAGTGAAAAGAAACCTTGAAACATACAAGCGTTTCAGATATTTTCTAGTGTCACAGCTGGGTAGTTTGACCACAGTTTAATTAACATGCAACTTCAGTTCTTTAACACCCGTTATCAGAATGAGCTCAGAGGTTTGCCAGCTCTGTCTGGAGGCTGTAACACCGTTAGCAGAACAGTGTGCAAAAGCACAAGAAACAGATTCAACCCTTTTTCTAGCAACGAGGCACTTTCTTAAGGTAAGGTGTCTATGTTTTGTGTTACTTCGTTTTTTTTATAAAGGTAGCATCCAGAGGCCAAACAGTGATCTTATCCAGATTAATCAGGGTAATACATATAGTAAGAGACAGCCTGTTGCCTAAGAAAAAAAAAAGAAAAAACAAAGTTGCAGCTTAAGAAGAGAGAGGGCATGAAGAACTGAAGATATCAGACTAGAGTACAAAAGAGGATGGAGGTGTAGAGGGAACCAGTCCATTATTGCCAGTAAAAAAAAGACCTGAGCCTCTCAGAATGCAATTTTTATTTCCATGCTCTACACTTGAGATTTGACAGTTTTAGCAGTTCTTGGTGAAGCTGTGAATAAAAGGCTTCCAGAATTCTGTGAACTGGAGGCTGGGTAGAGTACTAAAAGAAAAGGCATGAGAAAGAGCATAGCTGGGAACTAGAAAGGAAATGCTGTCATTTATTCAATGTATCTAATGAATTACGTGTTTTCTTAATTCAATAACACATTCAGTATTTGCTTTTACAACCATCTACTCTAATGAATTTTGGAATGACCTGGTAGCATCCAGTTTCCTACTAACTGGCAACGAAATAATTGTGGAATCTGTGTGCTTGTCTTCTGATTTTGTATGGGTTTCACTGAACTGACATTGGGATTTCTGAGGATTGCTCATTAAATGCTTCCATTAGACAAGCTGAGAGAGAATGAGAACCTTGCATAATTTTGTCTTTATGCATCTTCTAAGTTTAACATAGTTTCATTCCTTATTTCTGAATTTCTACTTAAAATTATAATATTACTCTTTACTAATTTGTTCCCTGTTTGACTTTCTGTGAGCTATAGGAGTCTCCAAAACTTGAGGAAAAGTTCTGTATTTTATTCTGAATGAGCAAAGGCTTTTTCATTATTTCTCTGGCATAGGTGCAGCTTTTGGAGAAAAATACAAGTGATGTCAAGTTTCTCTGAAGAATAGTTTATATAAATTAACAACAGGTTCCAACGCTTTGAGATGTGAATTTATGCTGTTAAGCCAAGACTTGACTTCTGAAAGAACTTGGCTTCTAAATTTCTGGTACCTAAATTTAAAAAAAGGGGACAACAAAGCAAACAGCAACCTTGGATGTTTGTAATACATGTTCATTGTTATTATTAGAAGTGAAGATGAGCTTCAGCAGTAAATGTTGATAAAGTAGAATGTTAAGTATACACTTACACAACTACTTCTGTTTTGCGATTTCAGATGGTTTTTGATATGCTGGTACTTCAGAAGCACAATACAGAAATGACAACTGCAGCAGGTGAAGCATTCTACACATTAGTGTGTTTGCATCAGGTATGGCATTCAGACACACCCTGAAAAGAAGTAATTTTTTAAAGGAGAGTGGTTATTTCTTGTGCACCTGATTAATCTTGGAATCATTTGGGTTGAAGGGAGGGCATCCTCAGGAAGTCTGCCTGTTTTGGCTACAGGTTTTTGCATTTGTCCTTGCTGGGTTTCATGACTCTCCTGTCAGCTTATTGCTCCAGCCTGAGTAAGTTTCTCTAAATGTCAGTCCTGCCCTTGAATGCACTGGCTGCACTCCCCAGTTTGGTTTCATCTCCAGACTTGAGAAGAGTGTATTTCCCCTCCTCCTCCAGTCACTGACTAAAATATTTAACAGGACAAGGTCTAGATGGGAGCTCTCAGTTCCACTTGGAATCAGCATTCAGGTGGAACATGATCCATTAACCTCAATCCTTTATAGGCTGATGGTACAGGTGTGTGTTTACACATGTAGAAGTTCACCAATTTAGACAATAAAAGCCTAGCTTGGTTGCAAGGGTGCAGTACACAACTGCTAAAGACCTGCTCACCTTAGGCATCCACTGCATTTGTCTTAGCCATAGATGTAAGTAATTTTGTCAAAGAAGACAGGTTGGTAAAGCATGATTTACCCTGGGTAAATCCATACTAGTTGCTCTCAGAATCACAGAATATCCTGAGCTGAAAGGGACCCATGAGGATCAAGGAATCCAACTCCTGGCCCTGCACAGAGCCATCCCCAAGAGTTACACCATGTGCCTGAGTGCATTGTCCAAATATTTCTTGAACTCTGTCAGGCCTGATGCTGTGACCACTTCCCTGGGGAGCCTGTCCCAATGCCCAACCACCCTCTGGGTGAAAAACCTTTTCTTAATACCCAATGTAAACTTCGCCTGACACAACTTCGCCATTCCCTTGGGTCCTTTGACTTTCACATGCCCAGAAATAACTTCCAGGAGTACTTGCTTCATGATTTTCTTACTCATTTGAAGATGATAGAGAGCAGCCAGTGATGAATTAAATGAGCCAGCTTTCTGAACCCTTGGATAGATTCTGTCAGGCCTTATGAGCTTGCATGCATCAAGATTTCTCAAGAGATCCTTGGGTTGATCCTCTTTACTGTGCATAGTTCGTCTCTTCCTTGAACCTGGTCTCTAGTCACAAAGGTCTGGAAAAATCTGTCAGTGAAGACCAAGGCAAAAAACAGCATTGATTAATTCAGCATTACCTCTTGTCAATCATTAAATCATCTATTTCATTTAGCAGTAGAATCCATATTTTCCCTGTTCCTTCTTTTACTCTTAAAGTACTGGTAGAAGCTGCTTTTGTTGTCTTTGACGTTCTTTGCTAAATTCAGCTATAGCTGAATTTCATTTTTCTGTCATTGTTCTTGTCCAGACGATGTTTCTGCTTTCCTCCTTTCTGGCTGTTCCTGCTTCTATTTCCTGCATGTGCTGCCCTTGTGCTGGAGTTCAGTCATTAAGTCCCTGGTTAGCTGAATGAGTATCCTTATTGTTTTCCTCTGTATCTGGACAGACCATTCTTGTGCTTGGAAGAGGTTGTTCCTAAAGACCTGTCTTTAAGAGCTCTCTTGAGCTCTTCTTGTCTTCAGAGCTCACTCCCACAGGATCCCACCCACCAGTCTTGAAGAAGGTGACACCTGATCTCATGATGTCCAGGTTCTGTACTTGGCTGCCCTCTTTCCTCACTTTCCTGGGAATCCTTATCTCCACTATTTAATGATAACTGAAAGGCTGGCATCAATTACCACATCCCTGACCAGGTCTTACTAGCCATGAATAGGAGATGCAAAGTCACACCCCTGGGTAGCTCATCTGGTATGTGAGCAAATGTCAGGGAGATAATCTCTTGTAAGTCTGATCTGGAAACTTCCTCAAATTGCTTTAAGATGACTGAAAGCCCTGTTCTGGAGATTTGTAACAAGATCTCACCCCAAAAGATACATCATCTTCACTGCTTCTCCTCTGATCATGATCCATAAATGCTCAACTAGATTGCTGCCCAGTCTTAGAAAACCATCTTTAGTTTGAGCTGTCTTTTCACAGAAGTGTCAGTCTTCTGTCACCTGTCCTGAAGAGCTCTAACAAAGCTTCCACCTGTCCCTTGGAACACTCTAGTCATCCCACCATATCAGTGCCTGCAGTAATGTTGCAGTTCTGAACGCGTACATGGAGCTCTAGCTCCTTCTGTTTCCAAAGCTGAACACACTTCTACACAGGCATTTCAGGTTGGCCTCCTTTCAGCCCTTTTCATCCTTTCTGAGGAGCACTTTTACACCCATCACACTTCTTTATGTTCTTAATACTCTTGGTCTCTGTCTCTTTACTTACCTACCAGTTGTTACCACCAGCCCTCGACATGCCCTTTAAAGCCCTTCCTTCTGCATTAGCAGGCCTTTGGCAAAGACGGTGCTAAGCCACTTCGTCCTATGGTTCCTCTCTCTTGTTAGCAGCCCTTATCCCTCAAACAGGTACTTGTGAACATGTAAGAGAAAAGGACCCTGTGATGCCACCCACAGGTGCAAATTCTTGTTGTGTCTACCCTCACCCAAGCCCTCATGGGTAGAAAGAATGGAGGGAACTGCCATTCTGACTCCTGTGTCCTTCATCTGTGCTCCCAGAGCTTAGTCCCTTTGGACTTGCTTCAGATGTGTGCCCCTTGGCAGTATCCTTCTAGTCATGCTTGACATGTTTCTTTGTCTTCTGCTTCTGTCTAAATAAGCATGAGAGTAAGTAGGAAACTTAGAAAGGAATCTAAGCTCTCTGTCCCAGGGAAGGAACCCTAGAAAAATGGAGAACCTGTGGAAGGAAGTGACTGGTATGGAATATGGGACGGGCATCAAAAAGAAACAGTCCAGTTTGCAGGAATAAGCCTATGCCAAGGAGGAGCCAGAAGACCCTTAGCCTTAAAATTGTCATCTTACTCTGCACTGCAAAGCATTGTACCTTGCTTTGAAGACTTCTTTAGCTTTACTAAAATACCCAGCCTGGATGTAGGATTTTAACTGGTTTAGAGATAGGTGAATGTCTGTGAGGACAGGTGACGAGGTAATGATGGTTTTCTGTCACAGCTTTTATTCTGAATCTTGTCCTGATGAGAGTACTTGTATATATTGTATCTCTTTTTTTTTTAATTTTGTTTAACAGGCTGAATATTCAGAGTTAGTTGAAACATTGCTATCAACTCAACAAGATCCAGTAATTTACCAGCGGTTAGCAGATGCCTTCAACAAGCTCACTGCAAGCAGCACTCCTCCTACACTGGACCGTAAGCAGAAGATGGCCTTCTTAAAGAGTTTAGAAGAATTTATGGCAAATGTTGGTGGACTTCTCTGTGTAAAATAAACAACAAAACTCTATGCCTAATTTAGACCCTTTCTGCAAAATGCACTGAGAAATGCTGAATGCTGACTAAATCTTGTACCTGTCTCTGGGTTCTTTGCAGCCATCTCAGATTCTAGAGAGCCTGGAAGTTTGAACATAACACCATGGAATAGGAGAGGTCAACTTTGAATCAGCTTCTGCTATTATGTGTTAGCTGCAATCTGTCATACTTGGGTGTGGAAGAGAATGAACAGAAAATCTGAATTGAATTTTTTTCCATTTATGCGCAAACAGATATGGGCACAATGAAATAAATGCAGTGCCTTTCCCCCTGTACTAGTTTAAAATATGAGTGGTCATATAAACATACAGATTCTTTTCTACCCAAAATCATGTTAGTGTGTGATGCAGATACATATAAAGCTCTAAACAGTTTAGCTGATTTTAAGCTTTATTTTTCCTCTCTTAAAGTTTTGAGTTTGTGTTCCAATGAGGAAGAAAAACCAAATGGTATTTTAACTTGTGTTTAGTTCTGTTTTTCTACATCAGCCTGACATTGCAGGTTTAATGCAATGCAGGTTTTTACATTATGTTGTGCTGCCTAAAGTTCAGAGAAAAAAAAAAAAGGTGTATATTTTTGTTCCCCTAAAATGAACTTTAGGAACTGTAGCCATTTCATTGCCTTAATTTAAAAGAAAAAAAAAAGCTCATATACTTTAGGTAAGAAATTTAAGGCAAGATTTGACTCTTGAGAGTTGGTTTAGGATGTTGGCACTGAGCTGCTGTGTACCTATTGCAGCCATTCATGTTGATGTGTTGTTTTGGAATGAGTGTCTAATGCAAGGTTCATGTGTAGTTTTACTTTCAGTATCTGTTTTGATTCTCACCTGGGTTGCACGCAACTGCAATGTATTTCTACACTGAACTGTTTGCTTAAGCAATAACAACCCAAAAGGTGTGAATTACTGGCAAACTTTGTAAAGTTGGGGCATTAGTAAAACAATTATGCTAGCACAGGGGCATCAAACCCTTTTACTCAAGCATTTCTGTTTGACTCCAGTGGGGAAGTGTAATTGGGAAGTCTGTGTTGTAGGAGATTTTTGTTTTTGCTGAATTTAGTCCCACTTCTGCAGAGCTCTCCCAGCTGCTCTGGCTTGTTTTTTATATCAGCACTTTAGCTGTTATCACAGCAGAAGTGCCCTGAGTATATAGAACCAATAAGGGAGAGCAGCACATGAATATGAAAGCAAGGCCTGCTTTGTCTCCTGTCATGAGCCAGAGGAAACTGAAGCAAACACAAATGCTGCATGTCTAGTAAAATTATTTTTGTGGAAATACACAGAGACAGAAGTGGTCCCTTCTGTTTAAGATCTCTGCTAGATTATGCTGTTAAATATTTCCCATGTGTTTTTACAATTTATATAAAAAGTCTGGTATACACCTTTATATGGCAATGTATAGCTTCGTGTTTGCAATTCTGTGCCATTCTTCAGCTATTCATCTCAAAATTAGTCACAATAGCCAGAATCTCACAACAAACATAAATCTCTAATACTGTGCTATAAGTGATCTAAGGCTTTTTTNTTTTAAAGTTAAATCTGTTAGTGTCTCAAGCATGGATTCACAAGGCCAAAAGTGCCATTTCTTTATTATACTTTTCTTTTTTAATTAATGTGAAAACTGGGCAAGGGCAGATTTACACATTACAAAATGACCATAAAATGTCTTAGATAATAGTGTACCTTCCCAGATAGTATTTTATTTCTAAGATAACTTACATAGTATTTTAGGACAGGAGTATTGCTCTCAATTTTTTCTTGAAACTCTAGTGCTTTTCTTTAAAGGATTTCTTGATTGTGCACTTGCACAAAATACAATGATCCTGGCAGATCATTCTGTTTCAAACTGTTGTGATGGCTAAGTTTTTATTTTTAAATTGGAGTTTTCTGTTTTTGAAACTGCTTCTGGAGTTCTTTTGAGTTTGTACATTGGATGGGGCAGAAGTTCTGAAACCTCATTTTCTTCAGATAAAGGGCCATGAAGCCTGGGAACATCAGCAGCAGTAGGAGCTGCTGGTTTGTTATGATGTGCTCAATGTCAGGTATCTAGACTGAAGTCTTCAAAGAGATCATAGCAAATATTCCATGTTTTGGGTCTGACTGAGTAACTGATAACACTCAGTCATCCTTTCTTTTATAACTAGCTGTGTCACTATTGTTTTGTTAATCCTAAAGCTGGCTCACTATTTATAAATATTTATTAACTTTCAAATTTTGAAATCTTCTTGCATATTGTGATGAACAGGATCACAAACTGAGTTTGTATTCTGGGCAAAGTAATGTGCATACTCATTATTTTTCTTGCTAGGCCCATAGTGTTGTAACAAGCAGACACACAGAGCATTTTTAAGTATCAAGACTTTAGCTAAAGTATGAATACCCACTTTCGAAGACTAGTTTTAAAGGTGGTTTAAAAATTTCCTTTGCCCTTTATTTAAAAATAATATTATATGTTAAAGGAAAACTGTCCTAGTAAGGGTTTGGGATTTTTTTGTAATTTCCTGCTTGATGGTACACTTTCCTGTTTTTTAAATTTTCCTTTCATTCTCATATATTCAACAGGGATCTTTCCATGCCATTTTATGTTTCTTTTAGAGCAATGCTAAGATGTCTCTGCTTAGTGACATCCATGAAATGGTTGCAAAGGCTTATGGAAACAAGTCCTATTCATTCATACTGCTGCTGGCTTGATGACTGCTTCTACCTGAGCTATTTGACTTCTGTATCCCTACCAAAAAGAGTAGAAAAAAAGAATCTTCTGTGATCTTCTACACACCCAGTTGCTGTAAATCGGGATGTGAAGCACACTGAGGTCCACAGGAAAGACTCAGACTGTTTGTAGTGAACACTGAGACCTGATTCCACATAAATGTTCTGAAAGTTTTATAGCATCATTGCATTGATTTCCCATTCACCATGGAAAGTGAATAATGGTTCTAAAAATGCACCTGTTTTTTGAAGGAAGAAAAAAGGCAGTTCAAACAGAATTATAAATGCTGCATGATATAATTGTAACAAATATATTTGTCTAGACTTTTCTTGCTGAAACAGATTATTGGACCAGTATTTTCATTCTGAGTCTATCTTCTTTTCCATTTTGCTAGCTCCTTCCCCATTAATGCTGGCATAATAATTTTGTTCAACCTATAGTTTTCAACACTGACAAGCATGGCCTTCGAGTTCAATCATAAAATTCAAGATCTTGTTGAAAGCACAGATACATAGGGACAGGGAGAAGTGGACTGGATGCATGAAACTTCCACTTGCATGTGCATTTATGCCTTAATTAGCCTCACTGAATTACTGCCAGAATCTGCTATTTTTTTGCCCAGAGTTTTATGTTTCACTATTTAAAGGCAAAGGGCTCACCTTTTTTCCTCAGGAATGAGAAACTTGTTTTCTCAGCATGTCCAAATCCTACTAGTTGAAAGAGAGGGGTTTGAATTGGAGTCATCACTTTCACAGTGAGTAGAACTCATTAAAGCCCCAGTGTTTACCTGGGCAAATCCCTTTATAGCTAAGCCATGTAGTTCTAGAAAATAAGCTTGCTCAGAGCAGTCAGTTGTCCATTTAAAATCTAGTTCTTTAAAAGGGAAAGCAAGTTCTAATTTGTGATCTGTAAAACTATTTTAAAATACAAATTTGCAGCATTTTGCTTGTAAAACACTTCAAGTAATTTCGGGTTTTGGTTAAGTAATTACATAAGAAGGGGTGTTTTTTTTATGGAAGTAGCTTGATGAATATAAGCGCAGGAGTAGGAGCCAGGCTCCTCTAATTTTTTAATGTTTTTCCACAGGATCCTCTGTGGCCATTGGCAAGTCACTAGAACTGTGTTAAAATAGCATTAACACCTACCTACCTCACAGGGATGTTGTGAGGATTAGCTTACGCCTATAAAACGCATTGAGGATCTGAAATGCTATGTAAATATTATATACTTTAATTTTAGTTTTGTGAGGTGTAAGATTTACTGTAATGAAAACAGAAGATTTTCGTAATTGTAAAGCCCAGTAGAGGCAGCAGTGGTGCAGTATTCTGAGGACTACTGATCTACTGCAGTACAGTAGTGCTTGCTGTAAATTGTCATTATTTCAGTTACAGCCAATTGAAATGGTGGCTTCTTCTTAAATAAGGTGAGATTCCCCACCAGTGTGCCTCAATTCTGATCTACAAAGGGAGAGGACAGATAGAGGTCATTCAGGCTTTGGTGCCTCTGCTTGTGACAAGTGCTGTTTGTGGTGGTAGGGCTTTTTGTTTGGTTTACTTTTGGGTTTTTTACATTCTTCTGTAAGGAAAAAACACCACTCATTTCTCCCATGTCTGTTCCAGTCACTAAGTATAACCAAAGCCTAATGATAGCAATTAAAATTTAAAGAGCCAGCCCTACTCCCCATAAATTTGCATTTGAGTAGATTGTGCTCTGTTTCCAGTAAATTAGATTAATGTTTTCTAGCACTGATCATGAAGCAAATAGTGTCTTTTACTCTAGAGCCTGAAACTCTCAGCTATCTTCTAAAACGCTTTTTTCAGTATGAGATTTCTTGGGGCCCTAGAAACAGAGAAGAAAGATACTTCTGGATTTCTCTTCTCTTCAGTGAATTAAAATTGATTCTGCTTTTTCATTTCTTCCCATTCTTTATCCTGCTTTTCCTGTCCTTTTAAGCTGTTCTTAAGCAGATTTGGAACGCCCTTCCAAACTCAAGAGGAAGATACTACTACCTATGTAATTTTCGAGTCTGTTACAGCTTGATACTTGAAATTTATAAAAACTTCTCTAATAGCATTCACCACACATTTCAATCTCCCATTAAACCATTCTGGAGTTTTTAATTAGGAAAAAAAAAAGACCTTTATTATTCGTTCTGTTTGTGCAAAATAAGAAACCTCCATGCAGTGAACAGGCAGTTTTAAGGCAATAAATGCTAGTACTGCTGTTGGTCAAGTGTGTAAATATTTTAAATGTGTCATTCAATACTGTGTTGAGTTTATATATTAAAAACACAGGGATTGAAGTGCTAGTTGATTTTAAAGTATTGTTTTATCTGTACAGTTGAAGATATGAAGTTGCATAGAAGTATTTCACAGTTTATTGCAATAAGACATGGGAAATGGCTGTGTAATCAAGCCTTATCATGACTGAATTTTCAATTTTTAAATGATCACTTTGTATTTTAAGATCCATAAGCAGGAAGAGGATAAAATTGTTTTCCACTAAAGACTTTTTTTATTTTGTTTTGGCCATGTGTCATTTGTGTGTATTCTTGTTTAATATTTTTCTAAAATTTCACCTGTGTTGAATCCCTGAAAAAGCATTTGTTATACATCCTTACAGTGGAAACATAAATAGCAACATTATGAAACCTTACCCTACGCCTTTTGCTCTTTGGCTACAGTGACTGCACAGTAATTAGGTTTAAAGTTGGTGGAGTAACTTTAGTTTAAGTCAGCACTTAAGGTATGAGTTTGTCGAAAAAATTGTGATTAGGGATGCAACAGCAGTGTCTCACACTGGACTGCAATTACCAGAAATTACTGTGAATATATTATCAGATTAATCTTTTCCCCCATCTTCCAAAAGAAGTTTTAACAGTGACTTTTCAGGTCACTATTATTGGTGACATTTGTCTACTCAAAAGGAATACTGATTTCTGGGTCTTTAATTTGTGTGTGTGTGTGTATTTAATCTAAACAGTTTTTATGATGGTATCTGGCACAGAAATGTTCTCCAAGCTCATAATCTGTTCCCATATTCCTAAGGAATATCTAACAGGGTGTTACTCCATGGATAGCAGGAAAGCTCAGTTACAGGCAGCAGTTCCTAATGTGCTATAATACAATTACATTTAGATAAACTACAGCTATTTTCTGTTCCCCTCTTACTTCCATGCACTCACATCATTTAGAAAATGAAAAAAAAAAGCTTCACAAATCCTGAAAGTAAAACTACGCAATAACTATGGTGGTGACAGCTTGCTATATAACTTGGCTGTATGTATCACTAGAATTTTACTGGTTTCAAAAGTAAGATTATGCAGTTATATATTTATATTAGCATGGTTTAGTTCAGTGAATATTTTGGAGAAGGACAGAAACATTTAAAGTAATTTTGAGGAAATTCCTGAAAGCAATTGGTAAGACTAACAGCAGCGTATCCAAGAGCCTTTCATGTTGAAAATTGAACTATTCTGCTTTACCTTAAATATGAGTTCTGGAATAAACTTGAACGATTTGGGTACAAAGCCTTTATTCACACTTGTTTGTCTAAGTATACACAAACCCCATTATTTTTGCCTTTTTGAAACTTATATTGGCTTCAGTTGTGCGGGGTGGAGTTGGTGGTGGATTTTTTCCTTCAGTGATTTGCCATGTCTTACAAGCAGGAACGTAGGAAAGCACAACTGTCCAAGTGGAATTGTCTGGACAGCCAACCAAGGAGCAGGTTGTACATGAACGGAAAGAGGGAAGGAGGAGGAGAAGAAAGTGATTTGCAATCTTCTCTGGAAAAAGAAAAATAGATCAATCTACAATATACAAGTGTTATTCTGTAATGTTTAACCCATGACATCTTGAAAGGGATTAGTAAAAGCCTGCCATTTTACCAACAAGTTTGTTGGGGGAAAGGGAGAGTATTGTTTTAGAATTCTGAAATGAAATGTGATACTATCAGTGTAAGTTCTTTTAATTAAATAATTAATTTCTCTTTATTTTGGAGAACATTCCAGACAAATCTATATATCCAAGAGAACAAAGAAGCTACCCACTGTGACGGATACATAATTCATTACTAGTTTTTCTGCTATCTATATTTGAGTCTTGTGGAACAGCTGTTTTCACTTTAACATCTATTAGATGGTATTGGATTTGATTTTCCTGACATGCTGTTACCTTTACAAGTTAGAGTAACGCAAAGCTGTGGGTGTGATATGCTTCCCTTTTTCTTCCTCTCTCTGTCTGGCCTACTGTTAATGGTTGTAAAGACAAATATGATTGATTTGCTTTAACTTATTGTTTGGATGCTGCAGTTTAGGTTTGTGGCATATTCAGACTGCTTCCCATCTCTGTTTGGTGTTCCCTGAATGAAAGTCATCACTAGACTCCAACACAAGTATTGGTTTGAAAGCCTCACCGGTAACTTGGTTTAATAAGCTGTCAGGACATTTGCTTTAGTTTTGGAACTGCATAATACTACTAATGGTCTTTTGTTCATTGAAATGATTGTTGTAACTCACAAAAAAAAAAACCCCAAAGCCAAAAGCCCACCACCACACTGTGGAATCTCTAGGAAGATCACTGATGTCCTCACACAAGATCAACACTACTTTGGGGAAGGCTTATATTCTTCTGCCACTTTAAGGAAAGACTGTTCTTCTGAAGTACTTTTTGCCTGCTTTTAGGCTGTTATGCACTTTCATGATTTCTTAACAAACTACTGTTGAAATGTACTGTAACATGGATTTTGATAAGCGCACATGTATTTAAACAATTCACTCAGCCTCAGGAAAGCTGGAAAAATTGGATACCTGTTTTGTATCTTGGTTAAAATGTTTGTTACCTGAATCCCTTAAGATGGCCAGATAATGTCTAGATCCTGCGAGTGTAACTATTTAAGATACCAGTATAGTCTGTAAAAGGAGGACAGTAATTTTGCTTTAGGGACATAGAAAAAGGTGTCCTTCTCTTATTTTTCTTAGAGGTATATATATAGTCTGAATTGGAGTTTCAAAAGCAGAAAGCAGTAATAAACCCCATTTACTGTTCAGGAAAAGAAATGTTTTCTTTCGTAACACTATCTGATTTCTATTTTCTTCCTTCTCCTTGCAGAGTGTGTGTGAAATAAGTGCAGAGGTATGTGTAGGAAAAACTGTAAAATCTGCTGCTGTAAATGTTTGCTACTTGACTACATTTTCTGTTCCACTTTAATTTTACTGGTTTTGCTAAATATATTTTATATATTTTCCTTCCTGCTTCTTGTGATGACAGAGTGATTACATCTTTTGGGGGAAAAAGCAAAAACAACCATGACAAGGCTTTGGAGCTAGAAAATGCCATAAAGGTTGGATCTAGGGACTGTGTATCTAGGGACATTTTTTGGGAGAACTGTGTAAGTCAGAAGCCATGGTAAAATCTATGGGGATGTGAAAATAGATAGATACTGGTATAAATACTGGTAATTCTATTGAAGGCTTTTTTTTTTTTCCAAATACTTGTAAAGTCTGTTTAAAATGTCAATACCACTAGGTGGTATTAAGTGACTAGTGGTCACTTACGTAGAGCAATTTTCTCTCTGAAAGCTATAGCCCTCTGTGGATCCTGAATCACTTCCAAGGGATGCACAAAGCCTGGCAAAATAGAAGTCATGGAGATCCTGTAACACTATCATGTTTGTAAGATTTTTGTCTCCGTAGAGGAAGAGTTGGGACTCCATGAACTACTTAAAGATGAAAGCTTACTTCTGTACTTGAAATCATGGAGTGACTACAAGCTTTTAAGAGGCAACTGACAGTCTGTCCTCCCATTGTGCTACAAGATCTTGGGAAGCTGTGGTGCACCTGGCCCACACAGGTACCCCATAGGGCTCCAATACACATTTGATTCTCCATTTGCAGGGGGAACAGCTTGGGAGTGAAAGTAAAAGTGCAGTAAGCTTTGCTTACAAAGAGGAGGTGTTGCGGGTTGTTTTCCAAGTAGAATATTTCCACTTCGCTATTTTCCATCATCAGATGTAGGATTATGTTGTCATTAACTAGAAGTAGTCCTTGTATGGTTGTAAAACATTGCGTTCCTAATCAACGTGCAGTTGGTTTGCCAGCCCTAAACATGTTGAGGGTTTGTTTGGTTTTTTTGGAAAAAAGTTAATATAAATTTTTAGACTTTATGGCAACAGGAAAAATTCTACAATTAAAATTTGATAATCTATTTTCATATTAATTAAAACTGATTATACTTTTTCATATGGCTATGGTTTGTGCAACAGTGAGAACAAAACTAGAATTTCATTAGTAGAGAAAAAATACAACAGAGGAAAAATGAAAACTCAAACCCCAAAACAGAAAAGCCTTGTGAGTAACAAGTTGCTGCTATTGCTTTCCAGGATAGAACTGTGTTTTTAAACACTGTTTCTGATCTAGCAAATGCATAAGTGAAGAGGTAGTGATCTTTGTCATCAGGACACCAGTATCACTGCTGTGTGACATGGGTCTGTCAGTGAAAGGACAGGGGAGATAGCTTAACTGGAAATACCTATGGAAAACATATTAGGGAACAATAAAATCCCATTATTAATAAATTTCTTTCAGGGTGCACTTTACAGGTATTCCTCTGTGATTCATTTGTCCTCACATCCCAAAGAAATTGCAGCAAGACATAATCTGGTATTTTTTCCTTCCTACAGGGTCACTTGAGCTCCTTTGGAGTTTTGCTTCTAGAACTGTCTTGTAACAGGATTCAAGCAAGGCCTTGAGCTGTGTTTGCTGCCAAGTAGTATCTGATATCATAACCTAAATAATGTCACCCTGCCCACCCACGAGCTCCCACACAGCCATGTGCCCTTATGTGATCTGTCTAACCTTTCTGGTGTGGAGGAATTGCTTGCCAAGGGGCAGTCTGGTCCTCTGGGAAATCTGGACTAAGAGTGTGTATCAACCCAGTCTCATTTCTACTTTCATTATCAGCCCTGTGCATAATGTTTTTCATGTAAAATCCCTTACAAACATGCATGAAATAGGAAAGTTACTCAAGTGTCACTTCACTCTAGTACCTAAACCACATTTCTTGCTGCACTCAGTAATGCTATGCAGGTATCAGTATCAAGACAATTGTCACTTTCCACAATGCAGGGAAAAGGGGTTTGTTAGTTTGTTTTAAATTACAGCAGTGGTGCTAGCATGAATAGATGTGGATGTCCTCCATATGTGACAGTCTTCGGTGATGAGAAGAAGACTTGTTTTGGCAAGAACTTTAAAAGACAAAGTGGGTAATGCACTGAATTCAAGATCCAGACTGCAAAGAAGTCTTTTAAACCAAAATGAAAATGTCCACAGTTCTCTACTGTCATGAAAAGCCTTGTTTCCACATGAGAGAGGTTAAAAAATATGGAGATCTGAAGAAAAATTGGCATATCCCCATATCCTGTGGTGGCAAGAAAATTTGATTCTCTGCTGCTTATGTAAGCTGTGCTGCAAAAGTATTTTGTCATTACTTCGGTATTTCTGTCTTCCAAAGCAGTAGTTCTGCTCTGTTCGTTAATGCCCAGTGTTGGCCCGTGACTTTCTGTTCAGCCACAGTGAAATGTTGAGGCAGATGAAGACTGAGCAGGTTGTAGGTAAAACTGCAGCTTCTTATTCAGCTCACTGCTGATACAACTTCTTGCTCTGGAGAACACAGGGAGAGTCTGCTGCTGGGTTAAGTAATCTGATGGGCAACCTGCTATGAGTTGGTTTACAGGAGAGTCATTGAATGATAGAAAGACAACACTATGCACCATGATTTTTTACAAATATCAGACTTTATGAAGAAGGAAGGAGAAAAATGGGTGAACTTTTTGTCTTGGGGCAGTGAGATATACTGCTTCCAGCTCTGGGGTCCCCAGCACAAGGACATTACCCCGTCAGAGCAAGTCCCAGGGAGGGACACCAGGATGATTAGAGGCAGGGAATACTTCTCACATGAGGGAAGGTTAAAAGAATTGGGATTGTTCAGCCTGGAAAAGTGAAGGATTTGGGGTGACCTAATTGTGGTCTTCTGGTACCTGAAGGGAGCCTACAAAAATGATGGAGAGAAAATTTTTCCACAGGTATATAGTGATAGAACACGGGGGTATGGCTTCAAACTGAAAGCAAGTCTGTTTAGATGAGATATTAGGAAGAAATTCTTTACTGTGACAGTGGTGAGGCACTGGAACAGGCTGCCCAGAGAAGCTGTGGATCATCGCTGAAAGTGCTCAAAGCCGGATTGGATGGGGCTGGAAGCAGCCTGGGATAGCGGAAAGTGTTCCTGCCCATGGCACCGGGGTTGATACTGGATGGTCTTTAAGGTCCTTTCCAACTAAAACCATTCTATAATTTTATGAAGTTAAACACGGAAGGTATTTTAAAACTTGCTATCTTTTGAAAGCAGCTAAGAATCGGCTCGACTTGTGTTTGTATATAAGAAAGGGAGCTTGGTCCAGCTTGCTAATGCTAAATAGAAGTGGAAAGCCTGGGCAGCAGATCCAGATGTAGGAAACCAGTTTGGGGCGCTGGGCTGTGGTGCAAGGCTGAAGCTCGCGGCTTCTGAACACTTGCCATCGAACTCGAGGGCTGCCCGTGCTTTCCCAGCCTGACAGGCCGGGTGCCCGTGGCTGTGTTGCTCCCCAGCCCAGACTCCTGTACCTGTCAGCCGTCCCAGCGCCCACGGAATTCCCGCTGGTCGCAGCCAGCCCAAAGCGCTCCCGCCCCGGGCTGGGAGCTCGGCCTGGCCCCGCCCTCCTGCCGCGCCCAGCAGGGGGCGCGCGAGTCCCGGACGGCGCGGCGCGCGCGGCGCGGGGGCGGGGCTTGGAGCGAGCTGCGCGCGCGCGGAGGGAGCCGGCGGGCGGTGAGTGGCGCGAGGGACGCGCGCGGGGAGGGAGCGCGGCACGGGACCCTCGCGCGCGCCCGCCCGTGCCCGCCGTGAGGGCGGCGGCGCCC
>VXBI01000855.1:45632-71404 GCA_013397375.1 Toxostoma redivivum | reverse complement strand
CCGTGAGGGCGGCGGCGCCCCCGCCGAGGGAGCCCCCTCATCGCCCCTCTCATTGCCTCCTCATCGCCTCCTCATCGCCCCCTCACGGCTCCATCACCGCGCGACCCCGCTGCGCCCCGCGGGCGATGGCGGCCGAGGCGCGGTCAGGCCGGCCGGAGTCCCCCCGGAGCTTCTATGGCTGCAGGGTGCCCTCCTAGCGATGCACGGGGGCGGGGACAGCACGGAAGAGCCTGTTCCGGGAACCGTCCGTGTCCCGTCAGCCACGTGTAGGGAGGACCGGCGGTGCCGAGACCTGCCCGCGCCACCTCGTGCTTACCGAAAAGGATGGGAATGGAGTTGGCCCACATCATATTTCCCTTTGCTTGAAGTAGCCACTAGGCCTCCTGACTTTGCTGATCCAGTGCAGTTTCTGTGTATTTGGTAATCCACTGAGAGCTTTTCTTCTATGAACTTTCTGTCACTTAGACGCATTGTGAAATTCTGGCTTTGAGGTATCAGGGCACAAGTCCAGACATTTAGTACCTTTCCAGTCTATCAGACCAGGATTTCTCTACCTTCAGGCAGGTGGTTGCAGCCTCTTCCAGGTGATTTTCATTACGGCTGCATACCACTGGCCAGCTTTTCTCGGTGTGTGCTACAAACACCATGGATGCTTGTCTCAAAGACTGACTTGGGCAGCTTGGGAAAAAAAAAAAGACAACTAGATTTAATTCCATTTCGTGCTCTTTGTCTTTTGATCAAGGTTACTCTTAGAACAAGACCTTTTCTGAAGTTGCACATGTGCTTTTTATATTCTTGGTAAAAGATCTAAAGGGCTAACACTGTCCTTGTTTTCCTCCTTCCCAGTGATGAACACCATGGCTTTCCAGTTGTATTTCTCTTCCATGGCCTTTTAGCAGTCTTTTCTACTGTTTTCTTATCACCTGTTCTCCACATGGTCATAACTACAGGTGAAATAAATGTACTGGGTACCAAAGACTGTTAATTTTTCCATAGTGCTTCTTCTAACTTTGAGTATTTTTTTTCCTCTGTTTTAGAATTTGGCTATATAAAAATAGACTTTTCATATATGACCATTAGAAACTATTGTTCCTACAACATTATTATGTGGACAAGGTCTTGGAGTCTCCTGTGCTCTCTTAATTTATTTTTTGGGTTTTTTTGGAGAGCATTCACTCTGCAGTGATGACATTTGCCTGAACAGTGCCTCAGCTAATAAGAGGGAGATTGAGGTCTGCACGGGGGAAGGGACTAAGGAGTCTGCAGGGACCTCTACCCCCTTCATCCTACCTGCTGCACTGCAGGCCACATGGTGTAATTCGTCGCCTCATTTTTCCTGTTTTATGGGTAGATCTGGCTCTTTAGGGACTAATGGCATTCAAATTTGCCATTTTACCCTATGAGCACAGCCCTCCCTGTTCCTGTTCCACTCTATCTGAGGGAGCTTACCTCCTTTTCTGGTATTCTCCTTTAGGTGAATCTTGACTTCACCACAAGTCTTAGTTTTTTAAACCTTACGCAGTGTTCCTGATCTTGGAGATCTGATTTCCCCCTATGTGGCTTTCAGAGCACATCTGTGTGAGGACAGAGCATGGTCTGCATGTGGAGGGACCCAGGGCCTGGGGCAAGCAGGGACTGGTTAGCTGGAGCCTCAAGGGCCTTGGGAATTAAGAGTGTAAAAATTTCCTGAGTGCCAGAGACACTGTGGGTTTCTGTGCTTTTCCCCATCCTCCTGCAGAACTTCCAGGGTTTCTTCTGGACTTGAGAGCAGTGAACTTTATGGAAGGGACAATGAAGGGATTTCAAACAGTAGAACTTTCTCCCTTGAAGGAATTTACAAGTCTTGTACACATAAACTCACTTTAAGAGTTTTCTGATGTAGTTCTTAGGCATGAGAACATCTTCAGTGCTAATAACCTGAGTCAGTATATGCGTTCAGAAAAATGTATTGGATTTTGGAGGCATTTGTAATAGGTGTGCGTAATATTTCTACCGTATGTTCTGAGTTACTTCTCCTTGCAAAACCTCACAGTTAATTACTTCTTGGTTCCTAAGGCTTTAATTGACAAACCAAAAAGAAGGCTATAAAAAATCAACTAAAAAATTATCAATAGATAAAAGATGTCTATGGCAGTGTGCCTTTTTATCTTCTGAAACAATGGCAAATTCTCCATCAGCAACTTTATCTGTGAAGGTTGCATTTCACAGGCATGGATTTAATCCTTGCAAATGCCAGTAAGGGCTCACTGAACAGAAAATCAAAAAGTTTCAACTTTTGACTTAAAAACTGGATCTTTGCACCTATTTCAGTTTCTTATTGTCAAAGCATAAATGTATTCTTGCTTAGGGGGTAATAGCAAACCAGATTTCTGTATGTATCAGTTAATAAAAATAATGTTGTGAGTTAAGAAGTGATTGTCAATTTCTACCTCGTTCTAACAAAAATTAATTGTTGCATAGGACCTAAAATGGGTCATAGTGTTGTGTATTGTTGGAGCATTGTGGCTAGAAACTGTGTTATCTGTCTGAACATACACTCATTTCCATAATAAATACTTTAAATAATATGTAATTTAATAATGTAAATATTCTTAAAGCATTTGTCTTTTGTTCAGCAAAAAACTAGGGGGAAAATAATGATTTTGGTTTTACTAGGTAGCTTGACTCCAGAATTCTCTTGTGTGAGACTAATGCTGTAGGTAGGTCTTTGGGCTGTGAACAATTCCCTGTTTGGCCAGCCTGGCCTGAGCAGCCAGCAAGTCAATAAATGATAGTCTGGAAAGGCCAGGTTTTGCAGATAAGAGCTTTCCTTAGGTGTGTACTGTGTCAGAGGAATGGCAGAGTTATCTCACAGTGCCAGGGTAGGGTACCATTTTCCCAGCAAGCAGGAAGAAGCTGTTTTAGGAAACTTCATCTTGAAAGCTCTGGTAGAGCGGAAGGAAGGGTGTAAGGGGAGGTGTCTGCCAGTTCTGGAGCTCTCCTTGTAACGCAGGGAATGAGGAGAAGAAAAGCCATGAGCAGCTCCACTTGAAATTACTCAAAATGTTCACTGACTGTTCAGGTGGCCCGTGGTTCTCCGTGACTTCTGCATAATGCAGGCATATCCCTGTCTCCAGGCTCTGTTAAAAGCATTGCTCGTGTGGTGGTTCTTAGGCTGGGTGCAGGGAGAATGGGTTTCTTGAGAGAAGAATCTTTCTCCGTTTTCTCCAGTACTTTTCATGTGCTGAGTCCTTTCCAGCACCTCTGTTCCACGAGGTGGCACCGTTCACTGGGACAGGCTGCTGCGCTGCCTGGGCTCAGGGATGCTGCCTGGCAGAACCCACTTCAGGAGCTTTCTGAAAATGGTTGTACTTTTCCATTGGTACATACCGGGTCTTTTTGCAGGTTCTTGACTGCCCTTTTTTTTTTTTTTCTTTTCCCTGTAGGTTTGTGGCATTTAGAGGAATCTTTTTATGGCATGGAAGTTAAGACCAGGTGATGCTGAGCTAGAATGCTGGTTTACTTCATTTGAAATCAAAATTGTGTGGCTTTTGAACATGGGAAGGAATTACCAATAGCTATCATTATTTCTAGGAAGGAAGGAAATAATTTCTGTAGGATTTTCCAGGTCCACAGGAAACCAAGAAATGTAATGTCAACTTCCCTGTAAGAACACAAGCCAAATCTGTGCTGTATAGAAAGGGAACAGTGTTGTTGCTTTTCCTGAATTCTCTGTGGAGACTTGTTATTTCCAATTGGCCTGTCACTGATTTAAGAGCACTGAAGTAGAGGCAATAAGTTTTCTTTTGTTAGGAGGTTTTCCTAGTTGGCTGCATTCTTGGTGGAACTTGTTTCACCTCACAAGATTATGCTGTTATGAAAAACATTCACCATTGAAAAGGGTTAATTAATTTCTTTTTTCTTGTTGACAACCAAGAAAATGGACGATGATGATGATGACATTCCCCAGCTTTCATCCCATACATTGGCTGCCCTCCAGGAGTTCTATTTGGAACAGCAGGAGAGAGAGGGCATGAAGACCTCCCAAGGATTTAATCAATATTCCATTGGCTCAATAGAAGAAGACTGGGTAAGAAACTATAAATTTCAGTGAAGCACAGATAGAGGAGTAGCCCTGACTGCGTTTCTTTTGTGGCTGAATAATGAAATGAAATTAAAGAAGGGAACACTCAAGATGTTCCTATTAACAGATGGCAACACTGTAGAGAGATTTGCTTTAGTATTAAATGTGGGTATAGCTGTTTGCTCCACATGTGCTCGGGGGTATAAACTGAAAGTACATGGAGAGGGAATAAAGCTGCTAATAGAAGCATCTGTCCCTTCTGGAAATTTTAACTCTAGCCTGGCATGTGACAGTAGTAATGACTCTTCCCTGATCTGAGACAAGCATAGTGTAACAAGACCTAGTGATCTTTCCTTTCACATATTTTTTATTTGTGTGTGTGTGTGTTTTATTTCTTTATTTAGTGGATGGCTGTTTTGCTGCTTGTTTTTAATTGTGACAGACTAATTTCTGATTTGTCTCCAGGTTGATTTTTTTTGGTCTTCCTTTTTCTGATCCATTCTTAGTGTTTTTATCCTTTTCTTTCTTCCTATGCTGTCACTTTTTAAGGTCCTTTTTCCTCATCTTGTGAAGTAGCTCAGTTTAAGAGCACATAAGTAATGTGCATCTCCACATTGGCTTTGGAATACCTTGTCAGTGGTTTACTTGGTTTTCCTGATACTGCAGTTCATGCTTTGGAAACACAGGGTGTAAGGTACCTGCTGCATTTCACTAGATTACAGAAGTAAAAGGACTGTCAGGACAACAGTCACCATTCCAGCTTTACAGTTTGAACTGAGAAGTTGCTATGGATTGTGCTTTTCTTCAGTTATGACTCACCACACATATCGCTGCCTAGCACAGCCAGAAGATTTGATGAAGTTTGTAATTGTGCATTATCTTTCTCAGCAACTGAGCCAGTTTTGGTACAGTGATGAAACTGCATCATGCCTGGCTAAGGAAGCAGTCCTGGCAGCTGGAAAAGGTGGCAGGTAGGTTTTAATAATTGTGTTGTAGATTTAATATGTCTTTTCTGCAAAGTTTCTACTGTGTAGACAACAACATGCAGTTTAGTTCATTACTCATTGTACTTGAATTTTTTTCAACTGAGATACTGCAGAACTGCTTTGATGTAATTTAGTTAATAGTTTATACTGATTTTCCTGCTTATCATTTCACTGAATGTTGTAGGCTGTGCCCTGTAGAAGTTTACTATGAATCTTTTTAATTTTTCGAGAAATACAAAGTGCTTCAGAGCTTATTATTGACTTGTAATTATTTTCTTAGTTTTTATATAAAGTTTCTGTAGAACAGATGGAAAAAACCTGGTTTTCTTCCTACTTCAATAAACAGTAGTTTTTCAGTTTTTGAGTGTACTTCCTTTTCTGAAACAGAAATACTTTCTCTGTAGTTAACCTTAAGGTCTTTATGTAGCATGGGGTTGAACACGTAATGACTTTCGTACTTGAGACTTTGTTGCTAAAGTAATTAATTATTAGAATGAAGGAAAAATACTTTACATTTTTGAGACTAATGTTTAAAATGTTTTCCCAAAGCCTCTCTGAGGACTGTTGTAGCATTTTGTTGCTGTTGTTTGCACTTTAAAATTACTATTTTAAATTATTGTATTTTTTTTTCAGGATAGCATGTGTTAGTGCACCGAGTGTGTACCAGAAACTGAAAGAGCAAGACGGTGAAGATTTTTCCGTTTATATACTGGAGTATGACAGAAGGTTTTCTGTGTATGGAGAAGAATTTATCTTCTATGATTACAACCACCCTTTGGACTTACCTGAAAATCTCCTGCCTCACAGTTTTGACATTGTAATAGCCGATCCACCCTATCTGTCTGAAGAATGTCTTCAAAAGACTGCAGAGACCATCAAATACTTGACAAAAGGAAAGATTCTGCTTTGCACAGGTATAGCTAATAAAAATATTAGGTCTCCTTAAGTACCTTTTTCTCTCATTCTAATGACAAACTTACATAAGACAAATACTAACTCAATAATGCTGAATTATCAGCAATTTAAGGAGGAATATGTATCCTAATCTTTTAAGTACTTGAGTTCAACTTCTATTTTAAACAGAAGGCAAGTTGGTTTTAATAGTTCAAGTCAGTATTTTCTTCCTATGGCATTATGAATTTTACTGAATTTTTGAAGACTTATAAGATCATCCAGCAAAATTCCGAAATATCATTTTTCTTGTAGAAGGGCCACTCTCTATAATTGCAGTGATTGAAATCTGGGAATGGCAAACATAGGTGCAAGTTATTGTTTTTGTCTTAGGCACTGAAATATAGCAAGAGGAATTAAAAAGCAGTGATAAAAGCAGAAACCAGATAACTAGATATCTGTACTTGTGGGTCCTTCTTTAGGAAGATGCACTTGCTAGTTTGAGAAGTGATGTGTGTCTACCCAAGTCATGGCTTTTCTTAAACTGTATTGTTATTACTGCATTGTTATCTGAAGACACCTGGGAAACCTTTCCAAAAAGCAAAGGACAAAACCCCTCTGTATGTACAATTTGAGGGAAGGCAACCAAGCAGGCAAAATAAAGAAAAATTAAAATAATGTGAAGAAGAAAATTAAAATAATGAGAAGGCCTGCTCCTTGGTTTAATTGCACATGGCAGTCACACACAAGGGTGGCTCTCAGAAGGTTTTCCCTAGACCACCTAGAAGGTGGTCCTTCAGTTTACTACTCAAAGCAGTGATTTCTCAGTGTGTAGCTGCAAAATCACACTGTGATTTATGTAAGTGAAAGAGTAGATGTAATCTGTTTGCATTTCCCATGGCTCCCTACCCTTTAACTCCCCTGGAATGAAGCAAGATGATGAGTTCAAGTTTGCTTTCTGTTAAAAGGGCACTGATACCCTCTACTTATTTTTATGAAATTTCTTGGACATTAATTACCTTGGGATATCTTCCATTCTTCTAGATTTATTTTAAGTTTCCCAACAGATTCTGTTGTTAAGGGAGGCTGAGAATGTAGCTGCTTTAAGCCTGACTTCCTTAAAAAAACCAGGCTCTCTATGTATGCATTTTGGAGGAGCTACTAAAAGAGTTCAAACATTCTGTTACTGCTTTTTCTTACTGAATACCAATTATTTTTGCTGCAGGTGCAGTCATGGAGGAACAGGCAGCAAAGCATCTTGGTGTGAAGATGTGCAAGTTTATTCCAAAACACTCGCGAAATTTAGCCAATGAATTTCGATGTTACGTGAACTATGCTTCTGGGCTGGACTGATTCTCCTGAGATCATCTTCAAATCTACAACTTTTTCAGTCAAGCTTCTTTCTTTTGTCAGTTGCACCACATTTCTCAGAGCTGACATATTCCGAGTATTGTTTTCTGGGACAGCTGGAATCAACACGGTGTGATAGCCTCTCTCTTTTAAATGAGTAAGCATTTGCAGTTACAGTGTTTCATATTAGGTAAATGCAGACCAAGCAATGCAGGTGCTGGATAATGGAAACTTCTCTGTTGGAGTGTCATTTTAACTGGTAGGTTTTACCATTTGAGGACACATTAGTGACCTCTTTGAAGTGATTTTAGCTTGTAACAAAGCATGGGTGTTTGCCTTGCAGGCGTCAGAATCATCATTGCCAAAGAACTTGATACTTCTGTAGTAATGTGACCCATACATGTCCCTTAAATCTTGAATCATAATGTCTCTGATTAAATATAGTGCCTGCTTTTTAATAATTTCAATATCAAACTAAAGAGGATCTATGGATATGTCAAATTTATAGTTACAAGAATGGTTATGGTTTTTTTCCAGTTGCCTGGTTTTATCTTTTTCTCCTGTTCCACAGACAGCAGCAGAGCAGTAGAATAGAAGCATTTTAAAATAATTGACTCTTACATGGCCACTGAGGAGTATCATAGATAAACTCCCACTGTTTCAAATAGAAAAATGTTAGATTTTATATTCAAGGTTTGTACTATATTTCAGTCAAAATAGATGATACATTGGAAAAACGTTGCTTTGTGTAAGTAGAGATTTTTAGTAAGTGTAATTTTAAAGCCAGTGTTTACTAATCTTTTGACTACGCTACTGAAGTATTTTTGGGTGGAAGTTAGTTCGTAAATTTCAAGGCACTCAACACTTTTATAATCTCTAAAAACACTCTACAAAACGTAAGCACTTGTCTTCGTATGTCATACTGTGTAAAGCTTAACAGAAATGCTGCATCTACAAAATTAATCATGTAAAATAAAATACTATATTTAGTTTGTTGCAGGAATATACTTAATTAAGCTTGTAAGGCAGTGACAATACTCATGTTTCTGCTGTTTGGATGCAGATTTTCCCTTCTGATGGAGTAAACAGCTGAGCAGGAATAATATGGAGGATTAAAGAGGATTATAATCCTCTCTCTACTCAGAGAATAGTGCTGTCTGAGCTGGACACAACAGTGGTTCATAAATACCCACCCAAGCCACTGTAGCTCCTCTCCATTTTCCAAGAGATCTGTTTGCTTCCTAAGGCTTTTCTCTCCCCACATTTTATACATGCTGCTTCCTCCCTGCATGTAAGTGTTCCTGGGCTCTATGGTAAGAGTTTTCTTGCTCTTTCACACGCCTTGGTTTCTGTCATACTGGTCACAGGTGTTGCTAAAATGAGGGAAGTGCAGCAGAAGAAGCGCTCACAGGGAGAACAGGCACCGGCCTCTCCTTTCTGCTCTGAACCCAGGGCCCATACAGTCTTGCCTTTCAAACCAGATGCCATCCTTGCTGCTCAACCAGAATTCTCCTGAAAATGATGGTCCACAGGTGAAATACAGCTGGGTTTAGCTGTTTTCCAGGAGGCTGCATCATCACTTTTACGTGACCAGTTTAAAAAAATAAAGCAAACCAGAGTGGTAACTGTATAGCTGTTGGCACTAATCTGTACTTTAAACTGGTTTATTACCTCAGTCTTGCACACCAAGCAGATGGAGACAATGAAGCGGAACATGGAACTTTGTTTTTAACTGCACAGAGGCCTCAAGTGGGACAGGCGTGATTGCGAGAAGGGATGATACTGTTCCCCTGCCACTCACCTAAATTAGAATGTGCTGTTCAAATCAAAGCCTCACCTATTTTGCTGCTTTGCTCACTTCATTTTGGTAAATGTGTACTATTGGGCTCTCCATAGCAGAGTTGAAAGTCAACTTTGCTAACTTCATCAGAGATATTTCTTCAAAAGATAAAAGTGCACCATTCAGTTGTACCAAGAAGTTCACTTCCAAGAAAATCACTACTGCTTCTCACATGTAGGTCAGACCTCTTTGAAAGGAGGCACTGTGAGGATGCATAGTTATGGAACTGAGGGTACATGAAAATCTCTGCAGATGCACTCAACACAGCAGGCCATTGTCCACCAGCTTCACTCTTAAAAGCCTGGGGATTGCAGGCAGCTGCCCAAGCAGAGCTTGACTACTGGCATTTACAGCCTTCATCAGTGATGGGAGGTAAACTATTTTTGTCATACTTGATTCCAAGGAAGTAGCTATTTCTGAGAAGGGTACAAGTCACAAAAATCCATAGAGAATTTGTGTTTTGTGCCACTGTGATAACTTCAAGAAATAGTATGTGACATCAAAACCCTCATTTCTTCTGTAATGGGATTGTGAATAAAAATATCACTGTCAAGTAGTGACTGACTTTACCAGGGGTGTCTCATGGATGGACTTTGGAATAGACTGGGGTAAAGTGTCAGCACCATGCTACTTTTCCAGGGGCATTTATGACTCCACGGTCATTTGTGCTACAGCCTCTTTAACTGCCTACTCCAGGCAGTTATGGCTGTTCCCTAGTCCCAGCAAGATTAATGGGTATTTAGACTTTCTGAGCACATCACAGCCTTTTTCCCTTTCCTCCTACTGCTTTCATGTTCATGTTCCCCCATGCAATTCCATGTTTAACCTCTAGCTGTAGATCTTCATCTATTCAGACAGACACCTTCAGGTGGTGACTGGCAAGTAAACCCAAACTAGCATCTCAGGCTTTCCTCAGCCTTCCTGAATGACAGGAATTTTCCAAACTACCCTAAGTGATACTACAGACAAGAAAATAACCTCTTTACTGAGGATATTGTTCTGTGTTTTGTGGCTCCTAATATATTCCAGGGACAACCTTGTTGAAGGAAAATATTTTCCTGGCACAACAAAAAATTTTCTCAAATCAGCTACAGCTGCCAGATAGTTCTAGCTTTGAATTGTTTGCATTTATTGGGCCTGGAGTTGGTTCAGTGAGGCATTTCATGTCTGCCTTCTGTCAACAGTTTGTGTAGCCTTGAAGCAACTCCAATGAACACTCCCTCCCCCATGCAAATTAAAGGCAAGGCTGCAGCAGCTGTAAACCAGAGGGCTGGAAGCTGGAAAATGTCACACCACATTTGAAGGGAAACTGATATAAATGCATGATGTGATGACCATGTTTAAAAAAAAAACAATTCCAAACAAATGCAAACTACATTAAACACTCAACCTTTCCCTGTGAGTAATGTGGAGAGAAAGGATATATGGAAGGATATTTTGAAGGGCAGCAAGTGTTTGTGTAGCTAATAGCTCTTGATGTTAAGTACTAAACAGTTGTTCACTAACAAAATATCAAACAGTTGCTTGTGCTAGAATATAAACAGCTTTTAAGAGACACCTAACTGGAAAGCTGGATCAGGAAGCAAATTGGGTCAGCTAAAAAGTCTGTCACAGAGGAAAAGGAGGATTAAAAAGGGAAAATGGGCTTCTGAACAAAATAGTGTAAAGATACCTGAACCATGGGAATCTTTCTGCACTTGTTGCAGCGTGACAAGAAGGAGGTTGCCAACACAAGTGCTCTGTTGATCATGGAGGTTTTGCAGTTCTCAAATTCAAGTCATCCAATATCTGAAGCTTTCTATAAGCTAAAGCATCTACTTTTCTGAATTGGAGAAACTGATTATGTTCCATTTACCTGATTTTAGCTTGCACTTCTCAGGAATTCCCTGAATATGCTCTAGTTACTTGAAAACCTCAAAATGACTCCATAATTTATGTCTGGAGGACAAGAGAGTTGCAAAAAAAAAAAAAAAGGGGGGAATTTTGTTTTCCTCCACATCATGCAAATATATCCATGTGCTCTAATAACTAATTTGTTGCAGATAAATTTGTATGACAAAATCGTGTGGGCAATGAGCTCTGCTGGAGGGCAGTGTTTGGCCAGACTTAGTTGGTAGCCCATCTGGCTATTTACTAAATGTCAGGTGCTGCATGGTTGGACATTTTGCTGTTGTTGTTTGGGGTCATTTTATTGCCTGTTAGGGTGAAGACTTTGCTTTCTATGCTGTGGAGTCTGAAGGTTCAACTTCATGCTGCCTTAAGTGTACCTGTGGAGAAAAGCCTCACAATGTAATGGTGAAATTGGAAGGCATCACCTGCTGAAACATCACCTAGTGTGGTGTTTCTCTAGTTCTGTGGGTCAGCCTCCCTTTTGAGCCTCTCTGATTACCATTTCCCTATGCTCAGAGAGTGAGAAGGTCCTCCACATTAGGAGGAAGGAAAAGAGGTTGTAACTGCTGCAAGTATTTACATTTTCTGGGGAAAAGGTAACTACCTATAATTGCTGGCAGCAGCCAGGCAATTCTCTGAGTAGTATAAACATTTTATGACCATCTTTGAACCCACCTTTGGGGATCCCCTTGAGATAGAAGCATCAAAATCTGAGGAAACACAGATCTAAAGACAAGGAGAATTGGGGAAAGGCATCTGCACAAAAAACACAGCTACACACTTCAATCTGACATCATGATGGGAATCTTTATTCATTTCTGGAGTTCTTAGAGTTATTTTAGGCTTTGTAAGAAGTTTCACAGATTGCACTGTAAAAATACTGTTATGCTAGACTGGATCACAGAGAGCACGGTCAATAATTATGCACCAAGACATGGAGTTGTCATATGACTTTCATTCTGTTACAGAATCAACTTGTTAATTGTGATTAGCTCATAGTCTTTCCATTCTTCATCCAACAACACTCCAAAAAATAGTGTTTTTATGTAGAGTAGGGTCTTTCTCTGCTATGAATTAAGGCAAATTTTGAGATTCATAATATAGCAGATACATTGCTGCATATGATGTTTATTCTATAAAGATATTGCAGTCATGATCCTTCAGCTGGGAAAGAGATTCTCTGCTGTGCATTCAGGGGTTTACCTGTTTTGGCGAGTGTGGCCCTCTGAGGAATTGTGTTTTTTAAGGCATGCCTGGTCTTTCCTGATTCTCATTCACTAGGCTGAGTCAACTTCAGTCTCTTGTTCTGGAAATGCAGGTTTTTGTGTATGCAGGGTTTCTGGTGAGGGCCTGCTGTCAACTTCCATCAGCAGTAGGCTGCATAGATGGAAGGCTGCCCATCCGCAGAGCATCAGCTTTTGCAGGTGATTGTCTGTTACGTGTAGCATAAGGAGAAATGAGTAACTGTAATTGTAAAAATCAGTTGGATTTAACAAGTTTGGATTGGCTGGGACTCAACTCAACAGCCTCTTGTAGGATCTGGAAGTTAAGACCTGGCCTGCTTGCTCACCTGCAGTGCACCTGAGGTGAAACTGATCCTTGGTACTTACTTTTTAACAGGGAAACTCTTCTAAAATGAAAAAGGTTTTGGCCTTTCAGCTGCATGGAGCAGAGAGTTTTATCACAAAGAAGTTAAGCAGTCAGTGATGGATGAAATAAAATACAGAATTCTTGGGACCCAGACTGTGTTTTTTCTAATTGATATTTTCTATGTAATTAGGCTTAGTCCTCATCTGGAAGGTCCGCTGCATTTTTAAAATATTCTATCATGTTTTTCCTCAACACCTTTGTACCCTTAGCAATTTGGCAAGTTTAAAAATAGCAAGCACATAGAAAATTGCTTCATGAATTACTCCAACTCAGCAAAGGTTTCCTTGCTGTAGTGTATAAATTAGTCAAAGGGTTAACAGCTCAGAGGCGAAGCTTGGAGTTTATGCAGTATAAAGGGAGGCTCTCCCAGCCTGAGAAATTATCCTTGTAACTGCTGATTTGTCACATGTAAGGCAGCTATGTTTTTTTTTATATAAGGGTACTTAAAAGTAGAATATAAGAGATTCCTTAAAAATATCTACAACCAGTAGCCTGCTATAGTAGTAGCTACCATGTCTTACAGTTGCATCATCTTCTAAAATTTACTGTGAATAAGCAAAGATAAAATGTTCTGCTCTAAGGAAAAAAAAAAAAAGGCTACTATGGGGTTTGCAATAGTAAACTAAACAAGTTTACATGAACTAAAGAAGTTGAATGAATTGCCATCTCTAATGGTCTGAGTGACTGGACTTTCCATTTATATCTGAAATAACTGTAAGCAGGAAAAAGAGGGCGACTGAGTGTGTTTGTTGCTGCGGTGCAGTTTCCTGAGGTGGTGAGAAGATGATGTGAGGCCAGTACTGAAACATGACTTTTAATACATTCTTCATTCTGACGAGGGCTTGTTCTGGCCCACCAACAACTTCACTTCTTGCTTATCTATGCTGGAGTTGGCGCTCTCTGCCTCCTTTTCCTGCTCAGGGACGCAGGTGCAGCCCACGGGGATGGTGATGTAATCCTCGGTGTAGACGTAGCGGCCGCCGGCGCAGGCGGGAGTGCGGCGCAAGATGACCGTGGGCATGAACACCGGCGTGCTGCGGAAGTGCAGGCTCTCCTCGCCAAAGATCCCCATCAGGCAGCCTTTGCACAGGCAGTAGGCTTCGGGAATGTACTTGGGGTATCTCGTGGGATCATAGGAAATCCTAGAGGGAAGCAAATAAAGATTCATTAGTACCTCTAAAACCAGGTACACTCATCTGGAACTATATAATCTTATATATTATTATAATTATTATATCACTATAATAATTGTAACATGTTTTTGTTGTCTTCGCCAGGAAAAATAGCTTTAGCTATTGCTGTCTGGCTTCTAATTTGTAAAGTGTAAAGAAAAATACATGAAGAGCTTACAGAACTGTTAGGTCATACAGTGCACATGGAAGCATGAAGTGTCTGGCTTTCCAAATTGTGAGATTTAAGGGTTTAAACAGAATGAGTTTTGCATTTCAGACTGAATGGGTAAACAAGGCATTAAAAAGCTTTTCTAAGCTTTTTTTCTGCCTTGAGTTCTTCAAAAACTGGTACAAAACTTTGTTAACATTATTATTGTTAAAACCATGACATAATGTTTTAAAATTTAGTAATTTAAATAAAATTGAATTGGAGTATTATTTCTGCAATAGGTTTTTCTCCCTAGGGTCATAAATGTGCCTTCCCCTTGAAAGCAGAATTCTGTATTGCTTTTTCTACTGTATCTTCCTCTAACCAGAGAAGAGCAGCATTTTCATGCCCACACTGAGATAAACTGCAACTTGCTGGGATGGGGCATCCACAGCTTCTCTGGGCAGCCTGTGCCAGTGTCTTCCCAGTATCTGATCTAAGCCTGCCCTCTTCCAGTTTAAAGCCATTATTCCTTGTCCTATCACTCCATGCCCTTGTGTGTGAGAAAAGGCAGCCTGGCTCTCCCTCTCACACCCACCCCTGGGTTGACACTGACGTGTTTCTGGTCACAGGATTGATCAGGAACACATGCAGCTGAGGAGTAACTCCATCAAAAGCTGGGGTTTGGCCTGTCAGCTGTTTTGCCACACATGTACACAGAGCTCTGCACCAACCAAGCCAGAGTGAACAAGCAGCTTTAGGCAGGAACAGAAAGGAGCTGCCCTTTACAGAGGTATCGACAGTTTATCTGGTTAAAGGAAATCTGGAATCACAGCTCTTGCCAAACACAAACTTGAATATCCTCTCATCAAGGAAAAGAGAGTTTTCAATATATATATAATGGCCATTATCTATTTTTCATATATATATATATCTCCTTTCAGGAAAGGGAATGAAATCTTGAAACCAGAAGTGCCACAAACACTATGGAATGAGATATGATACATTAAAATGCAATTGGAAAAAACCATAAAATTTGGAAATGGAGTGACTACAACCAAATGGACTGAGATGGAATAAGGGGCACTGAAAAGGACGAAAACTTGCCAAAAATTACTCCAAATAAAGTACTGAAATCACAGAAGAAAGATAAACAAAGAGTGTAGAGAAGATGCTAAGGAAATGAAATGTTTTTAAAAAAAGGGAAAATTCCAAAATCCAGTGAAAACACTAAAAGTGAATGGGATGATAAAATGTGCAGGGAAATGGACCAAAGTTGCCAAAATAATCCTCATTAAAATCACAAGATTTCATTCCCTTTCCTAGAAGGATATAAATATATAAATATAAATTTTAAAGAATTTGTTTTCCTCACAAAAAAAATCTGACCAGTTCTCTTATAGCCAGACATCTGTGATGTTGCAGATATTTTTTGCAATGCTCCTCTATCCCATTTATACTCGCTTATTTTCCCCAGGAAATACCTTCATGTTACAGGATCTCACACTAGTGTGAAATGAAATGTCTGGTAGCCAGCAGAAGGAAAGAAAGGGGAACACAGGCCTTTCTACTTGATACATTTCCATTTCAAACTCAAGTGTGAGTAATTTCAGTGGCAGATTGTTAAACACACCATGTGTCAAGTTTTTGGTATTTCCTTTACTCTATTATCTCTAGCACCTGGTTTATGATGTTACTGAGAAGCATGAACATGCTTCTGCCTGCAAACACGAGAGGTTTCACTCATAACAGGAGAACACTGTCACTGGAATCATAGTCTACAATCATCTTTCTCCTCCAGACTCCCACATGGAAAAAGTCAGGTATTAATGGGGTGGGTTTTTTAAAAGATGGTGTGGTTGTGGCATGGTTTTCTACTTTCCAAGGGAAAAAATCTCTTATATTACTAAATTCAATGTCAATACATCACGTGAGGACTGGAAGGAATCAGAGAGAATCCAAACTTAATGATGAATTCAAAATATAGATGTGGTTTTGCATCCAGACCAGAACTTCAAGGCTGAAGCCTCTAAGTAATGCCTCCTGAAATTAACACCTTAACTCAAAATAACTAAAATTTGGAGCCAAATACAAGGTTCTGCATCTTCAGCTCAAACCTGTTCAGAAAAACCATATAAATAAAACCTCATTTGTATCTTTCTAAGCAACCCAGACCTACTTGGATTGGAGCCACTAACAGACACCAGTAACACCCAGCATTTAGCTGAATAAATGCAGCTGGACCTGCTTCCTTCTGTTTGCATGAACTGAGCATAATCTCGTTGTGCAGAGAATGACCACTGCCTCAGCTGCTGTAGTGGGATTCCTCTCTTTACACCGACCACTACAAGTCATGTTTTAACATCTGCTGGAAGAGGGTAAACATTTATCATCAGGTTAATTAACCAGGTAAAAATGCGTGCTCCAAGTTCCTGCTGCATCTTTCCTACATCCAAGAGATGGACGGAGCAGGGAAGAGTGGTGGAGAACCAGAGAAGTGCAACTTTCCACTGGTACTCAAGTGTCTCCTGCAGCCTTGTGTCACTTGCTGTGGCCACTGCTGCAAACCAGACAGCCCAGACACTTTCATGAGGATTGCCCTTGTCCTGTGAACTCAGGTCACCACTGTGTAAGGCTAAGTTTGCCTCGCCAGCACTCCTGGTTCACAAGTGGCAGGAGCAGCGAGCTGTGCTGGGCTGCTCTATTCCCATTTGCTGGAACAAGAAGCAGGTTTGTGCTGAACTGGAACTGCTAATGAAGTGTGACTCGACTGCTTTTCCTTATGACCCTATGAGTGCTTTGAGAGCTCCCAGTGAAAAACAAACTTCCTGCCATTTATGTACTAAGCCTGGAAACTCAAGAGAAAACTTTCTGTCAGAAGTAAAACTCTTGCAGAGACTTAATCTGCCTTCTCCTGTACCACTACTTTCATATGTAGTATTTTTAATAATATTGTCACTTCGTAATTTCCAGGTTTCTGGTTCCACAGGGTCAGATGCTGTGCTGGGGCAGGGAGCTGACTCTTCAGAAAATCACTCTTAGCATTGGGATAACAGCTGGATGTTATCAAAAGTCTAATAAGCAGATCATCATCCCCTTCCTTCACACTCTGAAATACTTACAGGATTAAGAGCTAACAGCTTTTCTCCCCCCTTGCCAAGACATTTATTTCCCTATAGCAGGTGTTCTTTTGTTCATATTATGCTTAGTTTATTTTATATACAGGTAGCAAGATAGGTATTACTACTATAGGTAGCACAGTGCTTGCACAAAAATAGCCCAGTGCTAACTGCTTTTCTGAAGAGTTGTAAAAACATGCTCAACTAAAAGGGATGGCAGCTTTGCATACCTTTGTATTCTTTCCTTTAGCTGCATCTTTGGGACATGCACACTGTGCCACATGGTAATGTTAAATCCTGGAAAATGCCTTGGATAAGCTTCCAGAAAATCACTGGAGTATTATTTGAAGGAAAGCCCTCCTGTATGATTTTGTTCAAACACACTACAGACAAGCTTGGCTTTTACCAGTGAAAAAGGACTTGTCTGTATTACTTTCATTAAGATTTTATGTAAATTAGCACTAAACCAAGGATACTTATAAATGGAAACTGTTTCTTGAAAAACAGAAAAAACAAGCTGGGCAATGTTTGAGAGAGGGACTGGCTAACTTGGCTAACATCATCAGAGCAACACTGACAATAAAAGTTAAATCTTTGTAAATTAACCATTAGTAGATGCCAAGAGTAGGCCCCAGGGGCAGAAACAAAAGCCACAGGATTTGGAAATTCAGAAACATGAATGACTTCTTGAATACACATAAAGAAAGTTTGCTGAATTCACAAAGTGTGTTTGCAAACTAGCTATGATAGTTATTATAGCCTTAAGACATCAGAAAATAAAAGTAGAGCTGATATAGGCAGCTGGTTAATGAATGTCATCTGTGCTCTGCAGCACCATGAATGGAATCACAAATCAGCACTACCTGCAAAAGTGCTGCTGAATTCAGCGGATCAGATTTTTCAATGTTTGCTCTGAGCTTTGTGATTAGACCCCCACAAATGTTTAGGCAGACATTTAAAATTAATCCTTTTTATAATGGCTCTTGTCCATGAGCAACTTTTCTGTGCATCTCTGGAGCTGTGCTTGCACTGCTAATGATTCACCATGGCTTCTGTAAATGTTAACAAGAGCACCCATCCTGTGCTGTCAGCAGGGTCTGCGGGTCCACCCATATCATTAATTCTTGTTAAGCAGCTCTGAACCATAGCAGTAGTGAAACGGCTCATGCCAGAACCTCCTTGTACAAGCAGGCTTTCTGGATTTCTTTGACTGTCCATGCAACACTGCTAAAAAGGACAAGCAACTCCTGGATAGATGTCACAAGTTGGCACACAGTCAGCCTGATGATTTCATGGAAGGACGATTTCATGGCAGAACTTCTGCTGCTGGCTCTATATTTTTAAAAAGCTGAGTAATTTGTAGCCCAGCTTCCTGAACTGCTGAGCAAATCCAGCATGCTCAACTGACTTCAGGGAACTCTGCTGACTCTTTATAGCTCTGCAGAGCAAAGAGTGATTTGCGTGATTCAACTCTGTGCCCTGAGTTATATACTGATCTCCTGTGGCCACTAGGATGGAATTTCAGTATCAGACACATGAACTAGTAATTTTCCCCTAACTTTGCCTTAAATACCACCTGTAGGTTGCTGCTAGTAGCAGGGCTGGGGACCAGATGGATCTGCAGTGCAATCCATGTACAACTCCTGTATCTCCGGGTTGCAGCAAGCCAAAAATGATGTAAGTCTTGATTTCTGAATAACCAAATTAAAAGACCAAGTAATGGAAAATAAACAGTAAGCACAGAACAAGGACAAGCGAAGAAGCCACACAAGGATTATCTGAGCTTCGAGCCAGTCATACCTAATTCTTCCACACTTAAACAGAATGACAGGCTTGGGATACAGATGATGCAGTAGAGTCAACGTTATACACAGCTCTCTAGTAATACATTTGATTCTTTCTCATAAATGCTGATATGAAAAAATTCCAGTTTACTTGGACTGAACAGTCATGTGAACAGAAGAATTACAAGCAGCAGTGTTAAACAGCTGGGAGCAGGTGCCTGGGGAGATATTCAGGGGAAGGTAAGTAGAGCCAGACTTAATATCTGTATTATTAATGACCTGGAATAGGGAGTATAAACAGTACGTTAATGAAATCTGCAGATGGTAACAATGGGAACTGCTGCAACACCAATGAAGACAGAAAAATGGCATGAAGTATCTCAGGCATTAAAATGCACATCAAAAAGAAAAAAGAGCCTTTATGTACAGAGCAGGAATGAATTGCACTGTAAGTCTCTAGGTGCAGAAAAGAAGCTGGAGAGCAGGATGTCTGTGAGACGCTGGAATGGGACAGGTATCTTGATGCAAATTTCAAGTAGTCAAATTCAGCCTTTGAGCAGTGTCCTATCAGGGCATACAAGAGGGGCCTGCCTACACTGAATTTATTTATGAGCATTCACCACTAGAACAACTTGGTGATTCAGAAGGCGGTTCAGGAGACAGCAATGAATCTGTGAAGGGGAGCAACTTATGAGGGAAAATAATTAAATGCAAGTAGGCTTGTCAAGAAAGTGCTGTAATACAGAAAAGAGCCGTGTGCAGCTTTTCAGATTAACACTCCAGCCATGGAGAAGAAATTGTTGGGATTGTATAAGTGAAATTGGTTAACCATGGACAAAGCATAATGGGACATTATGCGCAGTCTTTAGTGGAGAGCTGTGTGTCCCTCTCAAAGATATAGAGTAACTCTAATGGGATTAAAGAGCTTCCAGGGTACCCAGCTGAAGATCACAGAACAAAACAAATTTTCACATCTAGCATCAAAATCTATGAGACAACAGGTGGTAAAAGCTAATGCACATTAGCAATCTTATATTTTACACTTTGATTACACATCTTGAGATATCTGTTGCTGTCTCATTGCACACTAATGATACAGTAAAAATGCAGTCACAAAAAAAGCTGTAAATGAGATCTGTTAACTAGACAGAGTACTCAGGCCTCTTTACCCTAGAGAAAAATTTTTCCCTCTGAATATAATTTTAGATCTTGCTTTTAATGGTGTTATACTTCTTCCCCACTGTTTTTTAAAGTTCCTAGCTTGGAGATGTCATCAAGTTACTTGTATGTGAATGGCTAGTGGTCTGTCTGAAAATACTTTGATAAAAAGTACAGTGGCTTTACTTTTGTAAGCCAAGCCCCAAAAATCAGCTGTTTCTCTTAAGAAATAAGCCTATACAAAGCTCCATCTGAAAATAAATTCCTGCCCAACAAGATGTAAGGATGGAAGGCACTGTTTTCCAACCAGAGGAACAATTCTCTGATAGCACTAGTATTTTGCAAAACCACTATAAAAAATACCTGAGCCCAGTGGTAGGTGTTTTGTTCATGGTATTTGCTTTGTGTACTCTTAGGTAGTTTAAAAATCCTCAGTCTTCTTAGAGAAAATGTATTGCTAAAACTACTTTGCTTATGAAAGGCTTACTCAGCAAATAAACCATCTTTCTCTCAGTAGGATTACTTCTTACACTAAAAGCGAGCAAAACCCATGCCATAAAATAAATATTTATTGGAGAGCCTAACAAGGAGATAACTGTTTGCTCAATACACCAGAACTGCATCAAAGTATATACCAGGGATAATGTATAAAAAGTAGCAAGAAAGTTCCTGCTACGTTTGCACATTTTAGCCTCCTGTTGTCTGCAGTCCTTTACAGTAAGCTGTAAACAGAACTCGGTCTTATTTAAACCACCAAAAGACTTCATAGTCTTCTGAGAATGTGATCACACACTGGGTTTAGTGTACTAGATCAGTAGTTTCCAAGCTTTTCCCCCAGAGCTTCCTATAGAAGCACAGTCCCTTGTTTCATGTATTAACCAGCCCCACAACTAATTTACTTTATTTAGTGTTTTTTGTGTCCCCTAAAAAGTCTGTCAGCCCCTTTTTCGACCTCAGGGGAAGGAGGTTTGCAAAGCCCAGTTTGCAAGCACAGGTGTAGAATACTGATGTACTCATTCCTTGTCAGTGCTCCAAAGCAAAGGGGACAAACCCCTTAGGAGTGTTTGGTAGGTGAAGATACGGCTCTGTTGGTAGGTGACCAGAACACAGACTGTACCCTGATGTATTTTAGAAATAGCGGAGTGTCTGGAATCACATTCTAGGGAAAGCATCTGAGCCCCTCCGTGGCTGCTGCAGAGTGAAGAGGTGCTTCTTTGGTGATGATCTTTGGCTGAGAGTCCTCTGACTGTCACATACAACAATTTGCCTAAGTGACTTCTTGAGGGTAGTCTGTGCTGCCAGGTGGGTGTGGATGTGGGTGTGAGCTCCATCCCACGGCTTGCTCCACCTCATTCATTTTTCTTTTTGCCCATTAGACATATTCCTCACACAAGCTGTTTTTACATAATTACCTCATATCGCCTACTTAGACGTGTGCTTTAGCACCTTCCCTGCAGGCTGCTGTGCCGCGGCCGCCCCTCGCCTCCCGAGCCGCCCCGGGCGCGGCGCGACAAAGCCGGCGGAGCCCGGGGACACCGCCTCGGCTCCTTCAGCCCCTGAGGCGGCCGCACCCCCCTTCCCCCGGGGCCCGGAGTCACCTGTATGCCCAGGGCGATGCGCTGCGCAGGTTGACGGGGAGCCGGACCCTCTTGTCTGCGGGCGGCCGTGCCCCGGCGGGGCAGCTGGCGTTGTGCTGGCGGCCCGGCGGCTCGGGCTGCAGGGTGTGGTGGAAGGCGCTGAGCATGCCCGCCGCCAGCCGCCCGTACAGCTGCTCCAGCAGCTCCTCGGGCCGCTCGCCGCAGCTCCGGGTCCGCGCCGGCCGCTGCTTGGGCGCCCTGGCGGCCTCCGGGCGGAGCGGGAGCAGCGCGGCGCAGAGCAGCGCCAGCAGCGCCGCCAGCGCCGCCCGCACCTGCAACGACGGCGCCGTCAGCGGGGATGGGGACACNTGGATCCGGGCCCCGGCCCCGCCGGCCGCCGTCCCGCCCCGGGGCCCCGCCGCCGTCACCCCGCCGAGCCACCGGCCCGGCGCTCCCCGCAAGCCCGGGGCTGCCGTCGGGAGCCCCGCTCTCCCTCCCACCGCACCGACGGCACGGGCAGGAACCGAGATGTCCCCAACCCCGCCGGGACCCTCGGCATCCAGGGGTACCCTCTGGGCCAGGGCTCGAGACTGAGGCAGAGCCAGGGGGATCTGGCCCAGTCGGAACCAAAGTGACAAGGCTGATGTGAAAAAAAATGTGCGGATTTACAGCTGGGGAAGGGACTGCTCTAACCCGGGCTCTCCCAGACACTTTAGGGCATTTGCCACTGTCCCTCGTAGGGGTTTGGGATTTCCGACTTGCCCGACTCCAGGTAGCACCTCTGGCATATTTCTCCATCCCAGCTGTGTCCTTTCTCCAGCAGGCACCGAGATGGTTGATGTCCAGCATGAAGCCTGGGGCTGGCGATCGTGAGGTCTGATCCTGCCGAGGCAGCCTGGGGCAGACACCCGCGGCAGGGTCACTCTGCTGCCTGCGAGAGAAGCCGCTTCAGAAGAAGAGAAATTTGCATCGTACCTACCCTAAAGGAAGTTGAGGTGAGCCTCATCTCTAATGGCTTCTCCATCTATTCTGTACTTGTGAAAACACATCATGCAATATATTCATGGTCTCTGAAACAACCCACAAAAATAAGCATATAAATAGTACTCTGGTTCATAGAAGATGTGGTCCACTGAAATGGTATGCATTAAAAACACACTTTAGGATTCATCACTTGAATAAAATATTTCACGTGCTCTGATTAAGTCCTGTGCATCTCTTGAGGCATTTAGGATAAGGATAGTTAAATATGAAAATACTGGTTAGGAATAAGGGAAAATGGGATCATAAATCATACAAGGACTGAGAAACCCCAACTTGGTACTCCAGAAATACAAGACATCAACTTCACCAGACAGGCTAGAGTTGAAGCAGAATGGTCTGGCATTCATAATGTAATGAAGTGACTTGATTTTGTGGTTTCTGAAAAGTCCTACAGTTAAGTCTAACTATGATTTTTAGTGATTTTGGTGCCATATGCATCACAGGTCAGTATCACTTACTAGCAGTATCTTGACCTTTAACTGTGTGGGATTTGAATCAGATTTCAACACTGAGGAAAGACAGTTTTAAATTGAATTCCAAGCTCTCCAAATTGCAGTCATATCCTCAGGCAAAAGACTGGGACAAGGTGTGTGTCCATTTAGCCCAGTCCAGTCTAACCCCTGACCATGCACCTGGCCTTGTGTTACTTCACCACCTTCGAGTGGTATGTATGGCAACATGGCAAATATTTATCACCATAGGTATTTTTATATTACTCTAAGACAAAACAGCATCTTGAGAAATTTCAGATTTCTGAATAGCATGAGGATGTCACACTTGGCTTTGCAAAATGTGAATTTTACATTCTTTCTTCATATGCATTGACATTTCTGGGAGAGGTCTGCCTTAAAAAATCAGAGCAGATGAAAAAACAATGGCACAGGCATGAAATTGCCATTGAATTTAAGGCTTTGTGTCTTACCCAGGCAATACTCTAATTCTGTACTATTGTCTTATGAAAAATCACATTGACTCAAATAATAAGAACCACAGAAGGGCAGCAAATGAGATTGCATTACAGAGGAGCTTGGAGTGCTGTGTCAGTTCTTGTGGCATAGAGACATCTGAGTCATAAAATATTCCATAATACACTTCGGCAATTTAGGTTCTTCCAGGACTTTAAGAAATTACTAACCAGTATCTTTGTGATTGGTGTTAATTTAAAATTTTCTTAGAATTTAAGGAGGATTTAAAATACCTATACAAATGAAAGAGTGAAAAAATATTTGTAATATATATAGAGAAATATATCTAGAAATCCATCCTGAAGTTGATGTAATACAGGATATTTCAATGAATTAATTCAGAACTATTCAGAACTATGTCTTTCACTTTTACATAATATTCTTTATAATGTTCTTTCTGGAGATCGTAATTCTATATTTATATCTGGGAGTGGTATCTACCTCTCTCCTGAGATTATCACCACAGTGATCATTGTCAAATAATAAGTTCAGTTCCACAAATTCCTGCTATGAGAAAGTCAGGATGTTCCAAAGAAAACTAAGCTCTGCAAGAATAACACAGATATTTTTACTGAACTCATACAAGTAAGAAGAAACATTTTCTGCACCTGATTCCACCAGAGAGCATTTCATGTCATGTTAAACACTGAAACGTGTTTAATGAAAGACACACCAGGTTTGTGTCTTCAACCTAATATTGTTACCAACAGCAGGAGAAAAAAAATCCTTTTCAAATACGTTATCATCAGACCATTATGATAATTTGGGAAATTGTTTCAGAGCCATTGGAATGATGGTGAAAACCTGACAGTAAATGTAAGAATGTAGCCCTTCTCAGACACATTAATCCCCAAGGAGCAGCGTTGTCAGGACATTTTCTAGGTGGGGTTGTTGTCTTCCACGGCTGCTCTGGCACATAACAGCCAGTTTCAGATACTATGGTTCACACCTAAATAAATCACATTATTGTGACAAGCATTATTAATGATACCACAGTAATAAGCTTGTCACAAAATTGGCAGAATTGCCCTACAGTGGCATATTCCAAGTGCTTATTCCCATCCTGGTACAGCATTAATGAGATACTATCTTTATCTGAAATAATGATATGAAACAGATTTTAAAAATCATCGTACTGACCTCCAAATCGAACAACTCATGTTGTTGGGTGGAACAAACATTCAGCTGGCATCTCCAGCAGGTATAAATCTTCAGAAAGAGAATTAAATTACTCCCCAAAGATGTCCTTCTCCCTCACATTCTGTTTGCAGATAACCTGTCACCCTAACTCTTCTGTTCCCATTCATCTTCCCTGCAGTCGTAAGCATTGTAATATCACTGCAGTGTCCATGCCATGGCATCTTCTGCAGCAGTATCTCAGCATATTTTACAGTTGTTAGGCAATGTAACCTTACAAAAGTGAATTCTTGAGAAGTGCAGAATCTTCAAAAGACTTCATTTTGCCAAGGGGGAAACCAAAGAGCAAACAGGTTAAAAATAGCGTTTTTACCATAAACTTGATCATCTGTGTCCTTGGCATGAAGAATAATCAAAACGTAGCAAATTAGATTAATTTATTATGATCTCACACTGCTCTTGCAAAGAGCAACAATCCTTTATCATAAAATTTTATCATAAAACTATTTATTGGCAATTTTGGGTGCCCTATCCCTTGAAGTGTTCAAGGCCAGTTTGGTTGAGGCTTGAAGCAACCTGGTCTAGTGGAAGGTGTCCCTGACCACAACAGGGGGTTGGAACTGGATGATCTTTAAGGTCTCTTCCAACTCGAACCATTCTATGATTCTATGAATTATATCTTTATACAATTTTCAATTCCTATTTTACTCTGGAATAGCTCGGTTTTAGAAGTAATCTGTAGTGAAGGATGTTCAGAGAAAAAAAATGAAANCTCTCCTCCAGGGAGCCGGGAGAGCGGCGGGCTGCGGCGCCGCGCCGTGCCACTGGCTCTCCCGGCGGAGGAGCTGTTGGAAAAGTGCCCCGCGCCTCACTGCATCTCCCCTGGCCTCGCCTGCCAGGAACATGTTCGGCGGCGCTCACGGCGGCGGCGAGCGCTCGGCGCCGGGCGCGGGCCGGTCCCGCATCCCAGCGCTGCCCGGGGACACCCCGCGGGCACG
>VXBI01000855.1:0-43631 GCA_013397375.1 Toxostoma redivivum | reverse complement strand
CACAGGAGTGCAGAGATCCACCTGGAGCCCGTGGAGGAGCCCAGGCTGGAGCAGGTGAATGTCTGAGAGGCAGCTGTGAACCCGAGGGAGGCCCCTGGGGAGAGGAACCCATGCTGGAGCAGCCTGGAAGAGTGACCCATGCCCCTCAAGTTACTGCTCATGACATGGATTCACATGGAGAAGTTAGTGGAGAACTGTCTGCAATGGGAGGGACCCCGTGGTGCAGCAGGGGAACAACTCCTCTCCCTGAGCAGTGGGAGAGGTTATGGAACTGATCATGACCCTCATTCCCTGTCTCCCTGAGCCACTGAGGGAGGAAGTAGAGCTGGGAAGAAGGGAGCAGTGGGGGGGAAGGTGTTTTGAAGGTTTATTTTACTATTCATTATCCTGCTCTGATTTTGTTAACAATAGATTCAATTACTATCTCTAATTTAAATCTATTTTGCCTGTGATGGTATTTGGTGAGTGATCTCCCCTGGTCCTTAACCCATTCTCTCCCCTGCCCAGCTGCAGAGGGGTGATAGGCTTCAGTGGGTGCCAGGCATCCAGTCAGGGTCAACCCACTGGAGTCTACTCAAATGTCTTTGTGTTAGAAGGCCATGGCAGTATCTCACCTTCTCTTCTGCACTGTTCCACAGGTTTATCTACATTCCCTGCCACAGGCCCATGTATTTTCTCTTACTGTGATTAACTCAGCCACTGCAGTCTGTAGCTGAAAATGTTCCCTCCTTCATGGCACATTGGATCCTGGTGGTCTAGGTCTACCAAGACTAAGCCTGACAGAAAGAACCACCATGACATCTAGGAGTATGTCATTCTACAACCAGAGCAGTAGATACAGCAGGACTGTGCAACAGGCAAAAGAGACTTGAAGAAATAAGGCAGCTGCCATCCACTTCCTTCTCATGCTCTTCTCCTTAAGAAGGATCAGGCTCCAGAGCTTACCTTGTCTTTCTTCTTTGGTGAGCCCCTCGGGGTGTTCCATGAACAGCACTGCGGTGCAATCCCAGATGCAATGCTGTTCAGACCCAGGGGAAGCATGCTATACACAAAGCAGCTCATACACCCCACAGGAGACTTCTGACCACTTGCAGTGTTTTTAAAACCTGAAAAAATGTTTCATGAAGATACAAAGAGACTTCTCCACTGTCACTGGAAAACAGTCTGAGCACCAACACTGAGAAGTAGCACTGAAAGATTCAGAAGACTGAATTCTTGCATTTCAAAGTGCAATAACCAAAGTCTAACTATTAAACCAAACTCATACCAGGGTTCCAAAAACAAGCCATCTCAGTGGACTAGTTTTGCAAGTATTTATTAGGAAATTCTGAACACCTGACTAATATTTTTCATCTCCCCAAAGTGATTCCTACTACAGGAATTTAACATGTCTCAGTAACTTCAGACCAAACTTGTTCAGTTCATAAGCATGGTGATTTCTGTGACTAATTTCTTTGCCCATACTCAGCTTAGGCTGTAGAAAACTACCACTGTGTGGTTGGTGCCACAGTTTCCAACGTAAGACTCAAGAGCTGCAATCTAATTAGCAATTCTGAACAAACTAGGCTGAAATCCTGACAACTCTAACCACACAAAATAAAATCCAAAAATAAGGACATTTTGTCAAAAGACTGCAAAATGGTTCTGGTTCATCTAAGCATAGGCCAAAATTAAGATGCTTTCTTTGGTATCAGTGCAAAATGATTTGCTGAATTGGGACCTTAAGAAAGACCAAGGTCATACCCAGCATTTTCAGGTCAGCTTACAGGAATAAATTCTGGCTTTGGATGAAGGATACAGGATTTTCAACCTTACAAGCATTGCTTTGAGGTATTCTGCATTGAAAGATGAAATTTTAGAGGCTTCTCTGTTTCATACTATCATCATATTTATCTCAGAAAGAAAAATCTTTACACGTTTGATACAGCTTGCAATGTGGTTGAGTACTTGTGTAAATCTTATGCATGAGTAAAATAACCTCACCATTATTTTTTTTTAATCAACCACAAAAGACACTGCAATTACAAATCCATATTTTTAACATAAGGTACCAGATCTTCAAAGTATTTCACAAATAGTTTATAAAAATCCACTACAAAATCATTATAAATTAAAAGCTTTTTAGCTAAAACTTTTACAAGGATTTAAAAAATGATGAGTGGTCCATATGCTATTCTGGAAGCAGATCCTCTCCTAGTTCTTCATCAGCAAAATCATCTTCCTCTGTTCTTTTTCTTGCTGCTGTTTTTGGTCTTTCTGGTTGTGGGCCAAGTGGATCTACATAAGAGGCATCTAGGGTTTACATAAATAAATGTGAAACAGTTACAAACTATTTTAGCTTTAACTTTAGCTGGTTTTAAGCATACAAAATCAAGATTAGGATTTAGCATTACACATCTGTGTCTTTGAAATGCAGATCAGAAAGAGCATGTGAACACTGAAGGAGAACAAAACACTGCATTCAGGAACATTCAGGGCACAAGAGCAAAGTTCCTGAGTTCTACTGATGGAAGCTTTTTGGTGTCTTAAAAAATAAATTTCTCTAATTATAACTACAGTGAGAAAAATACTTTGGAAACATGCAAGGAACAGTAAGACTGATGACTTGTTTGAGGAATGGCTTTTTAGGAAGTACCACATTCCACATGGATTTGGGTTTTTAAACCCCTTTGAAAATTCAGTCTTACTGAAGAACCTATGACTGCAGAATGGCAAGAACTGACTTAAAGGATGCAGCAGACAGATATTGAAAGAAATATTAACATGGGCAACATTTCTTAATATTTACAATTACTCTATAGTGAGGTCTGAACAATGAAGTGAAAGTCTCATTTTCATGGGAAAATGTTTCCCCAATGATCTGATTTTATATGCTCTTTCAACAACTTTTTTTTTTCCTCTCTCCTTATTTCTCCTCTCCCTGAGGACCACGAAAGTAAAAAAAGGTACAAGGTATCCACTTGCCTATTTCTTTACTGCTGCTACTTTCATAGGGTTCACTTGTTCCAGGCAGAGCTTTTAGTTTGGCACTCAGTCTTTCCCCTTTGGTACCACCAGTATCTGGGGAACAGAAATAAAAAAAAAAGAAAAATAGCGTGCTGTTATGTTCTGTGAAACCACGATACAAGAATAACATCAATTCAGCTACTACTATCTGTCAAACTAGACTTGGATGAAACCATCTTTTCATGACAAACACAGTACTCATTTGTAATAGTGGTCTTTAAAACACAGTGGACACTGTGTCCACACATGTGTGTGTTAATGTTTTTTAGAAGATATATACAGCCTTATGGCTTTGGAGTAAACACATTAAAATATTTCTGCTTCGAATGATGACTTTTCAGTTGCTTATAAATTACAGTCACATTTTGGAGTTAAAATAAGCATGATAAATATAAACACTGTCACAATGTCACTGTACACAGGAGATTTCCTATGTTTGTGTGCTTACTAATACATCAGTATGATCCACCTGCTCAATAGTGTCAAGGTTAAATGCAACACTAAGTTTGCTTTTAATTAGAAGAGTATATTTGCCATGCGCTGTCTGCACGGCAGGCAGGCACAGCTTGTGTGTACAGACCATGCTGGCCCTGCACCTCGCTGTAAACACTGTGCTGGCAGCTCAGCTTGCAGCAGGGCCCCAAGGAATGTGTCAGCTCCAAGGGCTGCCTCCTGCCCAGACAACATCAGATTAACATTCTCCTGCCACAGCAGTATTCCAGACATTTTAAATATTCTGTTCACCTCTGAATCTCTTTTTCACATTCATGGCAAGCTTTCAATCTCATCTGCTACAACAAATTTTTATGCAATATTTTTTCTCCTAGGAGAAAACATTTTGAGTTGGACTTGGTGTATTTACAAGGCAGGATGTGCAGCCAAATACAGACATGTTCATTTACAAGACCAAGCAATCTGGGTATTAAGAGTCCTCCATCTGCAAAGAGGAAAAATGGGTTTCGTTCAGCAAACATTAATTACAAAGTCTGAACCTGGCAACATATTTTCATTGTCATATTTACTACAAATGTTATTTTAATAGATATTGTCATAATTAAAAGAAAAAAAGCCCAACCTCCCCAAACTTCTACAAATATGACAAACCTTTATCTCTCTACCATAGACTTCTGTTTGCTCAGCCCTAAATTAGAAGACCTCTCTGCTCCAAGAAAGATCTAATACAAACAGTCACATGTCGAACAGTTAATAAGTTCACAAGACACAGATTACAGTTGAAATTTCAAAGCAAGGAATACAGATTTTAACATACACCCACTTCCCTTGGACCAATTCTCACTGACAGGTTTAATGAAAGAAGTGAATAGTTAAAAGATTTAAATAAATAGGGAGAAAACAATGGGTTTGCCTGGAAAGGAACTCCATCAAAGGGCTGTGAAATTACAAAAGGGCCTCCCTTTGATTTCACTGGGCTCTGTACAGGCCTGTGCAACAAGGAGGTGAGAGGTGGGTTTCAAAGATGGTGTGGATGAAAATATTTTGAGGAAAATACAAATATTCAGTGAGAAAAAGAGTAGGAAAGAAGTAGACAGAGTGTTGCATAACGGAAAACAATTAATTTTTAAGATGATAAAGTTGTAAGGAGCAGTAAAGAGATGCAAAGACAGGAACAATACGGCAGACTATGCTAGGAGAACACTGAACTAGTCAAAGAAACTCCACAGGTTTAATTGGTTGGTCCCAGAAAGGAAGAATTGCATGTAATGAAAATAAGAGGAAAATGGTGTAACAAATGTTTTCAACTGTGAAGGAGGAAAACACATGGGTGTTAGTGATACTACCAGAGGAAGGTGAAGGACTTTATATTAAGTGAAAGAAGGAAGAAAAAGTAAACAAACCAAACTGGATGGGATCAACATAATACCCACTAGCTACCTGCACATCTTACTGCCCTAAAAAATACAATTGAAAACAGAGGCTTCTTTAGATGTTCTAGTTCTTAAGTTTCATTAGGTACATTTAAAAGTAACCTAATGAAAATTTTCTCAGGTAGATCAGCAAAACTAACCCTGCTCACCTTACTTCTGTATGAGCATTGTATCTAGCAAGAGTGAAAGGAAGATTAACCACCCTTCTGGTTAGCTCTTCACATTGTTTAAATTAGGGTAATATGCAAAACCACATCAAGTCTCTGGGCACTGCAGTATGCTCTGAGCATACCTAAAGATGAGGAAGAGGAGCACCTTTCATTTTAAAGTGCACCCAGAAGAAAGTAAGAGGTGCTTGACACCATGGAGATGTCAGACAGCAGCTCAGGAAGTGAGAGGTCTGGCTTCAATGCTTTCTTTCACCTGAGGGAGTTCAAACCCACAGCTCCAACTTTCAGAAGAAATGTTCCAGTTGTTGAGCTATTTGGGGTAAGCTTTTCTTGACACTCTTGCCAATATGGCAGCTATTAAAAATTCTGTTGACCATATAACATGATCTGCCAGAAGTCTAAATCTCATCTCAAAATTACTTTTTGTAGTTCGATTTGCGGAATAATCTACATGTTTTTATTCAGTATACACATAATTTAGCAATGTTAAGGAATACAAACTTGCAATATAGACTTCAGGATTTTGGCATCCTACAGTGAAGAGAACTTCAGGGAAGGAGTTGTTTTTTATCATAGACACACATACTTTTGGGAGGCAAGTTTTACAATTTCTACTCATCATTCCTTGCTGCTCTCACCCCATCTAGAAAAAAGATTTTATATACATTTATATACATTTTGAATTATAGGAATGAAACTAACTTTCACTAAAGTAATATACAGAAGAAAACAAAGCTAACAGTGTGACTCTGGATGAAAAGCTTTACTTGTAGTTTTTCTCTACTAAGAGCATGGCTTTGAATGTTAACGTCTGTCTGACTGCACCTACAATCAGAGGACTACAGATAGATATTTCTGAAACTGCAAATTAATTCTCTCTGTATTTCTGTATTAACTGTACAAACACCTGCTCCTAATTCAAAGCAGCTTTTGAATAATGGAAGATCACTGCTGAACTAAATTGCTCTCTGTATCTAAGGAAACCTTCACTGCAATGAATACCCAGTCCTTATTTATTAACTTATTGGGCTTTAATTAAATAAGTTATGACTGTAGTTCATATGGAGGCCATCCCTACTGTACTCCCTTTGGGGTGACAATGTGGACACCTACACATGAACTGACTGCAGGAACACGGCTCCAGGTTTCAGTTGAAAAAGCAACAGGAACCGATTAAGCAGAGCTGGTCAATATATTTTAAAAATCTGATTTATAAATACATTTACTCTGTTAAACCATTATACTTGAGATTTGGATTATCATGCTGACATTAACTTCCCCTCACAGTCTGTGTTCAACAGCCTTAGCTGAGGATTATGCATACAAAGACAAATAATACACATGCTGCTGATATCTTTTACAGTGCATTCCTTCCTCTCACCTGTTTAAAAGTCATGGCTATATTATTATATTTAGGATGTTTAAATTATTCTTTAGAATTGTTTCATTCATTTAAATTTGCTCAATGTCTTACAATAACTGATTTGAACGAATTCCTTCACACAGAATTTGGACGGGAATAAAAAAAATCAAAATATAAAATAAAATTTTTAAAAATGGCCTATTTTATATGGCAGAACATCGAATAATGCAACATACTGCAAAAGCAATCCTACTTTGTAATAGTCCTATTTTAAGTAGTGATACCTAGCAAAAAAGATTATCAATCTTTTTATGTGTTTCTGTACTTCCTGTGTCACATGATACCTGCGTGTACTTCAAGCCAAAAAAATCCATTGTATTTGTATTTTAGAGGAATCTAACTAGTTGCAATTACAGTGATGAGACTACTGTACTGGAAATGCCTCCAGTATCACAAAGGACATAAATCAGAATATTTAGTACTATTTTATTCATCAAGAAAAGACATCAAAGGGTAAGACTGTTTGCTAATCTACCTCCTCTGTAAAATGTTTATGTAACAAAGAGCACAGTGGACTAACTCTCCACTAAATCCAGAATGTGGTTAAAGTGCAGCTCTATGTATCTTTCATATTTGGGACGAAGATACCATCTTTAAAGAAGAATGGGCACTAGTTTGACCAAAGAGAAGAATTAAGTTCAGTGCAGAAGGCAGAATAATATATTAAAACTGTGAAACAGCATGGGAAGTAGATGCAATTTATAACTTTGCTGCTGTTCATTTTGATTTGAAATTCTGTTGAATGAAAATTGTTTGTGGTGTGTCAGTTCAACTAACTCCCTAGGTGAGTTCAGTGCAAAAAACAGATTAAGATGTTCTCTTCATTTCAACAGATTTTCCCTTCTCCACCAATTAAGAAAACTTTTTTCTATTTTGCATACACAATGGAACCATCCCACAATGTAATTAATGAGGCATCAAAAGGCACACAATAGCTAGCAAATATAAGTGATTGTCATGTCCTTGCTGCAGGGTAACAAGAAAATCTCTTATCTTTATCGCAGTCAGGATCATCTGGGACGCCTACAGCTCTAACATCTAAAACATACTTCTATAATATATAAGGAGATCACTCTGGAATGGTACAGGGTGTTAAAATCTGGGAAATCTTTGAGGATGGACAAACTGACACAGTCAGCAGTGAAATGCAAAGAGGGAAAGACACCTAAATTATTCCCATGTGGTTTATTTTTTAAATTCATCCTCACAGGCCTAGGTGACAAGGAGAATGCAAAGTACTCAGCCTTTCATCCTCTGAATTCAACACTGCTTCCTTGGGCTCCTGTCCGAGACTGCATGGCTCCTCTCATCTTGCACAAAACTCCCCATTCAGAGAGCTGGGCAAATGCAGAGATCACATAAACACTGCCACGGGAATGGATTCCTTAATGTCATACTTTGTATTATCTACACATATAAAGGCATTATGCTATTAAACAGGAAAAATCCCTTATGGCAGTAAAAACTACAACTGCTAAGTTCTTGATGTTATAATCATATATCTGCAAACACAAAAAAGTGAGTATGAAAACAAGAAAAGATTAATTGGAAAGAAAATCTTTGAGAACTGCCTAAACTCAGATGTAGTGTCAGCTCCCTTCAAGGTTTCGTGGTATTGTGGTCTGGGGATTCTTTTCCCCCTTTTTAGATTAAAAAGAATAATTTTAACAGGACTGTATCAATGTAATTTGCTTCCAATATAACCCAAGTATGATTGAAAACCATAAATATGGTAATTGTGGGGAGAAGAAAATTTCACTTTTTATAGTGAGTGACTAATGTTCAATTTTGGGTAGGGATTTTAGATTTAATGCTTATCTTTCTCTCAAGATAAGAGCAGAGAGATTCTTGGTCTCCCTGTTTCCATTCTGTCTACCATCCAAGCACACACCAATCATATTGCTGAAACTGTGCTTTGGTGCATCTCATACACCTTCTGTTTTAATTTATATTCGCCAAGTACTGGATGCCCTATGAAGTACAAACCTTGCTAGCTTAGTTCTCTTTCTTCTCAGCTTTCTCTTTAACAGCAATTTTAGATCCTATTTCTTAAAACAAGGAAACCTGAATTATTAATACTCTTAATATAAATAACTATATAGGGACAAAATACTTGGGGGGGGAAAACTCTTAGGAATGCTAACAAGTATAGGGACAGTGAGCTGGTATGAGGAAAGAAAGAGAACAGGCATCATACCTAAAATATCTGGAAGGCATAAGACTTCAGTTAGCTAGTAAGTACTTTAATTTAGCTAGTAAGTACCAAATTAAGGAGGATTCCATGCTCCGCTGGGTTCAGCAATGCTGGCAAATCCTTCATACGATGTAGGAAAATGATACCTTTTGGTCTTGGCAACGCCACTGGAAAAGACTAACCTTAAAATGTATACAAATGTTTCTTTTTTTTTTTCTCTCCTTTTGAAGTCATTAATTTATCAAAAGCATACTAATATTATGAAATAAAATAACCCATGTTTATATTTCATACATGCCTTCCCACAGGCCATGCACAGAAATTTATGAAAACTGCAAATTACAGTTCATAACCCAGGTGAACAAAGCCAAGCATTGGACAAAATAAAATATTTGAGTGTTCAGGTTTCTCTTAGCCATCCTCAGCACAATGTGGACAAAATACAACACAGTCCTTAACATCTGATGCTGTGAGTGTCCAGTTTCTTCGCTGATAAGGCTCCCCAGAGACGACATTACCAGTTCAAATGTGCCCAGCGCCTTTGACTCATTCTAAAAATACATGTAAGTAGTACAGCTCACCACAACTTTTAATTAAGAATCCCAGCAGGAAGTTAACTCTAGGCTCAGTACAGGACCCTCTTTGTACCTCTTCTTGTTTGCCAAGTCATTTCCAGAAAGGCTGGATCTCTGGCACTGAATTTATATAATGGAGACTTCTCAAGCATGCTCTTACATAAATTTGTTCCCAAACTCCGTTTTTTTCCACTCTTTCATCTATTTGACATAATATCTTGAACTCAATAATCTAAGAATTACTGATAGGGCAAATTCTAGGTCAATTCTGGTCCTGCTTAACCTCTAATCCTCTTTCTTATTTTTTTTAAAGAAGACAACTTTCCACAGATACTTCTGTCTTTAAAAGAAATATTGACAAACTGGGGGATTTATAGTTTGGGGGATTTATGTTGTCTTAGCATCCTTTCATCCATCCCTCTCTGTTACTTAAATAAAGAATTACTTTGGCCTGAGGGCCAGAACAGGTAAAATTCAATCCTTGGTGAATGGCTGGTTGTTTCACACATCAAGAAATTTTTTAAAAGCTCCTCTAGTGAAACTACTGAGCTGAAAAAAGAATAAGATCTCTCCCAGGCACCTAACACTCCCCCTCAGAAAATCCAAGGAAGCAGTCTTCATAAATGTAACAGCATTCTAAGGTCATCTTCAGATTACATTAGTAATTGCCATGACTTTTCATGACCCTACAGAATTTGATAAGCGTAGTAAAATACCTGCTATGTACATGGAGAAATAAGATTACTAAATAAGAAAAAAAAATAATAAATTATTTCTCTGTAAAAGGAAGGGAAGAGAGGCAAGAATCTAAAGGGGATATCTTCTAATGAAACCCATTGATATCAAGATAAACCAAAAGCAGGATACAAAGAAACCATTTCCTTTTTGGATCAAAATATAGATTTTTTTTTTTTTGCAGGCGGCTGAAGTAGCCTGAAGTCTGCTAGTTTCCTTAGAGCAGCATTGGGGGACTGTTAGGTTTACATTACTAATTTCATGGATTTAATAATAGCATGGAAAAATCATTAGCCCTGCAATATGCAGGCCTACCTAGTACAGAAAAGACAAAACAGAGCAGTTCCCTGACTTACATTGCAAATATAAAATTCCATTTTATATTTATGGAAATCAACACTGCAAATTTATAGAAGCAGGGAGACTGAGTAGCCAGAGAGGAAGCTTTCTACTAGGGAAGACTCCAGAACTTCAGTTCTGCTATACAGAGAAAAGGGGAAGGATGAGCTCAAAGATAGTAAAGCATGTTATCCTTATTACAGAGCTGGCTGCACAGAACAATCTGCTGAACTTGTAACAAACACCTAACATAGCAGATTACATGGTGGCCACAAAATTCCCTTTCCTTCGTGTTAAATGAAGAAACAATGAATTCCTATTTTCCATGGCTTATGTATTCTGTTTTGTTATAATAAATGATTCCTTTTAGTAAATATTCCAAAGTTTAAAATGTTCAAATACCAAGTTAATGGGATAAAACCATACAAGTCCACAGTACTGAAAACAATCAGAAATTTAGCTTTAGAAATACACTAAGATCTGTATATAAAACACAAATGTTAGACAAATCCATGTTACTGTACCAGTTGCAATTTCATACAGCAATGACAAAACCAAAAAGTATGAAACAAAATTTGTGAAATGCTTACACATTACTTAGAGCATATTTGTGTGTGTTTCAGGATGAAAGGAGGCTTTACAAACACTTTCAGAAAATCTGTTTTCTTCAGGACCCTGTCAAAACTGGTATTTCAGTAGAGGCCTTGATTACTTACCACCACTTCCTTCTTTGCGGCTCCGTGCACTGCCATCCCTGCCAGATTTAATGCGCTGCAGGACAATGGAAAAGGTTCAAAAAGAACAGAACAAAAAAAACCATTTAGTAATATATATTAAATTATTGAAAATTCAACTCATTAATAAAACAGTAGAAGAATGTTAAACTAGACTTACTATACTGTAACTACTAAAGCTTGTTTTTCAACACACAAAATTGTCCTTAAAATCAGGGTTAAATCCAATGTTTATATAAAACAAGAATTCTGTGAAATCCAACTAGAATATATCAAAAATTATTTTTCTTCAGATAAAATTTACACAAGGAATGTGCATAAAAATAGTTCAGATGTTCCTTTGTAAAGTACAGCTGAAAAAACAGGCAAAACAGCCCTCCTTGCATGAGTTCAAAGTAGCCTCTGCCTATTAACATCTTGTAAATCCCACAAGCATTTTATTATTGTAAAGACTCAAAAGGGAGAAGTGGGGGAATCTATAAAAAGAACTATTCACCCTATGGATCTTGGATTTTGAATTTTTGGCACAGAACTGTATTTCACAGCAAAATTTAATTATCTGTTGAGTGTTAAATGCAAGATAAAGGTGAAGGTAAATACTTTAAAAGCTGTGTTTAAAATGTCAGCTCTCTTGTATAGGGGAAGGTACCATAAACATCTCCCAGCTGTGTTTTTTCGAGTGTTATTTGAAAATTTTAACAGTTTATCAAAGCAATACCTTTGTCTGACATGCCAGACTTAGATCTGGCAAAACACCAAATTTCTTATGCATACATCTTGTCAATTATAAGAAGGGACACCTCAGTAAGGGACTTTTTGATAGATAGGTACAAAAACTTGATGTTTAAAGCTCTCAGGTATTAATAAAACATCTCTGCATCTTATTTCAAAATACGAATTCAGGATCTGATTAAAACATACATCATGTCTTCAGGTCAATTACTATAACTTCTTCACTCATTTTTCACCAGAAAAGTATCATGAAGTCTGGCAAAGTTGGAATTATACCAAAGAAGTGAAAGAACTTTCAAGATTCATGCCAACAGAAGAAGGAAGAACTCTTAAATCAAAACACACAGGAGTCAGACAGGAAAGCAGTGAGCCTAAGTGTGAGCCTAGGACTGGTCTTGGAGCAATTCAGTCTGGGACCAGAATTTCTCACACTTCTTTATTTGTTTTGGGAAATCCTCAAGTCTAAAATATGTTCTCTGAATTTCGGATTAAATATCCTTTTCACAGCCCAGTGAAGTAGCATATATCAATCCTTCAGGAAGCCTGTCCAGACTCTCCAACTGTTGAATGACTGACAGCAAGTCTGACAGCAGAAGCTCAGCTTCTGTCTGCCCAAGGGAAGCAGTCTCTATATGATAGTGCCCTCTTGGCATTTACATCCTAGGACTTTCCTCCCAGGATATTACATAAGAACTACAGCTTAAGCATATGATTAACTCCTTTCAAATTCCAAGTGAGTATTTGTAAGTAATCCCACACTAAAAGCAGACATTCAAAATAGGTTTCCACCCTAAAATGCCTATTTCTCCCATGACTGCAAAAGACATTTAGGATGGTTAGCCCAGACGTGGATGCCTGAAGGCAAAGGCAGTAAGGCCTCTCCAGCATTTGCACCTCTCATCACTGCTCTTCACCACACCCCATCAGCCCCGTTCTCAGTCATTAAGCTCACTTAACGGAAATAAAGAGTAATGTGTGTACACAGCAGTGCCAAGGAGGCTATGTGAACTTTTACACTATTACCTGTCTTTTTTAGAGTGAAACATGAAAAAGGAAGACTAATGCAGTAAAAAAAAAAAAAAAAACAGTCAAACAAACAAAACAGAAACCCCAGCTCCACTCTTCCCCTCCCACCCCCCCCAAAATGTCCCAACATACAAAGGCTGCAGTAAAAATTAAATGCTGTGAGAAGCAGGGAGAAAAATTTCTATAGGGAATGAACTCCACAGATGTTCCCAGATTCTTGGCTGGAAGTATTTAACATGTCCATATTTGAGAACTGGGGGGAAATAAGTACTCCAGAATATTTATTTTGGTAAACACTCCATGTGGATATACTTATTCTGGAAGCACAATGCCAAAATAGAAAATTTTGATAAATTTCTACAGGTGTAAAGTGTGTACAGACTCTGAAATGCAGGTATACCACAGTAGCATTTTACCTATTTTGTCTTTACTGGGTGCAATTGAGAAGTCAAGGGTTAGTCTAATATTGGGAGCAGGAATTGAACTGTATCTGGTACTGCTAATTGAAACCAGTATTGGTTTCAGTTTGGAAACTACTGGAAACTTAGGTGGTGAAAAATATTAAAATTTGGTAATTTTAGAACTAGAAAGTATAGCTTATGACTGTATGGTGATGGATGACAGAAGGAATTTAGAAAAAAAAACCCTAGTAATTCCAAAGCCAGATGGCAGAGAGAAGACTAAAAATCCCATGTACACACACCCCCAACCCAGAAACAAACAAAAAAAACCCTTCCCAAGCCCAAAACCAGAGGATGGGAACCCAGATGTAACATCAATAGCAAAAGAAGGAATTGCAGTTATTGTTTGCAAGGCAGCACTGATGTAGAGATTGTCACAGAAAAATACTCCACAAATAATGCAGGACAGCTGCATACTGAACTGCAGAGTGCCCTGAAACATCTCTTCTTAGAGTCTTTGCTACTTTACCAACTGTGTTCATTTTTAAGAAAACTGTGTCAGTGGGTTCCTTGGGAGAAGTTGTTCCCTTCCTTTGGGAGGTTTTGGAAAATTTTCAGAGTGTGGCAGAGGAGAAAGCCAGAAGAAGGAGATGGGAGCATGTCCTGCCAAGACAAGGAGCTGCAAGAAGAAAGCAACTCAGACTTCAGAGGTTCTGAACAGAGTATACTTGGAACCACAAGGGGCAGAATTTTGCTCCCATTCAGAGCTTACTCAGGCTGGAAACACTGGCCTGTCTGCAGGAATGAAGTTGACAGAACTGACAAGAAACTTGTTCTATTTTTATTATTGGCAACAGTTTTTAGGGGGCACAAAGGCAAGAGGAATGTTGGTCTGGGGTTTGTTTGGGTTTTTTAAACTTACTGCACTTAATTTCATCTGCTTAAATGAAAATTGGTTTAGTTTAAATTACAATACAATCAGGCTTATTCAAAAGGCTGAATTAATTTTTTTTCTTCTTCTCTGGGTAACACAGTAGAGGAAATATTTAAGCAGATCTACCTTAAAGCTTTGACTAATTAAAAGTGCCATCACAGACACCTTATCTGTTCTAGACAGATCTGCTACAGTCTGTTCTCCTGAGACCCCAGAGTTGTGCGTCCAGTTTGGGGCTATCTAGTGTAAGGACATGGACCTGTTGGAGAGGGCCCAGAGGAGGGCCTTGGAGATGAAAAAAGAGCTGAAGCACTTCTCCAGTGAAGGCAAGGCTGAGAGAGTTGAAGTTGTTCAGCCTGGAGAAGAGAAGATTCTGGAGAAATATTGTTGTGGCCTTTCAATACTTAAAGAGGTCTTAAAAGAAGGATGGGGACAGACATTTACTGAGGCCTGCGGTGACAGGACAAGGAGTAATGGCTTTAAACTGAGAAAGGGTAGGGAAGGAAAAAAAATACATCAAGGATGGTGGGACACTGGAGCAGGTTGCCCACAGAAGCTGTGGATGCCCATCCCTGGAAAGTCAGGTTCAATGGAACTTTGAGCAGCCTGATAGTGGAAGGTGTCCCTGCCCACAGCAGGGGGGTAAAACTAGATAATGTTTAAATGTTCCCTTCAACCTAAACCATTCTGTGATCCTGCTTTGCAACGTTAGTGTTGTGACAGGGTAGAGTTGACACACCCTTAAAGAGGAATACTGAAATGCAAGACACAGAGGGAGCTTCCCACATCATGGCTGAATTATGATCACTGTTACAGCCTCAGCAGTCTAAACTAACTGTGCAATAACTTGTGCAACCACGAGTGTTGGATCCCACTGATACTTCTGTCGTTCAGGTATGACTTAATGAATTCCCTTAACACAATGAAATCAGAATGGAAAAAACCCCATAATTTAAACATATTTTTTATGTTACTAAAATCTTAAGTTACTTAAAGGATTTAAACTTTTAAATATTCTATTAGTAGCTTTTTCCTCACCAGAAAGTACAGAAATGTGTTTGGGAAAGCTCTTGCTTCCCATATGAAATAAACGGAAAGATATGAAAATTTTCAGGTTTTTAAAAATTGTGTTCAAATATTAACTTCCTTAAAGAAAAAAAGGTGTTTTCTTTAAAGTCCTTGACATTAGCCCATCTATAACTAATGCTTTCAGTGTAAAAAAAAAAGGCCAGAGTTACATGCAAGGAAACAGTCTTTCCTTCTCCAGGGACCTCTCTCTTTCTGTAACCAACTATAAAATAAACCAGTTGTAACTGGTTTTGCTGGTGAGCTTTCTCAAGTAAAGCACTGAGGTAGTGAAAGTTACTGCAATGAACTATGTGTATCACTGACATTGAAGTGATTAGAAACCAAGCAAAGCCTGTTAAACATACTTCAGTGAATATCTTAATTGTGAGTTCTGCAGGAGTATTACACCTGGCCATCTGTTTTGCTTAATACATTTATGGGGACACATGGAGGAATATCAATCCCACTACAGCTGTGGACTGCTTTCTTTTGTCCATTTTCCCAAATGCTTTCAATTTTACATTTACTGAAAAACCCAGTCAGTACACTTCAGCTAGCCCCTCAAAGTATGGCTGTAGCACGAAGCTGGAATCCTGCAGTCAGTGTTTCCCCTTGTGAGTCTCATTTTAAAAGTGTCCTAGTGCTCATGTGCATACCAAGGCTCCCTGGAACTTAAGCAGAAGCAGCTAAGGATGCATGCGCACATCATCTGGCATCAAAAGGGACCAGTAAGTGTTACTAAGAGCAGAGTAAATTAGTTAAGACTTAATGTATCCTAATGTGATTACATAGCTTTGAGGCAATTCTCTGGACAGGCAAAGCAAGCCTGAATATTTTGCAGCTCAACAGGATGGATAATGCTTTTTAAGCAAGCAGCTGTTTTCAATTTTAACATCTTATTTTATCACCAAAATAGCAAGAAAACAATGCATGAGTGCACACACACACAAACGTGAGCTCACTCTTCTGAACAGAACACAAGTTATGATCTCATACCTTTCACAGCCTGTTACTTTTCCATGGATTTTATCTTTTAGTTTAGAAATTGGCACTCACATGAATAGTTTACTTCTACCTATATAATATGTCAATGCTGCAGTTTTGTATATAACAAAATAGAAGTTCTTTTACATGGACAAATTCTTAGGCTTCCCATCTCCCCCTAGAGTTGCATTATTACTTGGCTCATACATACACTAAAGTATTAAATAAAATCTGGCAAGTAAGTAGGAAAGACGACATTCCACAGACATTGAATTATGTGAATGGCTTCAGCATTCCCACCATATCCACATAGTCCATCTTTCACTAGTATTTAAAAATCACAGAAAATCTGGTGCTCAGAAACTCTTAAGATAGATGTAACACTGGTCAGTAATTTAAAACTAAACCTCCCAAACCCCCAAAATATAAGCCTCTGTAAAACAAGAAGTTAACAACACATTTTATCTTGAAGTGTCATAAACACTACTTCAGCTTCATTTACATCTGTAGTAATACTGCATAATACACAAAGAAACAAAATTACCTGCTCTCTAATTTCTTTTAGTTTTTCTGCTTTCTTGAGCTTTGTTATATATTCTTGGACTTCTTTCAGCCCCATGTCTGTGCAGAGACGAACTAAAAATCGGAGGCCTAATTGGAAAGCAAAGCATTGTTAAAAGAAGACTTAGCAAACAGGTCAAACTACAAGTGCACCCTGACAGAACTGGACATGCAGAATGGCAAACAGTGCAAATAACTGCAAACAAGGTGACTGTAGTCTAGTATCACTATATGAGTTGTGATATTTTGCAAGTAATTAAACATTTTCTCTGTGCCTGTATCCATGAACAGTACAAATACCATCGGTATATGTGGAAGGCAAAAGGCATACTAACTAATTTGGCTCAGAACTTTTGACATTTGCAAAATATTTTGGAAGCTGGAAAGCACAGAAATGATACTAAGATATTACTGAGGAGCTGCAATCAAGTGAATTTTGTTGAAAACAATTTTGCAAATGCCAAGTGAATAAAGTGATTTTTTTAAAGAGTAATATTTATAGAATTTAAAAAAAAAACAACAAAGCTGATATGAAAATCAACTGTAACTGTATGACTGAACTAAAAAAAATCCCTAAAAAACATTCTCCTGAGACACTCTACCAAACTCTGAAAACACTGCTGGTATTCCTATGTGTTTTTCAACATTCCTTTCTAAGAACTGAAGCAGAAACAAGCAGGATATGATCCATTCTCTCCAGACGGCTTTCACAAAAATGTTATTTCATTTTTGTGCGAAGTTTGTTTTCTGCTGGTCTAGAAAGCCCATGATCAGAGAGGGACGAGGGAAGAACCATTGTTTCAGCAGTAGAAAACTTGAATCAATTTAACTTAAAGTTAAATTGTCTTACCCAACTTCTGCCTCCATCTGTGAAATTTCTAGAAACTACATCCAGAAACATATTTGCATTCTAAAAGGTTTACTAAATGCCCCTCTGAAATATGTGTGACCAACATGAACACGATATTTTGCTTATAACTTTGAGGAGTTACAGTACTGAATTTCACTTGTACAAGAGAGCTGTGGTTCCTCTTTAAAAACGCAATAAATTTGTTAAAGCAGAATGATACGATTTTAAAATAAAATACAATGTATGCTCTTCCCACATTGCATCTGAAAGTACAGACTTGTTGGCAACAACCTTGTATTTTGGAATTTATAAGGCATGGTGTGGGATGGAAGAAAATGTTTACACAACCATTGACAACCCTTATTTTCTACAGGGTTTTTTTATTTAGAGTACAGGTGTGACTGATTTTGCAAAATGTCTTACTCTTCAAAGTTGTGCTTCCTGTAGTTTAGTTTGAAATCCTCTACGGATTTTCCAGAGACTGGATGACTAACTATAGTTAAAAACCCAGCAACAAAATCTCACCCTCTACATTTTTTTTTTGGAAACTCTGACAAAACTTAGCAAAAAGATTTTCTCATATCTAGAAATTTACAGCAGGAGTTTCAACTAGCAGGAACTAGAAGAACAAATACAGATATTTTTCATAAGAAAGATTAAATAAGTAACATAGTTATAAAATCTAGGACAAATGTATGAGAACTCCAATGCAACTCAGTTAAAGTTTATTTTCATTGCTCTTCTTCAGCATTACCCTCACAATTTTTAAATCATCCATCAGTGTTGTCACAAAAACCACATAGTATTAGCATGAATAAAAATGTTAGTTAATTGAAGTATTTTCATACTTAAATATATCATATGATTGCTAACACACCTATTCAATGTAACAAAGTTTCATTTGATAGTAACCCCCTGGAATGAAAAAAACTTACATTCAACATTCTCTGGGAATTTTCTGTGAATGACTTTGTATTTCTCCAGAGCTTTCTGGTAATTGCCTGCAAACAAAACAAACATCTCCTATCCACATATTCAAACATAAAAAAGAACATTTGATGAAAAATTGGAACACCTTAACATCAATTCACCTTTTTAGTTAGAGCAAATGATTTAATATTGTAGGACCAAATTTAATAAGACCAAACGTAACATTCTTTATTAATGGATAGTAAAAATTAAGAGCATCTGAAAACAGTCCAAACTACTCTGTAAATAACAGAATTAATGAGGAGGAGGTTCCTGATTTTTGCTGCTTTTTTTGACCTTCCTCTATGACACCATTGTTCCAGTGTCTCACCATGCTCACAATACAGATTTTCTCCCTTAGGCCCAGTGTAAGTCTACCCTTTTTTTAGTTTAAAACCATTGCTCCATGACCTGGAACTGCAGACCCCAGTTTGTCTCCATCTTTCCCATAAAACCTTCTCATTATTCTCCCAGCTGAATAACCCCAATGAATTACAAAAAAAATGTTACAAACCTGAGAGCAATTATAAAAAAGTTACAGAACTTACCGCTTCTCCTGTAGCAACTGGCAACCATCAGCTGCCACTTCACTTGTGTTGGCCTGCATATAAATAAAACAAAATCATGTACACTGCCAAACAATGAATGAGCAAAATAATCTGCATAGCACTGGTAAAGACCTACTATTTAACTACTAATCAATTTTTCACCTAGCACGTTGCCTTCCTAGAAAGAATGTAGCCTGCTCAGCTCACTGCTGCATCCTGCACCTGTTTCCAGGACTCGGTGTCACTCATTTTCAGCCCTGAGTTAGTTTTTCTCAGTCAGGCTCACAATTCTGTGCCCAGACACAAATCTGACATGTGAACCACTAATCTTTGTTAGAAATACAGAACCATGCAATGGAGGAGGAACAAAATGCTAAATTGTTTTCTGAGGAGATCCCACCACTGGAGTCCCATGCACGCCCAAGGGATTCCGCCCAGGAAGCACAGTCCCTACTTACAGCACTGAACTCTGGCTCCTCATCTGTGCTGTCACCTCGATGTCCTAGCTGCTGCCTGTCCTTCTCTTTTTAGCACATAATGGTGGCAGTATGGTCAGAGAAAATATTTGAGATGCTTGAGCATGAACAATAAAAATGTTGGACTCTTTCCTTATTTTTACCAAGATAATGTGAAAATTCAGGAATTTCCATGTTAACAGTGTAAGCATCCTCTATAAGCCAAAGTGCTTTGCACATGTGGCTTAAAACTGAATAGCAGCATATCCAAAAGGTACTATAAGTTAACACTTCAGAATAATTTTGTATTTCTCCTCTTCAGTTTTCCTCTCTAATCATAGCACAAGCCATTTTTAACCAAGCATTCTAAGCAATCTGTTTGCCTGGTAGTTGCCAAGCAAGTTCATGAAATACAAATGCTGCACCTTTTAGTTTCAGCTGACTGTGTCTCCTGCAAACAAAAGCAGCCAAACACACACCCTAATAGAATTTATTACACAGTTCAGTATGAAAATTCTAGAGAGAATAAATTGTTGGCAGCAAGTACTAACTGCACTAACTGCTTTTATAAATGATAGATTTGAGCATACTAGGAAAAAATAAAATAGTGAAAAACAGTTTCCCAGTTTATTGTCCAACATGCTACCTTAGAATGCAATTTAAAAAGTAGTTATTGTGACTAAAACCCTGAATGCACTAAACAATTAAATTAAGAAATGCTGTATACAGTTAAAATAAGGATATAATTTCAAAATGCAACTTTATCTAAAGTTAGTAGCAATTTATATTTACATTCATATTTACCAATTAACATATCTAGTCTCCATTTTTAATACCAAATAATGAACAAAATATTTATGCTCTGTTATCTACTACTAAAAATCTCCTCCTACAGAGAAATAATTTTTCTGTATTACAGATAGATTACAAGTAATACTGAAGGATTTAATATGCCAATTCTTCATAAGTACTTTACAATCCACATATTTCATGCATGGAGTGAGTGCGACATGAAGCACAAAATATTTAAATCTTTGCCAAAAACAAGATTATGAAGTAATTCTTTTTATTCTCAGCTGTTTATTTCCAAATTTTCTAAGACGGCTGTGAATGCCAGCATATGCAATCTCATAGCTAGCTTGACTAAAATATGCTTTTTTAAGGTGACCAGTATTTGTAAGGAAAAGAACACTGGCAAACCTGTGAACTGTGATTTCTGTCAACTGTCTTACAGATTTCTGTCTGTGTATTTTTATCTAATCTACTTCTCTATTTCTTTACAAATATACCACCACTTGGATGAAGTCTATTTTTCTCTTTTTTATCCATAATTAAAACTTAGATTTTCTCATCTGTTATTAATGTCTACTCTAACCCAAGCATCTCAAAGCCAGAATTAGGATTTTTTTAATTGGACTTTTTACAACCTATTTACAGTATCATTTTTCCTTGAATTATACTGTACAAATGTTTTTGTTCACATGCTGTCTTGTACATACATGTCATTCAGATTTACAGAACAGAAAGAATGTCAAATTTTAGATCATCACAAGAGAAGCAATAACAGAGTTTTGCTTAGTCTAATTTTTCATAGTTTTCCTAAAATACAAATAAAGAAACTCACACTTGTTGGGAGCGAATTTTAGTTCATCTTTTAACACAAAATTCTTTATAAACCTATAGTCAAATATTTGTTTCCACATAAAAAGACTGTGTGCGTGTATTTTTAGAATTCTCTTTGAACTCTGGATTATAAATTTAAATTTGACCAAATTTTATTTATAAACCATTCTCTAGTCAGGTCCCTTTCTTTTATTTTTCTAAAATAAAGTATATGGCCTATATACTTACTTAAGTGCATCATATTCTGGTAAAGAGCAAATTTCAGCAATTAAGCTGTTGAAATGAACTCAGTATAATTCAAACATCTTTATCAGGATCAGTTAAGCCTATCAATTTATTTTTACTGACTACTGGTAGTACAGTACTGCACATTTTTGCTTACTTATATACCTTATTTGATGGAAATAGAAGTTATGTGAAATAAGGAAATGCAGCAAGATCAGCTTAAACATGCACTTATCTAAACCGCGAAATCCTCGCCACATAATAAAACAACAGAAAGGAAACATTTCACATAAAGCCACAGAGAAAGAGGTCTTGGTGGCTTTGGAGAATTGTTCTCCACTTCAGAGCTGTGTTTAATGGCAGATAATAGAGAAAAACAGGTTCTCATACCTAACACTATCTTAGACCCAATGGAGGATCTTATTTAACACTGAAAATGCACAGTAAGAGCAAAAACACACTGAGAAAGTTTTAAAATATCACAAATATTCTTAACCCTGATGTTTGTTTATAGTCTTAAAGTTATCCAGCTGATTTATCTCTAGGTATACTGATGGATGTCTAATCAGAAATCTGAGTAGGCATAAAATAATAACTACTTACAGGATAAGTGCTGCCCTTTCAAAGTACTCAATGGCTTTTTCACAGAACTGGGTGTCAATGTAATACGCTCCAAGCCACTCAATGACCTCAATGTTGGAAGGGAAATACCGGTATGACTGACAAAATAGGAAAGGTGAAAAACCGCACAGCTTTAGTGATAAACAACATCTTTATGTTGCTCCTGGAATATCTTACTCAAATGTTTAAATCTCCAGATGCCCTAAACATGTAATATAAATGAATGGAAGTAGTGTACTACACTAAGTGATCCTGGTGGGGGGGAAAAAAAAAACACATGCCAAGTTTTCTAATTGCAGAATGCGTTTTAGAAGTTATCCAAGATGAGTCTGTCACATTTTCGATCTAGCCTTATTTAAAATACTATTTTAAATAGCTTGCAACAGCAAAAACAGTTACTTAAATCATATTTATGTATGAACAACTTACCTAAAACGTTAAACAATGCTAACTAATCAGTGTACAATTCCACGTTCACATCACTCTGCTGGAAAACTCACCCCAAAGCATTCCTTTCTATACATAACCACATAAATAGCACTTTCAGCCTTTTAGACTTGGAAACAGGCAGCAAAATTATCACCAAGCACAACTCAACTGGTAATTCAGACTGCAACACAGCCTTTGGTCATCCTCACTTTGCATAGCTAAAGAGAACTCTCAGATTGCACCAGACACTTCCTGTCTTATTCTTGTTTCTAGCACAGAAGAATCTCTACAAACTATGGACAGTAGAACAGCTGGTTTGAAATCAAAGAAGCTGCCTATCTTTATGCAACTGTCTATCCATAATGTAAAGCTAAACTGTTAAAATATGTATAAAAACTTCCAAGCATAAACAAAACACAAAATATAAGTATCTCTATGTCTATTATACCAGACACAGTTTCCAACCAACTCAGTCACATTACTCACCTCTAAAATTAGTTCTATTATATCCTGATTTTATTTTGTCCCAGGCTATATTTTAAATTAACATTATTACAGGTTAGTGTAAACAATGGCTACATTAAAAAAATGGAATGTCTGAGGTCAATATCCACATGGAAACACAGCTTATGTATTTCCTTAGGATCTGACTACAGATTTTGTTAACACTCCCCCAGTATCTCTTTTTTATCCTCTTTTTGGATGACATTTCATAAGGTTAAGTTAGTAAATTGTTAATTTGATATAGCAACCTATGGCAAAATTTTCTTTACTTAAGACAAAGTACATTGAAAAAGCAATATAAGAGCAAGTACCTCACAGTAATAATGAAAAGCTTGGGATTTATCACCTTCAGTATCATATAAATTCCCTAGTTTTGAAAGTACATGTGGATCAGTTGGTACTACACTGATCAACTGCAGCAGCCACTCTATGGCTTGATTGGGATCTTCCATGATCTGGTATCTGAGTTTTCCTCAGTCAAGGACTGATGCCAATGGTAGTTTGATTTACTCAGAATCCCTACTACATTACCTAATGTAATCCATATGCTGAACACTACACCAGTCACTGTAGTGTGGAGATAGAATGACTTTTCCACACTGTTTTCATAATTTCATTTGTATCAGAAAGTATTTTTGTTATGCTAGAAGAAGCAAAGTATTCAGAGACTTTGTCTGCTCTTTCACCTTAGAACCACACTGGACTCAAGAGAACTTTGGGCTCAGCTGTCCTCTCTCTCTCTTTGACTCTAATCTTACTTTGACTTCCTCATTTATAAGAATGCAGCATGAGAACCAGGCCATTTATTTGCAGCCTTTACAATCTGGCTAGTTTCTGTACTAACAGCATTTTGTTCTAAAGTGATTAGGTAAAACTGCTATTCCCAAGAACAGCCTTTTCCCAGCAGGGGGTTTTTCTGCTGTATGTCTGAGGAGCACAGCCCAGACTATTCTGGTCCAGGGAACAGCAGTGTTAGCTGTAACTCAGCCTGCAGTGTGCTCTTCCCTTCTGAATGGCACAATGGCTCAGAGCTCTGCAGCAGTGTCAGCTGGAGCTACTGCCCAACCTGTTTTTTCAGTTTCTGCTGCATCCTACCTGACACAGAAGAAGCTTCTGAGAATTGGTGGAAAGCAGTTTTACATAGCAGAAGCTCTTCCCCAGATGGATACTCGGAGCTGTTGGGCCATTTATGCTGCTGTAAAGGGGCTAGATGTGGAATAGAGATCAGAGCCCTTTCCTATTTTTGGAGGTTACCTATTTTACTGACTAGAATATATTTTTATTATCTTCACTATTCTTAAAAGTGTAGTACATCAACTGGAGTCTGTTCTGCCTTGGGAAGGATTTTATTACAGTTTGGACATCCTCAGAAGCATTGTTAAATAAGTTCATAGTTTAGAATATCACTGGTGATGTGGAAAGCCAATCTCTTCCCCCAGCTTTTCAATCTATTGAGCTTTTGCAGTGCTGGGAGACAATTATTTTCTTACATATACACTCACTAATCTAAAAACAGCTTTCAGCTGTTTTCAAAAATGAGACCAGAACTTCACATTTATTAGCTATACATTTTTTTCTTAAATATTTTACTTAACTGTGCTTATATCTGCCACATTATTTTCATAGTAAAACCAGCAGCATTTTAAATATTCCATGACACAATTTAATACTAAGTGTAAATCTAATCCCTGCAATGTGAATAGTCTTAATGTTCTTCACTTGCTTCACTGGAAACATTCAATAAGGGTTAACTTCCGGTCTCATTTTTCTCACAAACATCAGATAATAAATCATTCTTACTGTAATGGACACCATAGTAAATTTCTAAATCACCTTGACATGATGGAAACATGTATTTCAGATTAAATGAGTTTACTGAAACCAACATTCCTTATGTCATAACCCAGAAAAAGATACATGCTTGCTAGCTGGTAAAGGACTTGGGCACTATTTGGGAGGATTGCATGGAGTTTCAGAAAACAATCCAAAGCTTCATCTATCCTGTTTAACTTCTTGTAAGCTAAACCTAAAAAATAAAGGTTACAGTATTAATATAATGAGAAACAAATTACTTCAGCATATTAACTAAAAGATGAACTAAGAAAAGCAAAATAGGAACACAGTACTTAGAGGCAGTGTACCTGCCTTGACTTTAAAGGACTCTCTGTGAGAGCCATGCACAAAATTCTTATCAGCCAGCATGACCTACCAAACTGATAAACACAAGGAATGTGAACCCAAAGATCAAGAACTTCTGTAATCTCATTTTTTGAACAAGATGACTGAGGGAAAGGCAAGGCTCTTAGAGGAGAATGCCTGATAGTTTAATAATGCTGAAACTGGTATCCTTTTAGTAGATATTTTATCCTTTTAGTATGAATTTCTTAATCTTCAAAGTAACTTATTAATCTGCAATTACTAATCGATTAATTACTAATTTTATGTTGTTAACACAGGGAATTTTTTTGCAGAACAGACAGGTAGTACAAGTTATTGAGTAATTTATATTATGGCAAGGTTTTAAAATAGTAATAATTCACACATATTTCTAGGAGAAAACTTTCAAAGACAGATTCTCAGAAACACTAATGTTACCTTCAGTCAAAAGCTAAATCACAATAGCACCTGTGACTTACCAAGATTATAAAGTGCTTCAGTGCATAAGGAATCATTCCTGAGAGCTTCCTTATAAAATTCTGCTGCTTTTTCACAGTCTCCATTTGCAAAAACAGTATTTCCTTTGTTAGTTAGAGCTGCTGGATTGTACCTATCAGAATTTACAGCTAAATCTGCATAGTTAGTTGCTTGTTCCAATTCATTCCCCTACATGAGCAAAACAACATTGTATTAGTCATTTGTCTGGTAATTTTCTTGCAGCTGTGGCTTCTTACAGGCACTTCAGGGGATTGAGGATGAAAAACAACCCCATTATTCAGTCCTGAAATATTTCTTATATATTTGCATAAGGTAGATGATAATTTTCAAGTTTCAGATAAAACTTGAGATGTCTTGCCACTCTGTCCCATTAGTCTGCAAGCTTTCTTTGTTATAATAAAGTAGCATTTATTAAAAAAAAAATTAAATCCATATCCTACAAACTTCACACACAAACACACCTGCCTAAGCTATATATTTCACGTGTTCCTGAAGTTCAGCCAGGGTCCCCAGGGCCACTGTTTGAAATCCAGCCACTGAGCTTCTGCACAAATCCAACTGCAGGCATGTCTCTGTGGCCTGGGGCTCAATCTCACTTTTCTTCCCATCAACAGTATACAAAGGGACCTGATACAAATTTCAACTGGTGTTCCAGAATAACTATTCTAAGGTGCAGTTTCTTCTTGTTTACTGAGATTATTTAGGCAGACACAAAAATTGCTACAAAAATACAGACGTTGCTACACAAACTGCAGTTTTTTAATTGCACTTACCAAATAATAAAGGAATGAAAGGTTTGTTGCAGCTGCACTCTTTACTCTGCTATCCTTTTTTTCAAACATTTTCAACGTCTCCAGTGCCTAGAAATAATTTGGAAACAACTTACTTCACACTGAAGTGAACTTATTCCAAAACCCTTTCAGAAACCATTGACGAACTTCACAGTAACAAACAGCTGAAATTATCAACTCATCTACTCACATACATGATAATTACTAGAGCTCATAATACACACTTGTGAGCATGTATACACAAAGTGTATCTGTATTTATACAATATTAATTTTCATCACAAAATTTCAATAATATTGACTATTTATTACCTATCCAAAATTTAGATGAGAAGGCTATTGTGAACTACAGGTATCTGAGAATTCTGTATATACAAAACACAACGTTAGATGATTTGCTTTTAATCCAGTCAACTAAAAAATTCTCATACCTATTTTTCTAGTTCTTTAAGTGAACACAAATGAACTGACATAAAACCCTTATTAAAAAGCCGAAAAAGAACACACTATATAAAAAATTACACACCATAGAGTAGGACTGGATTTCAATGTGCCTTTGTGTATTTAAATGATGACAATTGTCTAAGTTTACAAAGTACTTAAATGTGAAGTTTGAGGCCAGAAGATTTTTTTTAAAACTTTAACATGAAAACCAAATTTCATAAACTTAAAAATAAAGATGTTTATAGACAAAAAAAGAGCGTATTTATAGCAAATAAACTACAAAAATCCCTTTGATATAAAAGGCAGTTTTTTCTTTTCATTGACTATGGAATAACATTTGCAACAGCAGACTAAATTATTAAATAAATCTGTCCCCCCAATGCTAAATATTTATATTAATAACACAAACTGTTAGAATATCACAGTGAGCCTAGTTCCATCATCTATAACAACATAGATGTGGCAACCACAATTTAACCATCAACATTAGCAATTCAAAAGTTTCCTTCCTCCTTTCCATGAAATCTTCAAGCTGCTATTTACATATCAGAGCAAAGGCATGATATTATATGTCAAATGCCAAAACAAACGTAAAGAGAAGTTTCAATACATAGTTTTCAGTTACTCTACACAAAAACCACAACTGTATCAGTGATGTGCAAAACAACAAAATATATACAGCTAGTTCATAGATTTAGTCAACTATATTCTACTCAAGAACTATGAACTATTAATGATCCTAATATTCTTCTAATAGAAAATGCTTTTAAAATATACCAATTTCAATCAAGAAAATAATTTCAAAAGTTAGGCTCTAGACTTTGTGGTCTTAGAAATGTAAGAATTGTAGCTACAATACTTTTAAACATATATATATATATTTGTGACTTTCTCTAAAAAGGGAACGATCCAAAATATTTCCAGATGTAACGCTACTATATCCTATACCTGAGGTACTCTACTCATAAGCAAATATTTGCTTCTTTAAAGAATTAACTTCTGGTGATTTTAGAGCTTTACAGTTCAAACTTACTTTCTGAAAAGCCATTTCTGATTGTATCTGATTTATTTGCCTTTGCTTTTACTGCTAAATGGCACCTTGGATGATAATGACTCTGAACTCAATTCATTTGCTGGTAAATTATGTTGAGGGTCTCTTCAACAATTTCAGCAATTAGGAGTCCTAGGATGAAAATCCATAGGAAATATTCCTTTTGTCCTTGTAAAGTAGCACTGTATCATCAGCTTAAAGATTTTTAAAGAATTTCTAAATTTTTCATCCCAACAATAACAATTACTTAGGTTCAACAATCAAAACACAGACTATCCAAACTATTCTTTGTGACTTGCTTCCAGTGTATCCAAATTATTTGCTTATAGAAGTTAAACTTCAAAGCAGCTTGTCTGACTCTAGCAGAGTGTGCCAGAGATGTTAAGATGCATGGGCAACCTGCAGAATTTTATTTTTAAATTAATTTTTGAAGTTTTTCTTTGATATTTAAAAAAAAAATCAAAATATTTTACACACACACAACAAAACATAACATACTATTTTTCCCTTGAATTATATTTTACATTTTATATGCAAGGACTGTTTTAAAATATTATATTCATTATGATGAACCCATACTTAAGCCCATTGTTGTAACAGAAGAAAACTATTTTAGTTTGTTTTTTTTCTTTTTTTTTTTCAAGACACAATAAAACTTCAGCCTTGGAACTGAGTATTTTAAAAAGTTTCTATTCTTGTCATTCAGCCAAAGGTGTGTTGAGCAGTTGGTGAGTTAAGTATATGAACAACAGACAGACAGGATGAATGTAAATGTCAGCTGCAGTTTTATTAGAACAAAACAAATACAAAGATGCTCTGCAATCACCATTCTGCAGCCCCTCTCTACTGTTAAGTGGTTCCAGTGCAGGTTAAAGGTCTTCTGTCACATAATCCAAGTAAAAAGGTTCTTCTTCCATTACTCCTAACTTCCAATACACTTCCCTCTCCCTCCATTGAAGTACTCCACAAAACATCACCAACAATCTGTATCTCATTTTACCTCTGAGGACTGATTTTAGTTTTTTTAACCTATACTGAACACTAACGGGAAATCAGAAAAAATTACCACTGAAACAATAAATTCTTGAGATCATAAGGCTTTTCATCTACCTATAGCACTCTAACCCTTCAAAAGCTATCATCAGTAAAGCTACCAGGTTTGCCCAAAACTTTGCAAACTCTCAAACTGCTTCCTGATCTCAGAAAAGGTTTCAATGTGCTGGTTTTGGATGGGATAGTTAATTCTTTTTATAAAAACTTGTATGAGGCTCTGTTTTGGCTTTGTGCTGGAACAGCTGATAACACAGTTTTAGCTAAGCAGGGCTCACACAAAGCCAAGGTTTTTTCTGCCCTTCACCCCACCAAGTGCACAAGGGGTGCATAAGGAACTGGGACAGGACACAGCCAGCCCCAGCTGACCAAAGGGATGTCCCAGACCATAAGGTGTCAAGCCCAGCATATAAAGCTGGGGGAAGAAGGAGGAAGAGAGGATGTTTGGAGTGATGCTGTTTGCTTCTCCAAGTCACCATAATGCATCCCCTCGTCTGCTGGGGATGGCTGAACACACCTACCTGCCTCGGGAAGTGGTGAATGAATTCCTTGGTTTTACTTTGCTTGTGTGCATAGCTTTTGCTTTACTTATTACACTGTCTTTATCTTAGCCTATGAGTTTTCTCCCCTTTACTCTCTCTTGTGATTCTATCTCCCATCCCAGTGGGGCAGGAAGTGAGTGACTGTGTGGTCCTTAGCTGCCAGCTGGGGTTAAACCACAACAGACACACAGGATAATACAGGGTAATTGTCTTGCTGCACCTACAGGGAAGGAGAAGAAGACAAGACAGACAGGAGGAGCAAGAGCTGCTCACAAAACCAGAAAAGCTTAACTATGAGAAGTAAAAGCAGGTTGAAGTTAAGCATGTGGCCCTGTGTACATCCCTCCAAGATGTGTGAATGTGAATGATCTTAGGGGATGACAGGTACCCACAGCTTCTGCTCCAATTTTGCTGTATATGATCTCCTGTAATTCTTGCCACTCCTGCACAGCTGGGGATTGCTCTATTCCTTCTTATTTATCAAGCATTCTTATCACTGAATGTACCAGCCAGTGCATTTTAGAAGAAAACCCATCAAATCCTGTCAGAGTGTTTTTGTTCAGATGAAGCTTTTTTCTAACTCACATTCCAAACCAAGCCTTGTATATGTAATGGAATGGCAGAAGAGCCAACTGAAGTATTAAGGACAATTTATAGTAATTTAGGGAATGCTGTAGTATGTGGGGAACAGCAAGAATACCAGAGCATAAATGGTAACTATACATAGCAGGTGCAGCTGCATGTATTCTGGTACTATAGTCAACCTAATAGAAAGATTCAGCTCATATTAATAAAAACACCACCAGGCTGACCAGCAACAGGCTTTCTAGTCTCTATTGACTGTACTGACCTCAGTTCCATTAACTGCAATGACAGCTTGGACACCCAGTGAAGAAAACTACACTTAGGTGTTTTGATTTTGAAATTCACTGCATTTACTCTAACTTCCATGGCAGAAATTTTATTTAGATAAAACTTGTCTCTTGCCAGTGTTTTTATAAAGTTGTTTTACTGATCAACATAAAAATAATTATTGTTTGCATAAATCGCATTTTCCTTTGCCAAAAAATATGCTGTGGCTAACAAATGTATCTTTGCAAATACAGTATTAAAATGTACTAATGTAAAAAGTTACTATACCTGGTTAAAATTCTGTTGCCTCAAGTAAGTAGTGGCTTTGTTTATTTCCAGATCATTGGCTAACTCTACATAGTGGGAAGCTTTCACTGCATCAACACACCTGCAACAGAAAGTAAGCCATGAAGATGAACAAAATGCATCTGTGCAAATGCCTACAAGTTACATACTTTTTTCAGATAATTTACTTTCCAAACTGAATTTTCTTAGTTAATCTTTCTTCACAGTGGCAAAGAGCACTCTTATTTAAAATACTTGTAGGAATATTTCAGTCCTACAACCCACCCTAATTACAATATCTCTCCTAACTCTTGTTTAAGGCAGCTGCCTAAATATTACTATTTTCTGTTGCTGAGCAATACTTGATGTCAAAAGCTGACTAAAATAATTTTTCAAGCCATTTTCTTTAGCTACATTCTATAATGTGGCTTTTCAAATTCCATCTCCTGATGCATGTATTACCAAACCTATAAAAAATATTAGTGAACAATGCCAGAGACTACAGACTTTGTCCCTGAGCTACATTATACTAATAATAAAGTCATAATAATAAGTCTCTCTCTAGTCATCCCCCAGTTACTTGTGCCTTAGGGTCTTCTGCAAAAAGAGTGCAGAATAGAAGGCAGCAGACAGTCCAGATGTTCACTCACAGCCACTGTCTTCCATGGTTTGGTGTGATCTACTTTCAGCTGCCTGATCATTTGAAGACCTTTATTTATTGTATGCATATCCTGTTCTCTCAAACACTTGGAAAATAGGCACAGTAAATGAACAACTTGTGGGATACTTCCTTAATCCCTTCCACTATTTTTTCAACCGCTGGAAAGCCACCTTCTCTCCTTTTAATAGTTGGCTATTTTGCCAACAGAAGTTTAATTCAAAAAACTGCCTGCTGTTATAATTGGTTTGGCATGTGGACAGGCATTTAGAAAAATGCCTTTTATGTTAGAGGAAAAGTTGTAATAAAAATTGGTAATTTCTTTTATTATGGATGTCTTTGCAACATCAAAAAAACATTTCCAACCATTAGTTTTAACATCTTTTAACCATAAAATGCAATGAGATCTAACTATCCAACTGTTCCTTATGAAATATGACAGAATAGTCCCAATATTATGTAACATTTCAAGTAAGAAGTTATGAACTCTGAAGAATATTTGTCCCCACTTTATTTCTCTAAATAAAATTAATTTGACTGAAAGTGCATTTAATACTCAGAGGACCCATGATGTTTATAACTAGAAAAACTAAGCTCAAGTGCTGGTTAAACTTCTTCATTGGGCTTGAACACCTCAGCTTAAAACAACAAAGAGTAAATCTGTCCTGGTACACAAAAAACAGTCCTACATTTCTCAGAAAAAGCTGTTCAAATAGCCAGAACAGATTTGAGAATGTGTTACTCCATGACAAGTATTCTGTGGACAGCACTAAGAAAACTGAGTATCTTTTCTAGTTTTTCTGAGCAAAAAATAAGACACAGAGCTAACAAATCTGAGTTGCTCATGCTAACAAATTAAAAACCAATAACCTAATTTTTCACAAGACATATTATTTAAGTCCTGATAATTCAGAATGGCAGAAGTAGGGAAATTGCAAGATTACGATTATTACTAAACCATCAAACACCACCTTGTGGACTCTAGCACACAATACATGTTTGTATGAGAGATTGTTTCCTGTTAGTATAAACAGCTTTCCTAGTAAATTATAATTATAGGACCTGCAAAATTTGAGAATAATCGTAACAGGCCATAAACTCCAGGTAAAGGACATTCCTCCTTTCCCATCAAACATTAATCATTATCCATACTCTAACATATATATTAGTAATATTGTGCCTGCAATACAAAACATTCATTTGCATACATATTATGTTCCAATGCTATTAAAATACAAAAAAATATCAAAGTAAGCCCTTATAATAAAAAACTAAAAATAAATTTTGGTAAAGTTATGCTATTAATTTTTTATACTGTCATTATAGGAAGTGTGTCTAATCAAATTTGTTTTAAAGAGAAGAGTATTCTGCTGCAGAAAATACCACAGAATGCAAAAGTTAAGATGTACATTGAAAAATAAAGTCCAAATGATGAACTGTGTGAGCAGCCTATCACTCTGTACACTTGTATAAATGTTTCAAGAAATGGTAGATTAAGTTTATATTTATAAACATTAAGTTCAGAAATGAAATTCAAACAAACATTTCTTAAAATTTAGATTCCAGTGTTTTATATAATGACTCTATGGAGTGAGCAAAACTTCTTAAGCACCCCAAGTCTCCATTTTTCTATCTTCAATCTAAAGACTAGCAGTCACTGCCTTCCATATAGCATTTGTCTGCTGAGACTTTTAAAAGCTTTTCCATTTTGAAATTGAATTTTCAAATTCAATTGAACTTTTTGTGTGAATTCAGAACACTGCAAAATGTATAATTAAGAGTTGACTTTTGATGATAAATTACTTTTTAAGATAGAACACACTCTAATTCTTGGTTTTATTAGGAGGCAAACTGAAAATAGCCTGGTTGCTGTGCTTGAAATGCAGAGAACCGTGTTTCCCAGGCTGCTTCCTTCTGTGAACTGATTTCATAACCAGCACAAGAGTTGATACAGTTTAGACAAAAACAAGTCCCACTTGACTCTTACCAGTCATAGCCTACTGCAAAAGACGTCTCAATTGCTGGTGCAATGAGTTTAGCAGCTGTCATGATGTATTCCTCTGCCAAGGACTTCCTAAAGGAAAAAAAACCCACAAAATCACAATACAAAAATATGAAATAAATTCTTCACTGTCAGGGTGGTGAGGCACTGGAATAGGTTGCCCAGAGAAACTGTGGATGCCCCATCCCTGGAAGTGGGCAAGGCCAGGTTGGATGGGGCTCTGAACAACCTGGTCTAGTGGGAGGTGTCCCTGCCCATGGCAGGGAGGCTGGAACCAGATCATCTCTAAAGTCCCTTCCAACCCAAACCATTCCATACTTGCATGCAATTCTAAGTCATCATTTCAAAAACATGTATAGAAAAAAAACAAACCAAAATCTGTTCTGGCTTCTTCCTGCACTCAGCACAAATCTCAGAAGTCAATGTAACCAGTTCCCTGTTACCACTACTCCCCTGTATCTTGATTAAGGTCTTAGTTTTTTTTTTTGTTTTCCTTTCACTGCACACTACTTGTATTTTTTAAAAAACCTCAAACGTTGCAAGTTTTAAATAGCGTACCCAGTAACATTTGAGGTAGATAGTCTACTTTAGGGCAGCACGCTCAACTGAGTGAACCAACCGGTTCTTCTGAGCATGTTCTTTCCTAAGAATTGGGAGGACACTTCCGTAACAAGAGTTGTGTACAGGTGACAAGACTGATAATCCCTCCAGCAGTTAAAATTGAAGGCACCACAGTCAAGAAAGAACAGTCCTCCATTACCTCTCACGTTCTATTTGACTTAAGCTGTCATTTTTAATGGCTTCAATCAGCAGATTTGTATGTAGATCCTCCTGGAGGGGGGCAAACAACCTCAAATTATACCAGCATACAAACGTTTTAATTATTTTATAGACAATATGACTGCAAACATAAATCGATGTAAAATATATAGTCTATCATGTCACTTACTTTCCACATTTGAAAAAGCTATGTTCAGTTTAAAGTAGTTTTCTAACTGTGCACTCTGAAATTTGGCATTACAACCACTTCAATACTGTTTTTCTGCTCATGTGTGTTGTCACAGCTCACATCAAGGTTGTTAACAGAGGTAGTTCATGTCATGTATATCAGACCAGGAAGGCTGCAGATCACAGTGAGAATATTTCTAAGCTTAAAAATAAGCATTTGCTGAACTGCTGTGGTATTCAGCAGGTGAGGACTTGTGCTACCTCCTCATGACAATAACTTGCATGATTATCTTATGGTTTCTATAGCACATCTCGGTTAGCTCTAAAGGAAGTTATGCAGGGTGTGCTAGGTGACCACCCCTTCCTCGTTTACTGGGGACAGATCATAGATTTATGCAAAATAAAGACCAGAAGGAAACTGTGATCATTTCTCTGACCTCTTCATTTCTGTTTCTTTCTTCAAAAAACAGAGAACTTGGAATGTCTGTTAAAACTATAGTTTGCCTACCCTTAGAAATAACTTCTTCAGGCTTTAAATTCCAAATAAATGATCTTACATAGTCCTCAGTTAATTCAAAGGCTTAATGATCCTTACTCTTATATAATTTCTAACTTAAGAAATTATAGAAAATGTATTAAAAAATATATATATATATCAATAAAAGTATCTGCTTCATACATTAAATTTTATTTCCTTATGCTATGACAATAGTAAACAACAGCTACACGTAAACTGCAAAAAGTTTGAAGATTAGTTACATATTTGATCTTTAGGACTGAAAGATTTGCATCACTGAAAAAAAGACTGCTGGGAGAAGAGAAAAGGCTTGATCTTTCTATAGAGGATCTTTCTAAGAGGGACTCTAAACCTAATAACTATTTTCTTCTTTCTTTAGCATCATGGAAAGTCAAAGAATGTCCATTTCCAACAAAGTCTAATGAACTAAAATAAGCATCTGTAAATGTCACTATAGTTTTCTTCTGTAAAATAACACTACAATTTACAAGTTTTTTTAGCACTCAGTCGAGGAAACTTGCATTAACCCAATCACTGCTTAGCTCCCTTTATTTTACCTTATAAATATTTTATTAAAATTTTACATAAATGAAGATGGTAAAGCAGTAAGTGAGCTATGTAAGTAAGCCAAAATTAATTTCAACAAAAACATTACAAAGAAAATCTTGTGGTGTGGGTTTTATGTACATCATATCTTCTGAGGAAAAAAAGATTTCTATGTTCTCTCATTATTTTACACATCTAAGCAGTACTGCCACACTAAATTCATGCCAGTAAAAAAGTTATTTCAGATACTTAAATACACATCAATTTCCATATTCAGTGCAGTCCAAGCATTCAGTATCTCTCCCTCTTTCTCCCGATTTACTGTATAAAGACACAGTTTATTTTTTTCAAACTTACACTTAACAAAATGTATTTCTCTTCATAATCCACTTCCAAGGGAACTTCGATGAGGTTTTTGAAGGCTTTCTTCATTTGCTCACCATTTCCAATAGCAAAGTAACATAGGATCAGGTTGAAGCCTGCCTTCAGGTTTGGGGATATGCTCATTATTTCTTCAAATGAAGAAATGGCATCAACGTATTGGCCAGTTTTAATAAATGCAACTCCAATATTTTCCATTATTTTTATCCTAAGTAAGAAAGCAGGTTTAGGTTATATTTTTAACCACTAAATCATGCTGTATCCAGAACTTGTATTTCATAACCATGCCTTCTAGAAGAAACTCACCTCATCTGTTTGTGGGAACTAGTAATCTGGTCTAGAGCCATACGGTAGAATTTGATAGCTTTGGAATAGTTCCGTTGTTTTAAATATATATTTCCCATATTTACCTTCAGTATACCTATCAAAAGGAGTCAATGAGTTACAACATTTTAAAAGTGTTTTATAGTGACAGAGAGAACAACTTCTTAATAAATTTGTCTTCATTATAAGATAGCAATGTCCCTTTAAAGTAGCACTGCACAGAACAGCCTTCTATGAATTTAACTCAAGAGAAGATGAGAGAGAAGATGAAGTGATGATGAAACCTAGACTAGAACTATCATGCAAACTGTCTTCTGATTTTGAATTGAGGGATGAAATGGAGACTATTTATAGTGCTCTCCAGGAAGAGAGCTGCAAATAAGCATCTCTGAAAAAAACACACTACATGAGTCTCAGAGATATGCAAAATACCAGAAGAAGCTTTCAGGAGGGAAAGGCCAAGTCAAAAGAGAAAAAATTAGTACTAGAGAAGACTGCATAGTGTGTATGGCACGAGAAAATTGTGTATTTGTCCTTATGTTTAGCTTAGTCTGGGGAAAGAAAAGACTTCATGAGTCAGTATAATTAATTTAATGTGGTTTGGCTCTCCGAGTCAGACACTGTGAATATCTGTCACCCATTCTGAGTGGCAGACATGAGGGCTGAGTTCTCTGAGTATCAGCACCATGTAGATGCAGTTCTCACTTAGAATGCCTGACTACCAGTTGTAATCCACTTTGGGATACAACCTACCTCCATTGCTGAACATCTTATTCTTCACTATAACTTGGTAAGTAGTCAGCGCTTCAGCATACATTTCATTAGCAACATACTGACTGGCCAGATTGAGGAGAACCTATAAAAAATTGGAATTACATGTACAAGAAAATATATTGTTCTCTCAACAGTAATAAACTTGAATTCATAGTAAATAATTTCAAGTTAATTTTATCTTGGAGCTCTTGTCTTTACCACTTGTAAGCTTCCCATCTTTAAAGTTCCTTTGTTCTTGCATATTGATATAGAGGAAACAAGTTTAAAAGCTACTTATACGAGGTAATTCTTTTAATTTTGTATATGAATTACTAGCATTCAAAATTATGCTACATGGGCCTTAGACCTAAGTAAACACAGCACTATAATGCAAGGTTTATTAAAAAATATTCATACAAGACAATTCTCAGAAACTGTGTATAATTTATGACTCCCAACATGTGGAAAATGGTCCTAATGCCTGTGGTCACTCAGTTTAGAAGGGAAGAATTTTTCCAAACTGCTGTTTCACAACAGAAGTTGGTGTCAGGTAAAATAGCTCTGCATTTTTTCCACAGCTTTACCCTGACCTTCATGGTAAAATTAATTACCAGGTCTGCCTAATTCAATATATTAATTAGTAATAATTGTCTCTACAGCACTACCTATGAATTTAAATATCCCTCAAGTATTTTTATGCATGTTGTACCCTTTTTGATATAAAAAAAAAAAAAGTTTATTATTTGAAAATCAGAATGCAAATCTAAATACCTGCTTTGAGATTCAGGAATATTACTATATCCTATTTTAGTAACACATTCTTGGTCACTTTATGGTTCAATTTAAAGGCAGCATCTGATCTTTCCTGGTTTGTTTTCTCTTCTCAGTGTATTACGCTCTCTAGGCTATTTATTTCTGAAACACAGGGTCTGCATCTGCTATATTTTGATATGTAGGTTTTACGTGTGAGTAAATATCTGGAATACATATTCATGGAAATTCCTCTCCACTAAACGTAGACTACGTGATTTCTCTGATATTTGAGATTGCATGGGAATGGACTCGACGACATGAATGGATCTCCTCTGTACACTGCCAGGAGTATTACAACATAGACACACACACACTTCAGAAAACGCTGACATTTCTGCTCAGGAGGTTTTCTACCAAGACATCAGTCACTTAGGATTTCTAAGCACTTACTGTGTAAGTCAGGTCTAAGTTTATACTTTCTGGAGGAGTGATTTGTTCACGTTGTCTCAACAATTCTCTTTCCTGTCTTCCAGCCTCTTTTGCCTTGTCCAGAGCCTTAAACAAAATACTAGAATTTAACAATAACTTGAATCTTACTGACTCAAGATGATGAAAATACATTCAAAACAAGTATAAAGAGAATATACTCATGTCTATCTATTTTCTTTGGTTTACAGACCACACCAAATGCCTGAAAAAAGGTAACTCACCAAAAGGTTTTAATTAGCAATAAGCAGACATACAGTTATCTAAGTCTGCTTAGCTGTGTAATTATGTACCCAATTATAATTCTCTGCAGATTGGAGTCAACATCCTTTGTATAAGTAATGCTTCAGGTCGAGCAGTCCTGTGTGCCTCCACAAGGGTGCAATGATAAGAAAGTAATGGCTACTAGTAAAGGTGGCTATTCAGAAGCCAGTGGTGGAAGAAATACTTCAAGATATAGTTTAATTCCTTATGATAGTCCTTATGATAGAAGACAAATCCAACTTGGCTGTTTTACAGATAATAAGTCCACATCTTTGATGACTTTTGCAGGAAAATGGATATTCTGCTGGACTTGTCAGAAACAATCCTATAGGACCCTTGGAGTTGTCTGATACAATCTACATTACAAACAGCCCTTTGACATCAGGAGCATTTTTGACCATACATGCAAGAAGATCAGGAAAAACTAGGAAAATAGATTGGTTAATGAGCCATTAGTGGCACAACAATGCTCTAGTATCCTCTATAACAGAACAAATATATTCAAACTGACTATTGGAAATAGCTCCTTATCCATGGTAATCTTTGATCATACCTAGGAACTGTTAAATGCTAGCTAGCCTAGGCCAGAACAATGCCAGTACAACTAATTCATCAGACCCATCTGAAGAGGACAATGGATACAGGGAGAAGGGGATTTTTGTAACACTGAAATCTTAAAAAAATACATAAGCCAGAAATACAGCTCTTACCTTTTTTTTAGCAAAGCAAGGTATCACTAGACTAGAAGAGTCTTAATAAATTTAGAATTAAAATTATTTTCATAATTTTAAACATTTGGCCACAAGTCATTTTGAAACACTTATCTATGCAAATTACAGCAGAAATGAAGTGAAATTCAGAAAAATTACCAATTTCAAGTCTCCACGGCTATTGGCAACACAGCTTTCTTCAACCAAATCATTCACTTTTTTTTCCAACTGCCTCATCTTCTCTTCTAAACTAAAATAAAAAAAAACCAACAAAAGGATTAACACTAAAGTTAAAGTAACAACTGCAAACCCTAACCTTTTACACATTATATTCTCAATAAAACAACACAATGACATATCACATGTTACAACTCACTGGTTTTCCCATCAAAGAAATTATCGTGTGAAACTATGCCTAGAGAAGACTATCCAAAGATACCACATTCACACTCTTAATTTGAGAACACAGACCTAAGAAAACATAAATCCTCTTACAAGTACAGTACAGACAAGCAAGTTTCACTAACTACATTTGTTTAGGAGAAGTAACTACAAAACATACAAGCTTTCATATCAAACACTAATGAAATGAAATACCACATTAAAAGCAATTAATTGAACTTTTATTTGCTATATAATTCTAAAGTATTGCTTGAAAATGAAGATTGTAAGAAAAAGTTACGGTTCTTCTAGACTTTTTCTGCTGCTAAATAACCAAGTGCTCAAGTGCTAAGCTCAGAGTGAACAGGGAAAAAGAGCAGGCAACTTCCCCCAAGTTCTTCCCAAAGAGCTGCAAGAATCATGGTGTTTCTTGCCTGTCACACACACTTTCATGGTCCTGCACAATTCTCTAAGTATCAAAGCATTCATGTGAGAGCAGCTACACTCAGGCTGCTGAGCTAGTCAGAACCAGGAATCACTGAAATCAGATGTTCATGAAAGTCAGTCAACCACATGCACGAATGTCTGTGGTATTATTCCACCAAGTTTGGAGTCTGGCCCCTCAAGGTTTTTGTAACTGCCTGGATGTTTTTAAACTCTATGCATGGTTGGTTTTATGTCACTGTCAATGGGTTGAAAAAATGTAATGCAGAATCGAACAAACCTGTCTGAAGTTTTCTTTTCCAGAGGTGAAGCAGGACCTTTTGCTTGGCCAAGAGGATCAAATGAAGAACCTGAAAAATTAACAAAGTATGAAAAACTGTAAAATAACATCTCCCTGTGGCAGTTGGTGATTTCTACAAACCATACCTCTCACAGCTGCTTTAGTGTAACCTGCAGCTTGCACTGCTGTCATTGGTCGAGAAAGCCCATCCTCAAATAAAGAAGATATATTAAAATAATCACACTAAAAATTATGTTGTAGACAATACAGACATAATTATATATTTTCACATATAATTTTTATATGTGAAAATATATATTATTTTAATGACATATTGTTCATTGCTTGTCAGTAAGTGTTAGAAAGTACTACACTGTTACTGCTTCCAAATCTCAAATAAAACACACATCACTACCCTCATGATTTCTGACAGTACTATGGTCAAAAAAGGACAAATTAAAAGTGCAGGAATTTGCATTAATTCAATGAATTTCTAAATACTTTTATCTAACACTTAGGAGGAAAATTAATTGTTCCAAATGAATAAAAAATGTAAATATTGGAACTTTTACCTGTATAGTTCCTGTCATGGGTCTTCCCATAGAAGAAGTTAAAGTTGCCTTTGACTACAAAAATAAGTAAGTTGTTTGAAATTGTCATTCACAAAGCATAAGAAGTACTACACACATTCTTCTCAATGCTAAATTTTAAAAGTTGAGCTAACTCTTACATAAATTCATAGTAAAATTCCCATTTATGTTACTCATATGTTATTTAAAGATATCGAATACTTAGCACAAATTCACAGTAAAGATTTTTTATGTATTTGGATACTTCCGTCAGCTCTTTTAAAAAGAAGTACATAGAAAATTATCTGAGGCAGCATACTTTCCTTTATTAAATTATTGAAATTGCTACCTTGAAATTGAACAAGTAATTCACACAAAGTAGTTCAGTAAAATTCTGTGTAGAGCTGATAAAATCTGTCACTGTATTAATCTCTTAAGTTAAATTTTCATGCAGATTTATTTTATCAATGTGTCTAAGCATATCAAAGAACACAACCAACTTTTCCTGATTCAACTAGAGATGTTTCAGAGCCCATATCCTTCAAGACCTGATTACACCTTAACTTCCAGAAAATTTTCCCAAGCCCAAATAACAACCTATTCAGTCCCCCCTGCAAGTGAACCCAATTAATACCTTGGACTCCAATGCCTTATGCAGTACAAAAGATTTGCAGCGTGGTTCAGAAGAAAAGAAAAACAACCAGTAACCACGCCTTGACCAAGTGCAAAGTTGTGAATTAAAACTAATTAATAGATGCAGTTCACTGGAATGAAATTCTTAATTTAGAAGGGCTCACTTTGTGCGTGGAATTAAGTGGTACATTCGTATTTTGTAAAAAACAGAACAAAAACCTGCCCCAAATCCAGTAGCTAGAGGTCTTGGACTTGATGTACCAGGAATTTTGGCTGTCACCTGGGTGGGGATAAAAAAAAGAACCAAACAAACAAAACCCCATCAATTAAAACCTGTATGTGTCAATTATTAGTGTTTCTACATAGTAAGACCTACATGCAAAGTATTTTAAAAGGTACTTACAGGGGGTCTTCTTCCATGACTTGTTCTTGCTGCCTGTTGAAAAGCTATATCATTTTCTAAATCCTAGGGGGAAGAAAAAAACAACAACAAAACATTAACCCTTTAAAAATCTCAACACCCGAACTCACAATTCCACAACCTTCAGACTGCTGAAAGCAGACTGGTAAAAAAATAAAAAATTCTTCAGAAAATACTTGAAGATAACTGAACAGCGGGGTTTACTGACAACAAATTACAATTATATTATTTGTCTATTTTTTTTTGTATTTTAGATTAGAAAATGTGAAAACTTGTTATTTTCTAAAAACATAGAGGAAACAGAGCTGAAGTCATAAAATATAACATCAATTTCTTTTTCCATCCAAATGCCTATCATTTATGCTATTTCTGAATTTTGACACTAACAACTGCAATGCAAGACATTAAAACATCTCATGTCTCTCAGGTGCGGCAGCAGCTCCCACGAATTGGTACTGGGATTTCATACAAGATGCCAAGTCTTGCTAGTGGGTTTGGACCAAATGACACAATTGTTGTCCTAACTCCACCACACCAGCAGTTACCCAGAAGTGGTCTGCAGGGCTACTTTAAGACATCCCAGATGCTCTACCCAATTGCACAGAGACCTGCAGGATTACATTCTACTCTGAGCTCCTCCAGCAGCAGCATAGTAGGAAATCAATGACCTACTGACCACTCTGGAGCCTCTTTCGTCAGAAAACCTGCTGCTGCACACAGCCTTGGAAACACCACACTGAATGTGCCTACAAATAATTATGAGTTTATACTTCAAAAAGTCTAACCATTACAGCATCTTAGATCTGCTGAGATCTGCACGAGTGTTTAGTTGGAATAGAAAGCTACCAAAGAATTAACTATTCAAGAAGAACCCTGAGAAACGTCAGATGTTTCTTGCAAAATAATGTAAATTTCACTTCAAAGCAGTTGTAAACTTGTACGTTACTGTACCTATAAATTCTTATCTATACTTCTAAGTTAAAAGTCTATGTGTGGGAAATGTGGGAAACAGCAAATATTTTACCTCTGTGTCAAACATGGGATTATAATCATTGTAGCCAGAATAGAGATCATCTTCATTATTCTCTGGAGCTGGATGCACATTTTGCATCATTTTTCTGTGAAACATATAACATGCCAAATATTATCTCGGTGGTTTTAAATAAGTATTTTAAAATGCACAATATAAACAGCAGTAGCTTGTTTAGTCATAAAAACTAGGACTATAAACAATATTAAATAGCACCATTTCTTGGATTTATATTTTTGTTTATACTTATACCGGTTATGAAAATTGTTTTAAATATATCTATCATTAAAACAAACTGATCACAACAAGTAACCGCATTACTACTTCTAGAACGGTATCTTTGCACTGTCAGCTAACTCACGTTTAAGACAATATTCTTAAATATTATAAAGTTAGTTTTCATAGGCCAACTGTAGTAGTAAGTCTAATGAAAGATATTTCATCTTGCTTTGAACTTTCCTTTCCTTTCCTTTCCTTTCCTTTCCTTTCCTTTCCTTTCCTTTCCTTTCCTTTCCTTTCCTTTCCTTTCCCTCTGTATTGTAACATCAACATAGCTACAGTTATGAAGGCATTTCAATTGAAACGGGTTTTAAAAGCTAGCATTAAAGAAGCTCGGTTTCCAAAGTCTTTCTCCACCAACATTTCCCCGTTTATTACGGTGCGTTCACCTGACGGCCTTTCCCTCACGGAGGGAAGACACTAAGGTGTCGCACTTTGCCTGGCTACTTGTTTTCATAAAAACCTCAAAAAGGCAACATTTGCTTTCATGGATAACACGAAGTACACGCCCTTCAGCAAGCAAGCCTCAGCCAGTGACGGAGCGCACGGTTCCTCTGCAGCGGCAGGTTGAGGAGGATGAGGAGGATGAGG
>VXBI01000852.1:342764-431537 GCA_013397375.1 Toxostoma redivivum | reverse complement strand
GTATTTTTATATTTATATTTTTCATATTTATATCTGGAGCTTATGTTTAGATGTCTATGTTGTGTATATTAATATACTATTTACTTGTGTACTAATATAATACATAATATGCTATTTCATATATTTAATGTACTATAATATATACAATATTATTTATGTTATATACACACGGGGAAAATGTGCTGAGAGGGAAGTGCTGGGAAGATGTGTGAGTCTGAATGGTTTTTCTTTTTTTTTCCACAGGTAGAAAACAGCCCCCATGAGTTTGCGCTTTATATTCTACTTGCATCTGGAGATAAGCCAGCCACTGCTGCCTGATCGCTTAATCTCTAATCATTCTGTGTGTGTGTGTGTGTGTGGAATGTGTCCATTGGAGTAACAAGACTCATCCCAGGCCTCTGTCTTGTTTGTGCACTGTGTGGTGTGGCATTTTGCTTTCTCAGGGACTCTTCGGAGATGTCCCCTTTGGAGGGGGAAAGCTGAATAATTGTATCGTGGACCCTTTCAGCTGACAGCTTTGGATTGTGTATGCCGAGTTCAAAGTACTCGTTGTTCAGTGGAAAAAGTATACTTCCGTAGCAGTTTTCTCTTACTTTTTCAGGAAAAAGGAGATTTGATCCTCATTAATGGGAGCACCTAAGAGACCTAAGAGAATCGGAGGGAACTGGGGAGACGGTACTTTAAATGGCGCCGTGTTAGGGACCTCTCAGTTATCTGGTAATTGGACTTGAGTCAGTATGGGATCTCTGTCAGGAAAAAAGGCTCAGGACTGCAGGTGGTAGACAGAGCCCCTGTAGGGTGTTCCATGTTCTATGACGTTGCTTATAAGTTCCGGAAAAGAAGTGGCTGAGGAGTGGAGATGTTCCCTTGCTGCAAGGCTGCTCCAGAGACCCTCTGAGAGGATTGCTAAGTTCTTTCTCATGGATGGGGACATGGAAGAGATCAGCAGTGATATATTTATATCCTCACTTCTTAGAGTTCATGGAATTTTTCTCAATGCCCACAGTTGGCAGTGCCTTTTTTGTCTTCTCCTTGTTAGGTTGCTCAGTACATTTCATTTCATCTTCACTTTCTGGAGTCGATTCTTCACAGAATAAATGAAGAGAAGAAGCAGGAGATTGAACAGACAAAGCGAAGGCAAACAGACACAAAATGAGGTGTCACAGAGCCCAGGGCAATTTGGACTGTACATTTATGGCCCAGTTCATGAGGAGAACATACGGATATGCAGAGTGCAGGTAGAACACTGTGATGGGAAGGCTGAAGGGATTGGGAGGGTTTATAATCCTTTCCCTATCCTGTTGCTCTTAAAGATTCCAGAATTAATACTGACAATGGACAGAGTGGGGTCTTCAGAAAATCTGGACCCTCGGGCTAGCTACTCTTTACTTTGTTTGCTGTTTGCTTTCTGAGCCTTTGACTGGCTCAGTGTGTACTTGCTGCTGTGTATTCCCCTGGAAGAATAAATGCAGTACACACATGGTACTATTTCGTTTCTGTAGCATTTAAGCCACGTCAGTGCCAGATGCCCCTTTAGAACTTGAGGTGAATGACGGGATAGATCCCCCCGGCAGTAGTTCAGAATGCCCCATAGGTACCAGCCGGAGGGGTTCCCGTATTTGTGAGCCTCTGAGTCCAAGAGCACTAAGAGGCTGCAGCAGCCATAGATCTGTTATTGGATGATGGCCTGATAATCATGTTGAATCCAAGTGTCCAGGAAATGTTTGGAAGATACTAAACTTGCCTGCCTTGGGAAAACTTTCGTTGCCGCTTAACCAGCTGGTTGGAATTTGGGATGAAAGTTTGCAGAGGTAATTTCAATGCATTCTCCCTCTCAGGTACCTAAGAGAGAAGAACCTGATACAGCAGCACCTTTGCAGTGGAAGCGTTAAAAAAACAGAGACTACTAAAAAAACAGGTATGATGGGATGGGCCCTTGGATCCAGCCGGGAATGGCCCCTCGGGAATGCAGAGGCTGCTGAAGGGCAATCCTTGCTGCTGCCTCCTGTGGGCTGGGACTGAGCAGTGCTTCAGCCTCACAGAGGGCAAAGAGGGGGAGGAACAACTTCAGCCACCCCCACTCCTGCAGCTCTGGGGCACGGGCTGAAATCGCCCGAGGAGATGCACTGCATCACCAGGACAACACGTGCTGCATCTGACTTGGAACTCGGGCAAAAAATCCCCTGAAAAGCCCCAGGCTTGAAACCCTGCTGATGTATGACCTGGTACCGAGGGGCTGGCGTTGAAAAATATTGCAATAACCAATGTGCTGATAGAAAATATGCAAATTAAGATTATGGTTATTTCTCTGTTAGAGAAATATTGCATTATGTTAGCAGAAACCTTTTCAGTATAGCCAATGACAGAAAGTATTTATATATTTAAGATTGCAAGTATAATTTTCATTTAAGTTATAAAATATCCATGCAAGATGCCTGAAATCCACGGGCTTCAAGCTGGTGGATGCTGAAACTGCTTAAGTTTTGAGCTACTATTAGGAAAACATAACTGGAAACTCTCCCACTTAGGAGCTGCTCAGCTCTTAGCAATGACAGGGGATTTATCTTTGTAGTACCTTGTGAACTGCAAAGCAAGAACTGACTAAGCACTGTTGGGTCCTGAAAGGCATCTCAGTGGTTTTGTAGTTGGAATAAATGATTGCATTCCTTCCTGTGCTCTCTGTTTGACAGGGAGTTGAGAAGTGCTCAGTGAGAGGCTGCCTGTTACAGCCACGCAGGGTTGGGCTCGTGGCCTCCCCAGGGATGTGGTTTGGGTCCAGCTCAGCCCCACCAGGGCACAGTGGCCAACTGCCAGCTCCTTTCTGGCTGTGTTGTGTTGAATGTTACAGCTCAGATTATAGGGATGTAAATAAAAGAAATCTGTGCACAGTTCATTGTCCTCCTGCAGTAGTTGGTTGTTTTTACCTGGAATCTGTGACTTGCCTCAGCTTCCTTTGTCTTATGCAGGTAACAAATAGTTGTGAGGTAGGAAAGGAATGAGCAGAACATGTTGCCTGGAAATTGTATGGAAAACTTTAGACTGCCTGAAATCATGTTACTGAGATGTGAATTCAGAAAGTAAAGGTCAAGGTGCTGATTGAAGCTCCTCAGGCTGAAGCAAGTGTGTTTATAGTCCTGCCTAGGAAAATGGTTAGGGACGAGGCAGTACTAAAGGGCAGAAATAAAAGTAATTTCAGGTTAAGAGGTAGGAAATAAATGACAGTTACCTTCCAGCTTCAAATGAAAGTTCTTGATGATTCATTTTCACACAGATGCTATCATTTAACTCTCCCGGTGCATCAGAGGTTGAACTTGATCGAAGTTTTTGGAACATGAATTTTTTTTTCCTAGTAGCACAATGCTATCAGGATCGCTTTCTCCTTTGTCATATGATTTCTCTGAAAAGGTCAGCATGACCCTATCTTCTGGGCAGAATTAATAAAATTATAAATATGTTCATCTAGTTTTAAAGTCAAAATCCTGTTTGACAGAAAAAGCATGACCTTAACAATCACCTTGTTTGGATCTGAAAATGGGGGCTTACGTAAGTATGAATAATATGGACGTTAACTCTGAAAAATCCACCTTTAGAAAACCTCTTTTGAGTTACAGACAACTTTTGCATTTGTTTTTTATCATTTTTGGATAATATTCTGCAATAAATACAGAATGCCTGTGAATTTACTGATGGCAAAATGCAGGGCTGAGTCAGGAATGTAAGTCAGTGCAATTCTTCTGGCTGCAAGCCACCTTAGTTTATAAAGTCAAGAAACAGATTTCTGCTTTTAAATGATCTGTACTTTTCCTTTATTTTCAATATAGGATTTTTTTAAAAAATGCAAGGGTGTTAAATAGCACATCTTTTGCAACCTGATTCTGAGAGTGCTTACCTTATTTAGGTATTACCCTTTAAAATTACCACAAAAAAGCAGTGAGAAACTGGAAATTGTCCCTTGGTCTTTTTACATCCACAAACAAGCCTTTCTCCTCAAAAGTATTTTGACAGTAAATATGCTATTTCATATACTCCAGTATTTCCTGTTGGACATTTGCTATGTTGACATAGCAAACAGTGTTCTTTTCAGTGTAGAGAATAATAAGATAATTGTGTGGCTTAAAGCAATAGCAAAACACTCGTTGACTTTGTTGGGCACCCTAAGGCCCTCAGTTGATAATCACATTTTATAAAAGTTTAATCGCAGGTTAAATACAGGTCAACTTAGAAATGTGGTTTACCACAGTGTACATTCACAGAAATATTTTTGAAATAGTGTGTATCAAAAATAAGCTGTATAGCTGGACAATACTGCTGATAAATGAAATACGCTGATACTATTTCTGAACATTTGAAAAGTGTTAAAATAACTACATAAATCCAATGTCTGGTGAAAAAAGCTACTCAAAGGGAACAGAAGATCAAACATTGTAATAAGTAGTAAATGGTATTATCATTATAATAATACATTCAGTGATGAAAATTTTGTTACTGTCCTGCAGCCCATTTGGCAGCCTGAATCCTGCTCCAGATCTCAGGCAGGGAAGATTATTTATTGCAGTAAGTGACAGCAGGCTGATGGGTTGCAGGAGTGCTGATGCATCATGTAGATTTTCCATTTTTTTGAGGAGAGAAAGAGGAAGGAGCACCTGCTAAGTAGGAACAAGTCTAGAGGCGGTACCAAGGTGATCAGAGGGATGGAGCACTTCTCCTGTGAGGAAAGGCTGAGAAGGTTGGGATTGTTCAGTCTGGAAGAAGGCTTTGGGGTCACCTAAATACAGCCTTCCAGTACCTTAAGGGAGCCTACAGGAAGGATGGAGAGAGGCTCTTGACAAGGGCCTGGAGTGACAGGACAAGGGGCAGTGGCTTCACACTGACAGAGAGTTGGTTTAGATTGGATATTAGGAAGAAATTCTTCCCTGTGAGGGTGGGCAGGCCCTGGCACGGGGTGCCCAGAGCAGCTGTGGCTGCCCCATCCTTGGAAGTGTCCCAGGCCAGGTTGGATGGGACATGGAGCAACCTGGGACAGTGGAAGGTGTCCCTGCCCATGACAGGGAGTTGGAACTGGTTGAGCTTTAAGGTCTCTTCCCACCCAAAGCATTCTATGGTTCTGTAAAGCAGAATTTATTATCAAGGAAGGATTGAGGCAAAATGTCTTCAATATTTTGTTGCTCTTAGCTTTTCTTCATGATCTCTTCTCATGGACTAAAAAAATCCTCAGCCCTAATTTTTGAAGAAGTCCTGAAAGTTCCTACTAACAACAATAATGAGAGAAATCTGTATCAGGGGCAAAATTCAGCTGGACCTGCTGATGTTTAAGTGAGGTTAGTAAGAGGGCAGATGTGTGTTTGTGTGCATGTTACCCATGTTGGTTGCTTAACTTATAATGGGAGAAAGTTGGGTAAATGTGAGTATAAATCTGATTGTTGAAAGAATTCCCCAAGAATAACAGAAGCATAGAATCAATTCGGTTCAAAAAGACCTTTAAAACCATTAAGTCCAGCTGTTAACCCAGCACTGACAAATCCACCACTAAGCCATGTCTTTACATGACACATCTTTTAAACATTTAAAGGATGGTGGCTCAGCCACTTCCTGGGCAGCCTGGTCCCATGCTTGATAACTCTTTTGGTGAAGAAAATCTTCCTAATAAATCCTCAATCTAAACCTCCCTTTGGGGAAACTTGAGGCCATTTCTTTTAGTCCTGTTGCTTGTCAATGGGAAGAAGTGGTTTCAGGGCTAGCTAATGTTGATATTATTATTGCTAGATTTGTTTGAAGATTGTATTAATTCACTGTATGGCTGTCCAGTTCTAAAATTTTGTTGTGCTTAGCATTTTCTTATCTTTTCCAGCAAATTCATTCAGTTAACAAGCTGCAGAAATAATTTTAGAAGTGTTCGCAGTTCTTGCATGTCTGTGAGTGTCAAAATGCATGTGTGGGTATGGAAGAAGCTATTTATATTCTCAGATGTCAGCAAAAGCTATCAAACATATGTTGCTTGAATGAAAGGTATTTTGTGTTAAAAAAAAAAAAAAGAAAAGTCAAGTAATTGATATAAAATCAAAATTACTCTGCCAGGTATCATGTATTTTCACCTGACATGAAAGTGTTTTGGTGCCAATTTTTGATCTCAATAGCGCTTCAGGAGATTCTCGATGGGATGAGTAGCTGTTGTCTTCTCTTTTCTGCCATGTGACACAAAAGTTTATTCAAGGTTGGAGCCATCATGTGAGCAGGAAGGAAATTCCTGCCTGCTAATAAATTCTAAGCCGGTCTAAAAAGCCTTCTTCAGTATTTATAAACTGTTCCACTTTCTTGTCTTCTGGAGTACAGAGGAGCCTAGAGGACTTCAATATGATGCTGAAGGATCGTGCCATTATTCCTACCTCCCCCTAAAAAGGCTGCAGTCTAGAAAGGGTGTGGAAGATAAAAAATGAGCAGTTATTCTGTGCACTTTGTCTCTTACCTGGCTGAAAAGGAAAAGATCGAATTATATGCAGAATTCAACGGGTGTGGGAGAAGTGTGTGGAGCATGGAGGTGAGGAAGGAGAAGGGGCACCAGTGGGAGCAGGGTTGTAGCTGAGCAAAACTGAATGCAACATGAACAGGGGAGAAATACAGACTTCCTCATTAGCGAAGTAACAGATGCTATTTCTTTATCTGAGCGCTAGGTGTTGGGAGAACATCCGGGAGATTTTATCACTTTGTAAATGCCTCGGTTTGAAAAACAGAATTAAGCTCCCAAGGCAATGAATTTAAGAGATTCCGTTGTGAACTAGGAGAGAGGCTACACACTTTTAATTTTTTTTTATTTTTTACTGAAAGTTAGTGTTGATTGTTAAATTTCCATAGTGAGCCAAATGAGTCCCTGAAACAAACATACCCCAAAAAAGTATAGAGTGACTTGTATCAAGAATAATTGACTAAATTTTCACTCAAATGGCCTGAGTCATCAGATAAAACTCTGCTGGCATTCTTGTAATGCAAATATATACCTCAACATGTGGGATGTGAGTATTTTAGATTTTAGGAACAGCTTTGTTCTCTTCCAATTGCCTTAGGCGCTTTTGTGAAAGAACTTTTTGCCTTTTCTTAGGCTCTTGGCAGGCTTCTTCTGCTCTTTTCCCCAGTACAAGAGACATGATATTCAGAATCATATTCCTGCTAGGACAGAGCCCTTTAGCTCCTATCTCTTCTATTTATGTTTGCAGAGGAATGTGTATGCTGAGGCATGGTAGAAATTATTTCTAAACCCTGACCGACTGGAGTGCTGCTTGTACCATTTTTTGTTTGTTTCTTTCCAGAGCTTAGTGTGAATAAATTTTTTTTTTTTGGTCTTAGATTATTGCTCATGAGCTTTCTGATCAGCACTTTCTATATCCATTGAATGTCTTGTCCAGTTTAACTTTTCTTGCCCTTTCTGTGGGTATTCTGGGTATAAAAACAGCCTCTGGGGTATCCTTCTGTTCTCCAGACTGTGTGCTGAAGAATTATGTTACTATTCCCAATATCAGCTTGTTTTGCTTTTTTCCTCCCCTATATTGATGTCTCCTTTGTCTAGCTCGTCTACTTTTCATAGGATGGTTTTCTCTTTATTAAGAGCTATACATAAATTCTATTAACGTTTCATTGCCCAGTGCTGCTTCTTCTTCTTTGCCTTCTTTTCCTATGCCTAATGTAAGCTCTGAACCTAAATAACATTAGGAGTTATTTTAATTCTTCACATCCCCCAGAAATTGTGCACGTCACAGTGTTGAGGACCCTTTAGCCCTTCCTACTTTCTGATTACATTCACTGAGGCTTTTATTTCTGTTTTGATTATTTCCTACATCCTTTCCCCTGACTTAGCCTTTCCACTAATTGTGCTGGTTTGTGCTTTTCTGAAACCTGTAGCCATCAGATAGAAAAATCTGCTGAGTTATTGTTTGCCCTGTATTTAACGCAGCTTGACTCTTACTAATCAGTTATGTTGATTGTCATTGCTGGTATTTCATACAGGGAGTCAGTCTGTCAACCTGTAGCAAATCTATTATTAACTGGATTCTTAGTTCAGTAAGACAGCTTTGATTCAGTCTGATTAAACAAAAATGGAAGGCTTGGAAGAGTATCTCTGAAGAACAGAGTCACAGTGATAATAAAGAAGGACTTTTCCACATTCACAAGCATCTTATCAGTTACCTACTCGGTAGCATCGCTTCCTTGATGGCCTGAGCAGTGCTGGTTGGTTGTGTAGATAGTGGCTGATGGAGAAAAAAGGAGTTCAGTGCAAGATCAGGGGCTCCTGTAAGAAAGGAACGAGCTCATGTGTATCTATGGATTCATGAAATGCCTTTCCGTATATCTGTATTTCTTTAATCTTGTCAGCCTCGATGGCAGAAGCAAGGCAGATAAGGACTTTCAGATTTGTGGGCAGCCCGAGCGTTGGTCCAGCGTCCCTGAGGTTATCTTTCCCCTTTCCATGACAAAGGTGTGGAATCAGGACAACCAAGGAATGCAAGTGGTGACCCATGTGGAACAGTCTGTCACTCGGTGAGAGGGTGAACCTCAGCTGCTGACTCCCATGGATTGTGTCCGCAGAAGCAGCAAAGACAGTTCCAAACTGCTCTCCTGGCAGAAGGAAGGAGGCAAAGGAGTGTGGGTATTCTTCTCCCCTGGTGGATGAACCACACTCATGCTGAGAATTAGGGTGCTTTACTCTCTGCTTTGTCATCTACCTGGAAGTTTTTTCCAGCTGGAGGGTTCACAGTGTGAAGGTGTCCCTGTCTTTCACTTTCTAGCCTACAACACTGCCAACATCCAAAATTTTCAAGGGAAAGTGGTGGGTAATCAGGCTTCTCTGACTCCATTTTTCACACTTTAGGGGTGCCCTCAGGAAGAAAATATTTTTCCTACTCTCCAAGTATTTAGCCCTTGTCTTGTCTTTTCCAAAAGTTTCATTCTCCAGAAATACACTCCTGCTGACTTTTAGGAGTCACCTGTGAGTGTTATTGCAAATGTACTCATATATGTATGATCACTGTTTCTGTCTCTGAAACTTATTTAAAGCCTTTTAAGCCTTCTTTCTGACCCTGTTGCTTAGAGAAGTTGCCACTGTATTCTGAGGAGGTTTCTGGCACTAAGTGAAGAAACTGTTTGACTTTTATACACAGTGAGAGGGAACCTTGGCCCATAAGTAACGTGTTTCCTCCTTGGCAATATATATGGCCTTAGGTTGGTGTTTCCTTTATTTATTTATGTTGAAAAAGCACAAAAGAAACATGCCTCAGGATTGTGACAATGGTATCTTGCTGCCCAACTTGTGGAGCTTTTGACTAATGCCTAGAGCAGATAGTCGGGTGGATATATTTCCTTAGGAGCTCTCTGTGCATTTTGTCTTTCACTCTGTGTGACCACCTCCTTTCAAGGGCAAACAAACTTGGCTGTCTTCCTGACTCACAGCTGCTTTTATTCGTAAGTTTTCTTTGAAAGAGAGATGAGCAGCTGGAACACTGAGCTTGGATGTTGCTGCTCTGCTGGAGAGAGGGGACCGGGGTGTGGGAGGAGTGAAGAACCCTCCAGGCAGTGTGGGGCTGCAGCTCTTACTCAGTCGGTTCAAGCCATCTGTCAGGTGCAGCCTGGAGCGAGGGTGAGTGTGAGTGGCCATCAGTACCCCATGGCTTGCCAGTGAGGAACTGGTGATACAGAGGTAGAAGGGAAGAAGGGGTCAGTTTTGGTGATGGGGAGGTGATAAGGGCACTGGGTCCCTTCTGCCTTGCCATCAGAAGTGACTTTTCATCTTGTCGTACCACAGGCTCGGAGCAATCATTCCCTGTCCAGTTAAGACTAAGCCTCATTTGTGCAAATTGATGCTGCTCTGTGCTTCCCTAGAAAACTGGTATTTTTTATTTCCTTTGGGTTATATTCTACTTGTGTCTGAATTCAGCTGTGTAATTGTATTCAAGTGTGCAGCCAGTCTGGCCACCTGTTTTCTTTTGATTCCTTGGGCAGTAGCAGCTGGTCGCTGCAGAATGCTATTCCAGGTGGCACTGATTTATATATTTCAAGTAACATATTTGTGCTGAGATGCAGCACAGCAGGATAGCAGCCATGAGTTTCTACAAGGGTTTGGGAGCAAGAGGCTGCAGGGCCAGGAGAGCAGCAGTCATATCAGCAGGAGAAGGCTTTCTTACTCCTATTTGTTGCATATTGGACATAGATAAGTGCAGCGGGAGTGTTCTGTGCCTGCACTGATAGCCTTTGATGCATTGAAAAGTAAAAGTACTATGTAGAAAGTGGGGGAAAACAACAGATTTAAAGAGTGTGTAAGTGATTAATGTAAGTAGATGCAATAAAAGGTTAAACAGGGAATGATAATGGGTAATACTGAGCGATATATCCTTAGGCGAAATATTCCTGTTTTACTTTATGCTTGCGTACTTGGGCTTTTTTAGGACTGGCTTTGTATTTAAACGTTGCCTGATACGTGGTGTGTGACTTTGTTACTTAGTTTTGCTTTGAAAGTCTGAAGACTTATGTGGATTTCACTACCAAACTTGCTGTTTTGCAAAGAATTCCACAGTACTCTGACAATCAAAGCTGGTAGTGACAGCAAAACATGTTGTCCAAAGGAAATGGCTTTATAAACATATTCACACCACCACTGTAATTTTTTTGTCTATGTTCATGTCTGCTTACAGCCACAGTAAAATAGTTAACAGTGTTTATTTATGAGCAGCGTTTAATAGGTTTGAGAGTGAAATACCACAGCAAAAGATGAGGCAGGCACACGATTTCTTTAGGTCTTGTCTCCAGTTTATCTTTCTCGGTTTGAAACATCAGGCATTTTTCAAACAGATATTTCAGAGAGAGATTTTGAGGCAGAGTGGCACCCAGCATATAAAATAACAAGTTCACAGTCTGTGGCAGCTCACTTGATGGATATGTTGATTCCAGTGATCAAATATTATGTGAACTTTGAGGGGAAAAAAGAGATTTTATGGGATATGGAAGACACAAGAAAAGCTGATGCCACAGAGATGTATGCTAGTTATCTAGTTCTTTAATTCTGTAGAAATACAACCCGACAAGCTCAAGAGTCTTACTTGGTGAGTGAATATGCATTGGATGCAGATATCTGGATTTAAAAAGTTGTTCAGATCAGTTTTCATTAGAACTGCAATTCATATTATTAGAATGTGATAGATGCATTTGTATGAGGAGGAAGTTCACAGTTATATTTAGTTTTCTTCTCTCAGTAATTTGTAACCTAAGCATTAGTCACCTACCCAATCTCCAGTCCCTTTCAGGACATATAAATAAATGTAGTGTAATACACAAGCAGTAAAATTTATGATCATTGATTGATGTCACTCATGTCTCTTTCTTGTGATGCTGAATAGAGGGTAAAGAAAACAATTCCTTAAAACATGCACAATCTTGATTCTTTCTCTAGATATATAGCAGCAGTAGGCTAAATCCTGAAGCCTTTACTCAAACTTCTTACGTAATATGATGATTAAATGAAGAAAGTGAGATTTTCACCTCTATGATGAAACCAGTTCCTGTGTAAAAAACCTTTCCAAAGCATTTTGAGTCTTGAGGGTCAGACAGAAGTGTTATTTCTTGGGCTGGTGAGTCCCTGAGATGCATTTTGGGTCCACTATGATACAGGTAGGGAACTCATTCAAGAATGAGATTTAAAAATGTCCCATATTCTGAGGGCTAAGTAGCTCAGCTTCCTCAGTGCTGGACTGACAATCAATCGCAGGCTGCTTAAATTTTAGCACCATTCCCCTAGTGGAAGCAAGTGCCACTCTGACTCCTTCCAAAGGGACTGCTTAATGAATAAGGACTGATTCTATTTGAAAAAAAAGTGGTCTGCCTCTGTAGAGAGTGTAAATAATAATTAGCATATTCTGGATTTAATGCTGTTTTAATCCTATTGAGTAGCACTTCATTTAAAATTTATTTCAACTATTTAAAATCACATGTGTAATGACTTATTTATTACAACTCCAATTATTTTGATACATCCCAGTATATTAATCCCTTTTGAAAAGCAAAATAATAAATGTCGCTAGCTGTTCTGCAGCAGATCTGAAGCTACCTGTGCTATAATTATTTATATTAAGGATATTGTAAAAGAGCCTATAAGAAACAGTTTCATTGTCTGTAATGCAGCATCAAAGAAAGTCTTTTAAGGTGGAAAGGAAAAAGCTATTATATAGTAGGGGCAGATCTAAGGCTCCTTATTTGAAAAATTAAACCTATTTCATGTTTTAAAAAGCATTTCTAGGAAATGGTGACTTTGATTGTTACTCAAGTCAGCCCTATTGTTTGGATTAAAATGCATTTGAATTTGTTCTTTTTATCCAGATGTTTTAGCATTCAAGGAGACAATTTCTTGCACAATGAACAGCAGTTTTAACTATTGTTTTATCATCGCTGTCTCGTTCTTTAATGAGCTTTTGATGACGTGACTTTTAGCATTCATGGCATGTATGACTCACGGTTTTAGACTTCGTTAACATTTTGATTTTAAGATAGGTTTTAGTTAGAGAAATAATTCTTAACCAAATCTAATAAAGGATAAATAGTTTTCATAGCAATTTTAACTGTAAACCAATTTGTCTAAAGTCTTCAGGAAAACTAGAGAATCCAGATTTTTGTTCCTAAACTGAAATTTAATTTAAATGATGGATTTCAGATTTGAGTTTGTGTCTGGTCCTGGGGCCTTACACGGCTCCACAGAAATATTATGTGTTTCAGTGTGGGATCTTTTTCTGAGTATGGAAAAACAGAGATAACAGTAGGATGGTTGGAAGAGTTGTTGTCACATCCCATAGAAAGATTCTGTTTCATGTGACTTCAACCATTATTGTTTGTAGAGCAAGGAGATGTGTCATTCCTAACCACAGCTTTTTGCTCATTGCATTGCAAAAGAAAGCAGAGCTCTCCCTTTCCTATGTGATAACGAACTTAGATAACAAAATTACTTACCCTTTAGCTTGGAACAAAAAGTCTACCATACCTGTCAAACTATATTTGTAAATGAGCTTGTTGGCTCAAACCCAGCATAAATCTAGAGACTGAAGATGGCAGCTACTGAAGATGTAGTGCATTACAGGGAAAGGATTTTACTCAGGGTATCAATATACTACCTTTCAAATAGTGAAAGCCATTCAGTAAAATCCAGACTCTCTAATAAATAATCCCATTGAAGGTAAATGGAAGATTTGTCAGCCTAGTGTTTAAAACTCTCATCAAGAGACTTATTTACTTGAAAAATAGCTAATCTGTTTAGTAGAAATTGAAACTATTAATTCTAAATTTACTCTTCAATAAAATACATTTTATGTTTCATTCATATTGTGTGCTTTCTTAGTTTTAGCCTAAGCTTTTACTAGTGAAATAAATTTCTTTCTTAACTCTATCCATCACGAGAAAATATAAATTCTGTCTTTTATAGAGCTGTCATAATTCCCAAGAAATATTAGACCCTAGGGCCCACTACTCCATTTAAAACATTCTTCATGTTCCTAGATTTTTTTTTATAACAATCCTTTTGCTTGTTTGATGATTTTTATTCTTCCCCTTCTCTTTTGGTGAAATTCAATATTATATCCTTATTCTGTGGTGTTTTTATTGTTTTGTTTTGGTTTGGTTTTTTTAACACAATTGAATAAAACATACTGAAAAGCAGAGGTTTAGTATTTTTAGTTTTTTAAGGGGAATATAGCCATGTTTATTCACATTGTCTGTGTTCTTAATTTTCCCCTTTTGTATTTTTTTTTTTGCTTGCATATTCTCTGAAAGGTGTAGGAAAGCCAGATGAATTGAAAAAGAACCCAAGCTATGTAAGCCTTGATTCTCAAGTAATATTTACATCCCTGAAGAAGCTAAGAAATAGATACTGGGATTTAAAAAATTGCACAGAGGCACTTTTTTTTTTTTCCTACATATTCTGAAAATTCTGGTCATGCTCTTTGCAGAACTGATGAAGTAATGCTTAAATGCTTATTAGTAATGAATTCATTATTAAATAAATGTATTTATTTTATTTTTTCCTTTAGAGTCCACTCTTTTCCTGGCTTGTTTAGCCCAGGACTGTGCTTGTATCCAGCCTTACTATGGCTAGATGCTTCTTCTCTGAGAGGCCTAATGCAGCAACAGCAGGAGGGAGGGAGCAGAGCTGTGTTCTCAAGGGAATGTGGTGGGACAAATCTCACTGAAGGAAGTTTCTCAAGATGCTCTGGCTGATGAATTAACTAACGTAGCTCAGAATAAAAGTTGATTTGGAGTCTGAGGTGTTGGTGGTGTGGGGGTTTTTTACCAAATTTTTTTCTCTTTGATTTTAGTTTGAAAGGTTCATACCAAATGCAGATGAGATTGCTGTCACCTAACTCTAGTTATCTTAAAGTTAAGTGCTCATTTTCAGCTAATTGTCTAGACACTCTCTATCATCAACGAAGAAATAGAGGCACTTCAGGAGTGATTAATCCCATCCTAAAATAGGTGTCTAAGATGGGATGATTTGGAAGTAGCTGTCTTCCTCCACCAAATAGCAGGAGAGCACTGACAACTGGTTAGACAAAGAGGAGCTAACGACAGGTGAGATGGTCCCCCTCTTTTCTCTCTCACTGGTTTCACTGATTTAGGATCTGAATTACATTTTTCAGAATTTGTGGAATAGTTTGACCGTGTGAAATAGACGCTGGTATCAAATCCACCAGATTCAAGAGGGCATGAGGCAGAAATTAATGTGCCCAGTTCCACTGGCCCTGTGCACGGACAGCCTGTGCTTTGTTGGGGTTTGTCAAATGGTAGCTGAAAAAACAAAAGCTGGTGCATAAAGCATGGCTCATATTCCAGGCCGGGATCAGCCTAGAGATCAGCTGCCACCCACAGGGAAGGCTCCACTTGCTTACTGCTCTGTACAAACAATGTCACAGTGACACTTCAAAGCTGCCCTCTCACTTTCTCCTTTGTTTTCTGAAACATAAATATTGTAACTGAAAAACAAATTAAGCACACAATGTGTGTGCAACGTAATTTAAAAGTAACTGGAACAGAAAGCATTTCAAGCTGGCAGAAGTATTAGATGAATTTAATGCCATATAAATGGTTTTCTCAATAAAATTCAGAATTAATATCCATTAGAACATTAATGAAGGTTGAAACTTCCCTCAATAGAGTAATTAGTAACATTTTTACAGTAGGAATCCTGTGCAGTAATTTTTATTCCCATGCATATTTTTGTGAAATGAAGTGAATATGCCATTTAACATTAAATTAGCAAAAATGTTTCTATTTTGAGGTATACTTTGTAACAGAAACAAACCAACTGAAGGCAGTTATTAAACTTCATTTGCCTCTCCAGAACTAAGGTTCTGCTGAATGTTCTTTGTAATTGGACAGTAATGTTTTTCAGACAACAGTGAAACCTTCACTGAGAAAGTGTGGACAAAACAGTCCTTTCTGTGATATGATGTCACCTCTATGAAAATTTGCTTAAAATTTAAAGTAATTTAAAGGTTTGAAAGCCTGCACTGATTCTGGGCTGAGATAGGAGAAAATAACGCTGTCAGATTCTCATTAAAGTCTGCCCATCTCTGAAATATTTTCCCTGGATTTTGGTAGCAATGTAAATATGCCAGTGGAAAAAATCACTGAGTTTCTATGAAGTGTTTTGGTTCTTGAGCTACTCATTGTTTTTTCTCTTTTCTTTGTTACTCTGGTTCAAGGAAAGGAACACTCAAGGACTGGAGTTTCTGCTAGATTGTATCAGAGCTTTCTTTTATTCATATTTAAAAGCACTTATTGTGCTTACATTTTACTGATACCATCTTAACATAAGAACTGCAAATCCTTAAAATCTCCTGCTCAGTAGGCACAGAAGTCTGTGCTGCAAGACCACGTTTCCTTGCTTGCTGTATGTTGTAGTGGAAACAGACCAATCTGTTGACTAATTGTATGATGATGGGGCACAATGCAGCATCTTTTCTCATCTAGCTGTTCCTTCAACTATACAAAACAGGATGCTATAGATGTTTCAAAACCAGAAGATTCTTCTGTTTTACTTTCATTAGGACATAACTTTTGCTGGCATTCTGATATTTATTGTTCTTTAATTACGGTGGTTTCTTTCTCTTACCAAACTGTGACTATAAAGACATACACGTCATGGGTTATCTTTTTCATCCTTTTAATAATAATAATAATAAAAACCTTGTTGCCATTACTTTTCCATTTATTATCATGATGGATTTTTACAAAGGAATTTAACAAGCAGATTTCTGGAGTCTTAATGGGGTTGAGAGAACAGCCTATGCATGTCATTGTACATGCATGGTGGAATGATGAACATAAATCACATAACCCTCCCCACACACAGAGAAAACAAGGCACTGGTAAGACTGTACAAGTAATAAATGACCAAGAGGTTGTTGATGCAATAAAAACTGAGCTCCTAGTGTCAGCAGCCCTCTGCAGAGCCTAAAGCTGTGCGTGGCTCGGGGGCTCCCTGCTCGCTAGCCCCGCCGTGTCCCTCTTTCCGTAGGTGTTGGAGCCCACGTTGGTGGGTGAGTACACGGCCCCCACGCTGCCGCTGGAGCGCACCAGGAAATCGGCCAGCCGCTGTGTCACGCACGTGGCCGTGTTGCATTTCCTCTTCTCCAGCTGGTGACTGCCAAGGTGACACAAAGACAGCCAGCAGTAAGTCAAACGATGAGCCATCGAGTGTGCCACTTCTCATAGTCATTTGAGCTCTGCTAATGTGGGAGTTCTTTTAATATGTGCACAAATACAGGAACATTAGAATCTTCCCACCACCTACTTTGTGCCTGAAAAAAATCCTTGTGCTGGGTGCTATTATCAGTTTTAATGATGGGGTTATTAAAATGCAGAGACCTGAACAGTCATATGTCGTTTTTATTGATATCCTGCACAGCAGTTTATGACATCTAGAAAACCTATAATGATAGTATAGGTAAGACACTAAGTGAAAGCAATGATTAAATGTTTAACTTTCAGCTGAACTTCTAAACCTATTTAGAGCTCTTGCTGGTATCATGAGGATTACTAACATAATGATGATCACTAGCATTTATTTAGTTCTCATGTTTCCACAGAATCGTATCCTGCTCTCACTGAAGTGAGTGGTAATATTCCAGTCCACAAGTGGATTAAACCCAAAGACTCTTTCTCCCATCTGCACCACATGTCATGAGAAGTAGCAGGCACTGCCAGCTTCTGCCAGCTTCAGAACTGCTTAGGATGGTCTTTAGCTATATCTCTCTCCCACTTAGCTCTGACTAAACAGAGGTTTCATCTACTGAAAAACTGCCACATCTCTTTTGAAACACCAGCAACCTGAAAGTTCTCTTGTGGTGAGAGAAAATCCTTTGCTGAATGATACTTTAAAGAGTGTCCAAGGAAGAATCCATATCTAGAAATAACATTTTATGATCTGAACCAACAGACCATTTACAGAACTCCATGTAAAACTTATGTAGCATGAGGGGTTTTCTTTTAATTGCAATATAATGTTTAGCCTGAGAGAGCTTGGGTTTTCAAACTTGTTTCTTAGACTGCTATGTTCTTCCTTCAGACAGAAATACTTGCTTGCTGAGATTGCCTCCTGAGTTATTTTCTTGGACTTCTTCATGCTGATATGGCATGAGTTAGACATCAGTTTGTGGCTGAAATTCATTGTGAAGAGCAGCAATATCCCAGTTTCAAACTCTGAGCAGTTACCAATGTGTTCCTTTGCTTACTCATTATTAAATCTATCATCTAAGATATTTGAAGTTATTTGTATTGATCTAATAATGCAAGTGGAATAGCAGCTGTGAAAGCAGTGTCTCTATTATATTGGTTCTTCATTAGTAGATAGGCAGCAGTTTTTAAGCAGTTAATATTTTAAATGTGTAATTGCATTAAAAGAAAATTGTTGGATAGGGCTTTATATAACCTCTCATTGACTTCCATGGGTATTTCTATTGGTTTTAATCAAGTCCTTAACACACGAGCTTCAAACAGCAACTGGTTCTCACAGAAATCCTGCTTTGTTTGTGGAGGCAGATTTTTCTTTTCCATTAAAACTGCAAAATCAGGCCCTGACACTCCAAGTTTAAAATTCTAGCCCTTACAGGAAGCTGCTGGGTTTCTATCTCATGTCTAGCCTGGCTGAAGCCACCATCCCTTTTAGCTGTGTGGTCTGTGGCCTGTAAGTGAATATCTGCTGCCAGGAGACGGTTCGCTCAGTGAGACGTGGTTCCAGCCCCCAGAAAAGCAGATAAGACATACCACACTCATAAAGGTGTTGCTTTGTGTTTGAGTATTACAGTCATTTTGGGGGGATTTCTGTTGTTTTGGGTTTTTTTAAGTGATAACTGTAAAAATGTCTCTCTTATAAAAATACTTTGGAAGGTACAAAAATTGTCATATAATAATATATTGTTTTAATATATCTTCAGAGAGAGGGGTAGGCAGCTATATATACATATGTATTTACTGAATTCATCTACAACAGAATTGTTATTGAAAGAAATTCACTCAAAAGTCTGACAAAACTAAATGAACTTCCAGGTCTCTTCAAACCTTGCTGGTTCTGTGAGAAGTAGAATAGTTCATTGCTGCTTATCTTTTAGTACAAATTGCAAATAAAACTTGAAATGTTTTTAAGTCATTAAATAATTGCCTGAAATTGAATTTATAAATAAGAATATATTTCAGACAAGTGAAATTCGATCAGAACCAATGTCTTCTTTTACTTCTTCATGTGATTAATATTTAATTGTGTGATTTAACAATTGCTTAATTACTGAAAGCATTTATACTATAAAATAATTCCATTCTAGTAGAGCTGCAGTATTACTAAGAAGGGTATGTTTTCTTTTCCTTCCCCTCCAGGCTTGGAAATCTGATGAACTTTTTAAAAAGGAAGGCATTTGCAAAATACACCTTTCTTTTCAGGTTAATGTAGTGTTTGCAGCCTTTTTTATTTATGAAAGTGTTAAAACTGTAAAGTGAACAAATTATGTGAGGGAAAATCCCTGGATTTCACTTTATGTTACAGAAAAGCTGATCTTTATGCTTACAGGAAAGCTCTGATTAGTAGAAGGATATTTTAATTTTTTTTTTTTTTTTTTTTTTTTTTTTTTTTTTTTTGAAAAACAGCAGAAGCAAAGTCTCTCAGATAGCAGGATATCACTGGAACAGAGTTAGCTTCATGATTCAATCTGATATGGCTGGAAGAAACAGGGAAAATCAATACCTTTTTGTCTTTGCTGCTGGTTGTTCTGGCATTTCCTTACTGAGTCCTGAGAGTGTGTTCTGTGGCATTACAGGCAACATCCATTCTTGTCTCTTGGAAGCACCATCAGATAGATCATCGGCCACAGACAGTAATCTTTGAACAACAACCATAAAATAGTGAGCTTGAATAACTCTATATTATTTAAGACATGAAAGCAAAAGCAACTCATGCAATAATCTGAACACCTTTTTCCCTAAAAAGAAATAAACATGATTATTTGTCACTCACCTCTCAATAGGTGTAGCTTCCAAACAGCTCAGAGTGACAGAAAGTGCAATGAAGAAAACTGACAACTTTAGGTTGCACATCTTTCCTTCCAAAGTTTCTGAAAAGAGCAATGATTCAAAACTGAAAGCTAACCCAGCACATCCTATCACTGCTTCCCATTCTGTCCTAAATCAAGAGCAACTAGTCTTTTTCACGGGCTAGAGTGAGAAGAATGATCCCTTCAAGTTTAGTGACACAATTCAGTTTCAGAAATATAGCTCTCAGCAGTAAATGCTCATTTTCCATCCAGTAGATTCAATCCTATCCCTTATCTCTGGTCTGCATTTCCTGACCTATCCCAGTGTCAAATTCTGGTCCCCAGTGCAGTTTGCTTTAAAGCTGTCTTAGTCTTTTCCTGAAAAATGCTCTTGATTAATAATAGGGGATATCATGCTTTTCTAAAGCACATCCTTTGCACTGCAGGTAAAGTAAGAAAAAGGGAAATTATTTACCTTTTTGTGGTCACGGATCCAACTGGAGAAGCCAGCAAGCCCTCTTAGTTAGCAAGAAGTGTGCATGCAACAATTCCACGCTTGCATCTAGCTCTGGAGTATCCTTTTCCCTCTTCCTTTCTGGCTCTTATATATCCTTGACACCTTTCTCAGCTCTGACATCAGGCAGCACAGGGAGACTGTCGTTAATTCCAATGCCTATAGACAGAAAGTGCCCCAGAGAGGAGCAGAGGCAGGTGGGTCATTATAGCACTAGTACATCAGTAAATATTCACCTGGTGTATGCAGAATGCCCTGGTGAAGGTACTGCAATAGCATACTGCACATCACAAATGTAGCCTCAGTTTTGCAGCTCTGATAAGCTGCTGAGGTAATATTCCCTGTGGGTGTTTTCAAGGGCTAAATAAGGTAACAAAAGTTACAGAGAAAGCCAGAGCAAATGAAATGCCAGGCCACTGGTAATTGAAATGCAAGAAAACATATCTCAGAAAAGATGGAAAAGTTAAAGTTGTGGAGGTTTGCTGCAGACTACAGACAGAAAGCAAAGGTGTCTGAAGGGATAAAAGCTGTATGACAAATAAGAAAAGAGTGAAAGTTATTTAAATTGACAGATAGAGTTCTCATTCAGGGTAACATGGTAGAAATCATGCACATTTTCCAGTTAAGTCTAAATGTGAATGAAAATTCTGTCACTATGAATGTAAAATCTCGTATTTTACTAACATAGGTGGATTTGTCATGAGTGAAAATTGAGTCAATAAATACTTTTCAGAAGGCTAAGACTAGGATTAAATAGCCAGGAAATGTGCAAATTTATTTCTCTAGTATGCATTGAGTATGGTTCAGGGAAAAATGTACAGTTTTTAATAGACTAAATCCAGTGGTGATGAAATACCTACTTGCAGATTTCCAGGGATACAGATTAGAACCATTTACCTCCGATTTCAGTGGAAATTAGGCAAATCACTTCCCCCCCTCCAAGTTCCTTAGTTTCTGTGAGGTACCCCGCTGCTTTGGAAAACAGGTCTTTTAATTATTTCTAAAGATCAGGGTTCTGGCACAAAAGCTGAGCAGAAGTTCTCTGTGATAAGAAGTTACCATGTGCATCTTTTCTATCCCCAAGAACACGAATTAGTTCAGAACTGCTTCGGTGCCAAGTCCCCTGCCTTAACTGGAAACCCCCTTCTTTGTTGGTTTGGTCTGTAGTACCAGATTTTCGTTGCAATGGCTCAAGTTCCAGGGTTGGCTCACTGCAGGCACCTCTGCTACTTGAGGTGAATACTGAAGGGATATTTAGCTGGGATAGTAGCTTCTTAACTTGATTACAACAGTCTGCAAAAAAAGATTCTAGAAAGTGACAAAATGTTTTGTTGATTGTTGTAATGTTGCTTTGGGGTTTTTTTGTGTCTTGTGGTTTTTTCGTTTTTGTTTTTTTTTTTAAGGGGTGCTACTGCTGGATATTTTTCTCTCTGTTTTTAATATGATCATATACTTCTTTTCACCAGGTTCCTGTAATTTCCTCTCTGGATGGACAGTCCCAGTGTAAGAGAAGTAAGTACAGTATTTATCTTCAGCATGACAGTAGGTTTCATGCAACATCTGAAACAAGTTTATCCCTCCAAAGACTCACTGTAGAATTTGACGATGATGAAATAACATTCTGGTGTCACTTTCACCGTGGCAATTTCACTTCTCTGAAATGAAGGCATGATTAAACCCATTTTACAGTGATAGTATTGTGCTGAAAAACAATTATACAGATACTCTGGCTCAGGATTGACATCAGCCAATCTTCACTGCTTGGATATTGAACTTGAAAATGCCCGAGTGTGCTTTTCCTGGGTGGAAAGAGATCCGTGTGCCACTGACACTCGGCAGTGGTCTTTGTGCTCAGCTCGTGTGAGAGATGCTGTTTCAAATCCTGAAAAGCAGTGGATAGATCAGTTTGTGTTTAAGATTTTATAAGGCTGAAGTTAATACTCAGAATCTCCTCTGTTTGAAGGCATCTAAGTGAGTGGTTTCAAACTTGAATCAAGCTATGGATTGAGAGAAATAAAATGAAATATCAATTTTCAAATAAATACTGATCCCAAATTCTAATTTGCAGCTTGCAGCTGTCCTGCAGGCAGACTAGGGGGGAGCCACTAATACTTTGAGAGAAGAAGAGAAAGGCTGGTTCTTGAGTGCATTGTAGAAATGAAAGGAGGCTCATGATGTCCCAGGAGCATTGCCAGCCTCCTGGGCTGCGCAGCATCTTGGCAGAGTCAGCAAGAAGTCTATCCAGCAATTAGTCACATGTAAAGTTAACAAAATAAAGCTATTGCAGCCCCTGTTGCAAGTTCTCTTAAGCAGGAGTAGTGTTTTCCTACGCAAACAGGAATGGAATATTAAATTGTGGAATCTCTTTGACACCAGAACAATTCATAACTCAAATTTCAAGATGCTGGCACTAAATACTTTGCAGTTAGTGCCACTCAATGACTGGTTGAAAAGCTACTTTTACCACTGACAAAGTTCCTTAACCTTGATCTTAGAAAAAACCCTTTATTCCTGTGCATTACAGCTGTTATCAGCATAAGGAAAAAAAAAAAAAGTCTTCTTATTAAAGAAATCTGTGATCAGTTCTATTCTCAGTAGTTACATGGTAATTTTAGATATTTATACTGGTGTTTAAGTCTTTATGCAAAGATTTGTCTAAAGAATTGTGCCTATAAGAGAGTTAAGTGACACCAGAGCTGAGGTTTAAAAACAATCCAGAAGACGTGTTTTCCTGGTTCCTTCTGGAAACTGCCTACACGGTGTCTGGAATTGCAGAAATGCTGACCATGCTCTGCTCTGGGATGTACTGGCAGCAGAGGAACAGGGAACCTGCCTTGTCTCAAGTGTCTGCTGCTTTCCTGTGCTGGGAGTGGGATTTGGATCACTGTGAGATGAATAGAGAGACCATTCTAGTGCACAAGTCTAAAACAGCTTAGAGGATCTGTGCCCCTTTCTGCTTTTTGCCTACAAGAGCAGCCTTGGGCGACTCGCTCAGGTGCAGATGTTTACACTGTGGGTGTCTAAATGCAAATGAATTAATTCCATCAGGGGTGTTTCAACTCTCTTATGTGCTCAGTGCCTGAGATTAAAGGTTGTCTCACTCTTCCTCACATTTACCTTTTTCTTAGGCTATTTTTGGCACCTGCTGGGCAGCTGGTTCCCACTTCTAATGGCTACTTTTCAACATTTGAGTTCTACATTTGCTTAATAACATTAATAAGACACATAAAGAGTCTTGGTAAAGGATGTGTCTCTCCCATTTGTGTCAGAGCCACATTACCTGGTGCAGGCACTTCCCCAGCTGCTGTACAGCTGTGTGAGGCAGATGTCTTCAGTAAATTATGCTGTTGCTCAGTTACCAGGAACTAGAAGTGTGTGAATAACTCATGGATTAGTTGGCCTGTTGTATCAAAATGGAAAAAGAGAAGGTTTAGTCATTAACTTGCAATGGCCTTATTTCAATTTTTTTAATAAACCAGCTATCAGAACAGCCACAGCGTTAATATGTGTCAGTGTAATTACCAATAACGACACAGAATGGTGCACATGTCATGGCTTATAGCACAATGTTTAATGCCATTGTTTCGTGTTTACAGCAATTTTAGTAGCCTTTCATTCCTTTTAAATTAAGCTGCAAACCAAAAGTAAAGCATAAAAAGGAGGTATCATTGATAGTATCAGCACCTCTCAAAAAGTCAAAGTACCCTATATGGCCAAATCTGAAATCAGAAGAGTAAATCAGGTTTTCTGCTGTCATTTTATATATCCTAAAATATCCAGGATTAACATTCATGAACCTGGCTATCAGAACACCACTGTAGCAACTAAAAACTGTGGAACATCACGGGGAGCATGAACTCACTCTGGACACTTATGATTAGGAACCTTGATTGTTCCCTACATTTTTACATTTGGATGGCAAAGTCTGAAAATTTTGGCTATAATGCTCTCTTCCCAGTATTTCTTGCTTAGTGCTATATTATTGAATCCTACAACGTTTGTACTTTCTGGTGTGTGTGGAGTTGTAATTTTCTACTGTTAGCACTTAAGCTGTGTGTAACTGCTTTGCCCAAATAGTGTTTTATCAAATATGCTTTTGCTAGCACAACTTTATTTGTTACTCCTGTTGCATGTGGGCCATTTCAGTGCTGATAAAAATACAAAGAGCTGTTCCTGTTGATCCCAAAACTGATGTTAAACCTGAGGAAGAACTATGTAAGAGGCTGCTGAGAGGTAAGAGGTGGAAAGTTAATTTCTCCCTTAGTGGAAAAAAAAAGATGATTCAGAGATAAACAGTGTCTATCCATGGAATTGATGAGCAAATGAAAATAAGTAATTTGGGTAGTCAATGGTATTTTAAACCAACTTTTATGATGTACTTTGTTACTCAGCTCACACCACTGACAGAGCTGTGATGTATCCTGAAAGGACTATTGCTAATGACTGCTCTGAGAATGAGCTCAGCAGTTTGTGCTGAATCAGTGCCTATAGCTGGGAGCCCCTCAAGCAGGAGAAATAGATTCCATGTTTAGTTCAGAAAAGTCAGAACTGACAGTGCAGTGGTTGCTGAGTTACAGTTCCTAGTGCCATTCTTACAGTTGATAGAGTTTTAATGGCATCCAACAATTTACCTTTGAATACAACAGAAAGTTTAACATTTTCGATTTTCTTTTCCCCTGTCTCTCCTGCAACCTGTTTCCAGAAGTTAAAGGCAAAAGTGGGACTCCCTTTTGGTTACCAATGTCACTCTCAAGGGCTCTAAACAGTGCTGATGGTAAATATGGATATGGAACAGAAATACTGTTCTTCCTTTGTGGTAAACTCTGGGAAGATAGGTTGAAAGGATAGTACAGAAGGCAATCTCTCCCGATGGATTACAGCTGTAATTCATTGCAATTCATAACTGATTACTGAGGAGTGGAAACATCAGTGCCTGCCCAATGAGGATGGGGGTTATAGAAGAGTGGGTCAGCTGGTCCCTAGTTGCAGTTAGAGCTGGAGACTGAGAGCCTTGGTGCAGGGTTTTGGGCTGGAGCCTGCTGGCTCTGCTGTGAGGGGGGAAGGGACAGACAAGGTAAGAAGATGCTGTGTGAGGGACAGTGAGGGTAAGGTGGCCAGGAGAGGGACAGCTTGGGTTAGCCAGTCATACAGGGACGAGAGAAGGAGTCAGAGTTGCTTGAGAGAAGCCCATTAAAAGAAGGCATGTAATAAAGGACTGGTGGTGATGCCAGTCCAGTCCATCTCGACAGAATTGCAACAGTAAACTAAGTCATCCATTGCTTCCTGCTGTGCTAATTCTCTTCAGTTGCTTTCTATAGCAATTAATGTATAGAAAGGTATTCAGGTTTCAAAGATATTGCTGGAATGTACACTTGCACTTACTACAATAGAACAGGGAGTTCTCTAATGTGTTGTATTCATGTGTACTTCAAGGCAAAACTAAAAGCCTTGCTAAAAGCAAGGGCAGGGTGTTTATATTGAACTGTAGAATCATAGAATGGCCTGGGTTGGAAGAGATGTTGAAGATCATCCAGTTCCAACCCCCTGCCATGGGCAGGGACACCTTCCACTACACCAGCTTGCTCCAAGCCCTATCCAACCTGGCCTTGGACACTTCCAGGGATGGGGCACCCTGTGCCAGGGCCTCCCCAGCCTCACAGGGAAGGATTTCTTTCTAATATACCACCTAAACCTACTCTCTGTCAGTTTGAAGTCATTCCCCCATGTCCTGTCATTCCACACTTCTGTAAATAGTCTCTCTTGTAGGCTCCCTTCAGGTACTGGAAGGCCTCAATTAGCCACCCCTAAGCTATTGAATGACAGAATGAAGTCTCCCTAAATGCTCCTGTTAAGGAAAAAAGAGAGGAATTAGGTATGTGTGGAAGTTCTGTTTCTGACTTAGTAAATGTAACTGTGAGAACTCTCCAACCCTTCTTCCCCACCCCAGCATCTCCTATAAAGAGCACAGGCTTCTTTAGAAGATGCAGTGAGACCAGGAACCACCCTCCATGCTCCCCAGACCTATTCCACTGCAGGTGAATCACTGGTAAATATGAAGCAAATGAAATCAGTCACCTCTTAGAGAAACTGCTGTTTTCTAAATAATTCTACACAGATTCATACCAGCCCTTAATACCTGATGCAGTGCATAAGTTTTAACTAAGTTTTCTTTTAAACTATCCCACTTTTAAAAAATCAGGTTTTTTTTTTCCTCTGCAAACTGCTGCAAGGGAATGACAATCTGGCTTTGTCTTGAAACACTCTGAGTCCTTTAGATGATGCTGTCTTGACAGCTCTGCTATTAATAGTGGCATTTTCCCTGCTGTTTAAAAAGGAGACTTGTGCTGAACTGAGAATCAGTCATGTTCGTAATAATTTTTCACTAAGGGTAGATGCAGTCTGAACTTACGTAGGAGAATTTACGTTGTCAATACCGTGAAACATTAATTAACTTATTTATGGTGTGTCATCACACATAGCTGCAAGATAAGATAGCCCTTCTTCAGAAAGAAGTGCAGTAGGGCTGAATTTACAGTACACTTGAATCATTGTATGTGTGAGTGCAAGACCTGACCTTTTCATTCTGCTTGGAGAATAAGCACATGGAACATGAATAAGTACATGAAATGGTCTTTGACATCTTACAGTACATTACGAATTCATTAGAAGCTCAGCATATGCATCTGAAAACATTTAGTGGATTTTTGGTCTGTTTTGGTAGTGTCTTTTAAACCAAATATTGCTGTTTCCTTCCGTTTAGCAACAAATCCACTTTTGGCTGCGTTCATCCTTGATAACAGAAATCAGGAATGGTGAGAAAAAGTCAGAACTTAAATGTGAGCTCTCACAAATAATTTAGGAGCTACATGTGACATGGCTGGTCCAAAAGGTGGTGGTTTTTTGCAATAAATTGTTATTGAGCCAAACACCCGGTGGGAAATTGAAAGCGCAGCATTATCACAAGGGGAGGAAAGTGAGGCTCTGGAACCTTTCAGTCATTAACATATTGAAATCATTTCATACTAACACATATTGTGCCAACAAATGATAAAATGTCAATGGGAAAAAGTTGAAAAGTTACCTTATGAAAGCATTTGTTTCAGAAAAGAGCCTTGAGCAGAGCAGCAGAGAGGCACAGACTTCAGGACAAGTGTCTTTAAAGTCTGTAGGTGTTGAATACTTCCTGTATATTTGGAAAGGGTATTTTAATTCTGCTTTTGGTTTTGGAGTATTTTCTGTTACATAAATTACTGTCTGGAAAGGTAGTCTTTTTTATTATTGCTATTTTTCTTGATTTGCAGGATTCCTACACATTTCCACTCTGGCTGGTGACCGTGATTCTAGTGACTGTAGGCTTGATTTTGATAGTTTTCACAGAGTTCCCCTGGCCTTCAAATGGCTCTTTTCATTTCAGAGAGCTATCCCATTCCCACAAGCTAATTGGAATTGTGTTTGTGCTTAGTAGTATTGTGTTTAAAAATGAGCAATGTTGGCAATGCCATATATAATTTTATGTCAACAGAACATTTCATACCACTTCATGTAAACGAGGGGCTAGCACATTCTTAAACTATTTCTTTAGGATGTTGTCATAAGCAGGCATAATCTTCGTGGTGTTATGGATCACTACAGCCTATTGCTTTAAATCATATATTACCCTGCTGCCTTTTATAATACTCATAAATTGTTGAAGTTAAAAAAGCCACTGTTGAAAGAACTGTAGAAGTTACCACCATAGACGTGAGGTATTTTTTATTAGAAACTCTTAAAGCTACACAATTATTTGAAGTCAGTACTTTAATTTCCACTAAAGAGGATGTATATTTCATGCAACTTTAAGCTTTCTGAGGAAGAGTGTATATTTCAGGGGATCCTATGAAAATTTCCCATGTTTTAAAAGTGAGATGTTTGTAGGTAGAAACATGCCTAGCTATGTGCCTGATTCCCAAAAGATCCTGTCTCTTCCACTCAGATGTTTCACACCTTTTAGGGCTGAGCTAAGTAAAGTGTACCTAGAAAGGGCAGGAGTATCACCTTTAAGCATTTAGCCTGATGGTATCTCTGCACACAAAGCACATTATCTCACATCAAGAACCTTCTGGACTTGATGGATAGTGAAAGTGGAATGCTATCAGGTTACATAAACCGCTGATTGATGAATCATAGGTAATGTAATTTTTCAGAGGAGAAGACTCCAGAGAGACTTTGAAGCTTTGAACTGCCAGTCAACCTGCAGTACATTTGTTCCTTTAACTTTTCTCAAAATACGTTCCTGAGACAATTTGCCTTGTTAGTGGAAAGCTGATGACCAGATCACACAACAAATCCCTTGTACTTTAACTAGGAAGTACTAACCTAAAGTATATAATTAGTTTTTCAGCATTCTGGAAAGCTGTTGTGACAACTCAAACATTTATGTTTTCTAACATTTAAAACCACAAGTTTGTACAACCGAATGTCTTCCAGACTTGCAGCAAATTCAATGAAGAGTAAAGAATTTCATGTCTCCATAAATTTTGCTGTAATCTAGAAGGCATGAATATGCTGTGCCAAAAGAAAGCAAAGCCCCCAAATCCATACAAGTGCAAATTAATGTGCTAAACTGCTTTCTCAAAGGAGAAACTGTTATGGCAGTATCACTAGTTTAAATAAATAACTAATTATGGAACCAGACAAGCAATAATGTTTTGCACCAATGCAGTATTATCTCCAAGGTATGGGTCTGACTGCTTTCTAGAAAAGTTTGTTTATGGTTCTTGTGTTACATAGGAAAAAAACTGAGCAATCATGAGTTGAAAGGGATGAGTAGAGTTGATGGCAGAGTTGAGGACAGAAGACAGATCTGAATTTTTATTTAGCCTGTAGCTGACACAAATTCTATTGGGGTGAAAGGCAAGAACATCTTACTGGATTGTCAAAGTAAGTCTGAATTCAGACTCAAAATGGGCAGAAAGTTTTGTGCCTCTGTGTTTCTGCGCATACAGGGGTAAACATTGCTCTATTTTTTTTTTTTATTAAATGCAGATGGATGCTTTTCTACCTGATTTGAATTGATCAAGTTTTTACCTCTGAGTCTCTTCACTAGTCTCTACAAGGAGACCTTGTGGTTCCTCTTGATTACCTTAGTTTGGTATAAATATTGCCCATATAAATGCATTTTTTATTAATGGAGAATCAGTTAAATTATTAGATCTTTCTTTATTTTGCATCCTCCTTCTCTTCTTTTGAGAGGGTATCCCAAAATATCTTGAGCAGGGTTTTTTTTCATTTATGTAGATGCTGGAACCCCTATGAGCACATGAAAGGAGTGAAAATGTTGTGAAAGAGTCTTGGTTAAGAGGTTCCTATGCTCAGTTCTGCTGTCTGTCCAAAGGCTGAAGTTTGCACTAAAGCTTTTGGAACATGTACCCAGGTCAGGACACCACCCTGAGAAGCAAATTCTGTGTTGTCCTTGTAAGAAATTCTCCCTGTTAACCTCCTTTTGACTGGGAGGTCCGTGCCTATTCAGCTATCACACTGCCGGAGAAGCAGATCTCAGCAGATACTTCTGAGAAATAAAATTATTTTAAACATTGCTCTGAACTGATGGGGGAAACAATGGGGAACCTCCTCTGTGTCACGATATCCTGATCTGGTTTGCCATGCCATATCCTATGGGATGTGTAAACCACGGATGCTGCAGTTCCCAGATTTTCATGGATTAGAAGTGGTTGCTCACAACTGCAGTGCTGGGAAAGAGCTGCTTGGTCACCAGTGGTTTCAAAAGAATGTGTTGTGTTTAGTGTGAGGGCAGAAATGTCTCCTGTGCTTTTGGTAAGTAGATCATCATGACATACAACATTTAGACTAGGACCAATAACTGTATTCTGCACTTTTCATGGAGAACTTTTACTGATTTCTGTAAGAACGCTGTTTATCCATTTGAATTTCCTGTGAGTTTGCACAAGCAGCTGTGTGTCCTGACCTTAGGCTGGAAGATGCTGACTGACAGGATTTTTGTTCCTTGGCCAAGATGAGTAGATCTAAAGTGACATAAAGAAATAACTAGGACAGGTGTCAGCTGACCTGATCTTTATCTGTCTAAAAATTAGTTCTCCAGACTAGGCTAAGCTCTCAAGGCTTCTAAATCAAAGGGAAGAAAGAAGCACCTCCAGAGAGGTTCTCCCTCCCACTTATTTTAGACAGCTGTCTTAAAATGGGATAAATTACTCTCTGGAAATATCTGACTCTAATACCTATTGTGAGACTCTGGATGAGGATCTTCAACACAACTCCTTGCTAAGAATAGGTCATTCCTGATTCTGTACAAATATTTGATGTTCTCGAGGTACATTCCTTAGAATGAAGCGTTTGAGTGATTAGAGCTACCCCTTTAGCAGAAATCCCATGGAGAAGGGAATTCTGTATGCTAAGATGTCATGGACTCTCTGTAACACTTTATTACCCATGAATTAATCACAATCGAGGACAATGCTGAATTCCCTATGTATTGAATTTTACATAAATTTACTGAATAGTGAACTGTGCATTTATGAGCATATGACAGCTTCACATATCTAGTCCTTTCTTCTTGGTGAGGTATTTAATTTGTACCTGTTGCCAATTAAAATCACTTAAACCTTCCCTTAAAATAACCCCAGGTTAATTTTTCTGCCATGAAGATAAGTATTTAAAAGAAATTTTTAAATGCCTACTACAAGGTGGTGCTTATTTGACTGGAAATTTTGATTTTCTTTTTTTTATAATTTCTTTGTTGGGTCTGATTCTTCTTCTTCTCTGAGCTGAAAGTATTGTTGAACAAAATAATGTTACAGAGATTGTAGAATTACACAGTCTTGTATGTGATGCTACTATGTTTTTTTTTAAATGTCAGTAAAGTTTATTTAACAGTTATTTATTTAATAATTTATTAAACTCCAGGACAGTGGCTTTTATTTCCCCATTTTGCTTATTTCAGTGGGCAGTATCCTTGCAGCTTGGACCATAGTTTTTTGTCTTATCTTGTTAGATGATTTTTTAATTTCCTAAATGGCAGTCGGTAAGTGAACAAAATATAAAATGCAAGAAAACTGTTGAAATACCCCAGGGGGAAATAAGAATTTACCTCAGGTTTTTGTTAGAGGATCAGAGGTGGACACATGCTTTCTATTTCTTGTTAAGTTGTATAAGCCAAAGCCCAGTACGGGCAGACATCAGGAGTGATTTGGAGACCATTAAAAAGAGAAAACAGAAAGCAGTGCTATAGCTCTAACAAAATATGTATTTTCTGATGAAGTATGAGGCTTTTCAGGATCTTTTTTCTTGAGAGTTTTTCCCATGTGTGAGAACTGAGAAGATACCATATCAGAAATTGAGGCTTTCCTGTGACCCAGTCCCACCCTCACCTCACATTTTCCATACGACATTTAGGGTTTTGGTATGCATTAGCAGTTCTTTCTGGGAGGGGGACAAACACAAGTGTCAACAAGAGATTTAAGGTCACAAATAAAACCTGTCTCAGTGCCAAGACTTGAAGCTGTATCTACTGACTCTTAGATGTGGTGTCTAATGGATTTAATTGAAGTCAAATTATCTCTTCCTGCCATGTTAACTAAACACATTTATGCTTGGTCAAATCACTCTCTGATTTTGTAACATCCAGTTATCAGTAAGATAATCTCAGTTCCTTCTAACCCTGTGTCACCCTTCCTAAAAGTCTGTCCAGCCTGTAAATTTACACACTTAGGTGCACTCCTAAAGTTCCTTTCTTGCTTGTGGGTGCTCTCTGGATGTCTTCAGAGGACAGGAGTGTCAGCAGTTCATGCTCAGAGGTCTGACACAGATGTAGCCCTTGGCCTTTTTTTTTTTTTTTGTGCAGGGAGGGGAAAGGGATGGGCTTAATTTTCCTTCTAAGCGCTCAGTCCATGTCTGTCACATCTGAGCACTCTAAAATGAACAGCTCAAACAATTTGGCAAAAACACAAGTTTGGGCCCATGCTTGGTTAATTTTCAACAATGTAGATTTAATGTCAAAGTTCAAGTGTGCCATATCAGTGATTTCTTGCAGAAACCTTTTCAAAACTGTAAGTACCTAATTGTTTTGCCAAAAGAGTATTTTCCGTTCTCAGTCTAACATTAGTGTAATTGCATTTGAGTAACAGTTTGAACTGTACCTCGTAAAACAAGATTTCAAAAAGCTTTTTGCAACCAGAAAAATAAAGTAGTTCAAAATTCTGACACCGTAATTGCTTTCTGAATCATTATGTTTTGTGATGTTTAACCCTGTAAACAAAATAAAGACGTGGCAGTTTAACTATATGACTAAGCTGAGCTAAATGGAAGATGACTTTTATGTTGAAAGTAACGTGTCCTCTTGGGACTTAGGCAAGGCAACTTGCAAAACATTGCATTATCAACTTTAAATCCAGATATTTGGGTGCTTTTGTTCATTTTATTAGTTAGCTAGAGTGAAATGGGATTTAAAACTGTAAACTGTATTGCTGAGTTTGTGTGGGACAAATGGGACTGAAGTGATATCTCAGTGCCTGCCTGCCTGCTGTTGTCAGCTGCACCAAACAAATCTGTTCTGGTCTCTGCAGGAAGGATCTGCTTTGGTTTAAGCCAGCCTTGTTCAGCCCAGGTCGTGCTGGCTGCTGTGTCCTGCAGCTGCACTGAGCTGCCCACACTGTGACAAATCTTTGTGCACTGTGCAAAGTGGGTCTCTTCTGATCGCTTGTGTGGCTGGCTGGCTGGCTGCCCGTGGAGATGTAGTCAGACAGTGGAGTTGCTGGAAGAGGCAGTTGTGGTGTCATTGCCAACTTCCTAGCCTGCCATAAATATGTCACCAACTCGGTGCAGAAGTGGAGGGAGGAATTTCACTGCCCTCTTCCCTGAAATTTCAGTGAACACTGCAGGCTTATGCGTGTGATTCAGGTGCAGGTGTTCACATGACAGCTGGTAGGTCAGTAAGAACCCAAGGGCAAACTTCTGCATAACTATTTTAATATAGCTATATTTCGCCTGTTTAATGAGCTAAAGAGGTTTGCAGATGAGTCTGAAGAGCCCAAGAGGGTAAACAAGGTACATGAGAGGAATGGACAGCGGAGAGCAAGTAGGGGAGAAGGGAGTGGGAGCACACTTGGTTCATCCCTAGGCACAGAAATGGCAATTTAAATTCTAACCTGGACTTAAAGTGTGGTGTGGATGCACCTGAACTGAATGAGTTATGCACCTGTGTCTTTCTGGTAATTTATGCTGTTAGTCTGCATTGGCTTCAGTAACATTTGATGACGTGTGACCGCAAAATATTATAGAGCTGGGGAAAGTAACTTCAGAAACAGAGCTGGAAATAATAATTGTCTGTTTTGTTATGCAATTAATAATCTTAATACTCTTCTCAGTAAAAAAATTGATCCATTTTTTTTTTCTGGATCATAATTTATGTTCTGAGAGAAGGTATAATAATTAATATGAATAATTTAATTAATGAATAATTAAAGGCAAACAATGCTGTTTTGTCTTCTGTAATTGCATGAGGAGCAGTGTGATGTGTCTGATTCCTCAAGTCAAAGGGTAGCAGGTTGCTGTCTGGTATATTGGAGCACCAGAAGAGGAAACCTGCAATTAGCCAGATGATGTTTCCTGTGTGTGGCAGTGAAATGCAGGGACTGGTGCAGTAAGGGACAGAATCCCTTTGCCAGCTCCTAAAAGAGAACAGGTACGGGGCACTGCTGTTGTGTTTTGGCATTGCTGGTGGGCTTCAGAGAAAAGCAGTATTTTGATAAGGCAAAAATGATTCCCTGGGATATAAATTTTATTTCAAATTGCACTAAAAAAACTATATGAGTGCAGTTTAGCTGATTGAACACAGTTTGTAAAAGTATCTGTGAGCAAAGCAGAAATGTACCTATCTCTGTATCTATCAAAGCTAATTGTCTGAGTGCTGACCACTTACAGTTAATTGTAAAGTATTTCCAGGAATGCTGTAGTAATGCATTATTCTTTTAAAAACTGCAAGTGAGAAGGTAGCTATAGAAGGAGTTAATGCCTGTGAATTTGCTAGGAATCAAGTTAGTTAGGAAACACATTTGAGAGGATTAACATTGTTGTAGAAATTAATGTTTGAAGAGATTGACCAGGAGGGTGCTGAGTTGAAGAATTTGAAAGGCAGCTGAGTCCTCTAGGTGGGCTTGTCAAGCTTGCTCCCCAGCCTGGATCCATGAAGTGGAAAACACAGAGCAGAGCAGGTGCTGCAGGATCCCTTGGAAAGTGTATCCAAGACAACAAAACAGGAAATTAACCTGTATCCATCCTGCCTATCAGGTAGGGCTCTGTCTTGCCCTGGTTTTCTTCAGCTTACTCCCTCAGGCTGCAGGGAGCTGTATTGTGCAACTTTATTTAATGGAGTCTTTGTAGGAATCCTTAGGATGAGACTGTTTAATTCACTGTGTGAACCCTCAGATGTGTCAGGGCATTTACAGGTGAGTATTTTCAAGTCCCTGGAATATATTGCTCCTTCTTTGAACACATTTTTGGAATAGATGTAAAATGTTAAGAAAGCAGGCAGCCTAGCACTATGAGACACTCTAATCATCAAATTGAGATGGAGATAAGTAAAAGTAGGCAGATGAATAAAGAGGAATATTTTTGAAAATCTCGAGAAAGGAGAATGGAATCTGTTTTGTGTCCGTTTAGAACTTGAGTTGGTCTGGTGATTTTGGTTTTGTTTTCCTCTAATTCTAATGACAAGAGATTAATGTCTTTATTCTAATCAAGTTACTTCATTTAGAATAAAGTCCATTGGCTTGTAGGCTTTGTTGCAATCCAGTTTGCAATTATTTTAAGAAAATGCTAAAATATCAAATCTCTTAAAAGGAATATATATGGGACAAAAAACTTTTGTTCTTTTCTCTCATATTTTTCATCACTGTAATGGGATGGCTGACAGACTCAGAAACAGACATCAGTACCAATTAAAAAAGGCGACATGAAGGAGCCTGAGAAACCACGTGCAGAGGACAAAATCTGCTGCGTTTCCAAGCTGAAGGTACAGCAATATTTTAGCAATTTTGCAGGAAGACACAACTGTAATTACTTGCATTTTGGTAGAAATTATAGCCTAGACTAAATTAATGGATAACCTGTTCTTTTTTTATCCTTAATGCCCTAACTAAGGTCAAAAAAGTTAGTAAGCAACTATGCTGGTTTTTGCTCTCCCTGAACTTTACATTCTGTGATGTGTTGGAGGTATTGATTGATTGCTGCTTTGAAACTCTACCACTGGATTTGTGTAATCCCCCCGTCTAACTAACATGTTTACCCTTCCTTCTTGAGGCTGCGAAATGAGCCTTACTGACTGGGATGTAGCAGTAAAAATTGGCTGTTGGTCTTGAATTGTAACTCAAGTTGTCAAGAAATGCTAGAAAATCTTGTAAAATAGATTTTTTAAAATAGTAATTAAAAACCCAAATACACTTCTTTTGCTTTTTAGCTTTTGCAGCAGATGTGTTTATAAGTAATATTGATTTCATTTCATAAATGCTGTTTATAAAGAAACCTGAGGTTAAAAGAACTTGAATACTACTGTACTCATTAATTTTAGCTTTTTAACTGTCAGTTGCTACTAATTGTCTTGTAAAAAGGGCATGTTATTTACTCCTTTTAGTTGAAATTACTTATTCTGGCCTTATGACCGCTGCTGAGATGGGAGAGCAGATCCTGGATCGAGTAATTTGGCCAAAGGAAATGATTTTAGTTCTGCAAGCAATTTGTCATTCAGATGAACAGAGGGTGGGAAGGTCCTGCAGGTGGCAACCTTGCAGCAGGCACACGGCTGGGACTTGGGGCTTCTGAAGGGTCTTGGTCAATTACAGAAGATGAAGAACAAAGTTTTTTTTGTTGTTTGTTTGGGTTTTTGTTTGTTTAGTTTTGGTTTTTAGGTTTTCTTGTTTGTTTTTTTGTATAGTGAAGCCATAACTCTAGAAAAGAATAGATGATGGGATTTAGACACATCAATGGAGCAGGACTGCTCACTTTTTAAACTGGAAGCACACCTTCACTGGAGGAAATAACCATGGCATATTCATAAATATGTAATTTTGAATTGTTTATGCATCCTTCTCTTCCCTTCCTAGGTATTTCTGCTGGCACTGTCACTTGCATTCCTTGGGAAAACGATGTCTGGTGCTTACATGAACAGCATGTACACACAGATAGAGAAACAATTCAATATCCCAGCTTCTTTAGTGGGCATCATTAATGGCAGCTTTGAAATTGGTAATCTCATTTTAATATTTCTGATTCTTTGAAAATGTAAAATGTGGTATGAGTGTGTATTAGTGACTCTCATTTGCACTCAATTACTGTATGTGGCAATAGTGGCCAACTCTGTCATTCTTTTGAGGTGATATGTAACCATTTCATGTCTTAGAAACGAATAGGACCACTTGCATGGGTAAAATCTGGGTTTAAAACCTGGTTCAGCTAATTTCTGTACTATCCTAAGATATGACAGAGCAGCTAACAACCTAGAATTCGTTTATGAGATGTGTATTGAATCTTTCTGAAGAAAACAAAAGAAGCAACTATGTCAACTTTGTTTGAATTAGGGTCATATTTAGCATTTTGCAGTTCCTTTAATTAAACTTGGTTGGAGTAGACTGTGAATCCTTACCTAAACTCAATAATATTTTAAGGTTTCATACTTGCACAACTGCACCTGCAAAGAAAGTTTCCAGTTCTACTTTTAGTGCCCTTACCTTGCTTGTCAGTAAGTTTTGTTGTCCAGTGATAAATTTAAATGTACATCTATAGGTGTCATTCAAGCTGCTGGTTCAATACAGCCTGTTTAAAAATTATACATAACAAAGGCATGACACTCATCACTTAGAGAAATAATTTTGTTCTTCTGACAAAAAGCTCACAGAATTAGTAGGTGTGCAATTACTAAATTTCTATTTTTGTAGGGCCTGATTCACAACATAAAGCTTGGTTCTTTTCTTAGTTGCATAGTAATCAATGGAGAAAATAAACTGATTCTAAGTGAGAGTGGAGGAGAAGAAAATGATAATTTTTAGTACATTTTTAAAAATATGGTACTAGGTATAAAGACCTGTATTTTTTATTCTTAAACAATTGCTCAAATTAATATTATTATTCCTGTTTTTGTGTGATTGTCCTCTTATGTTTATTATTTTCCCTACAAAAACCACTATGATATACACTTCTGTATTTCCCTACACATTACAAAATAAGGTATCCTAGGAGAATAACTTCCTAAAACTGCTGTTATTGTGCAGTCCCTGGACCTGGTCCCTATGCAAAGTAGTGGGAAATTTCTTCTATATAAAGGTGCACTCAAAAATCTCTCACTGTGATCTCTTTTCCATTCTGCCTTTTATTCTCATGTTCTTTTCATGTGATGTAACTTTTCCAAAAAAAGATCATACATAGCAGGGAATTACTGCACCATGTAGGCAGTTCCCTGTCTAGTGACACTTTTTGCAAGACAAGAAAAGAACAGAAATTGAGCTTGCAAGATATACTCAAATTTGTGTTTTGCTTTCAAAGATCCTGGGGTGCCTTGGTTTGCCAATTGTGAGCCAGGTTCTCTTTGCAGGGAACTTGCTGCTGATAGCATTCGTGAGTTACTTTGGAGCAAAGCTTCACAGACCCAGAATAATTGCTTTGGGCTGCACAATTCTGTCCTTCGGATGTCTTTTGATATCTCTCCCTCATTTTCTGTTTGGAAGGTGAGTGTTTTGCTTAACTCCCAGCAGCTTCTGTGATCCTTACTTGCATCAGTCCATACATCTTTCCACTTGGTTTGCTTATGGGGAGAGACATTGCTGAGCATGGATTCAGTGTGATCACTGCAGAGCAGTTTCTTTGATTTTGCTCCTGAGATGGCTTCAAAAGTCTGTCATTGCCTTCTGAGGACAGTCACCCTTTGGATGGGTGTCTTCCCTTGCCTTTGTCCTTTTGCTGCCCTTGTGAGGGCTGTCCCGGGTGACATGGGCTGTGATGCTGTCACTTCACACTGCTAGCTCTTGTCTGCTTGGATGGGCACTAGAAGGTGATTTCCAAAGATCTTTTGGTCTGGAATGTGGTTGGCAGATCATACCTGCCCACTGTGTTGGCAAGGCCTCTACTGATCATAATGATTCTTCAACTATTTTTAAATTATTTTTTTGTTTGGCTTAAAAAAACCAATAATGTAAGCTTGTGTAGTTTTTAATCACCAAGGTATTTTTTGATCTTTCAGTCTTGTTGTGTCCAGTGTGGAATGGCTCTGACAGGCTTGGCAGCACCCTCTGTTAACTTTTCACATGGATTCCCTTCTTCCTACAGCTACACACTCTTCTAATAGGTAGCTCAGTTACTCTGGTATAGACAAGTGAGATGGTTCTCATGAGTATCTTGACCTGTACCTGTTCTTTTGATTCCAACAGGTATCGTATTGAAAGCAGCATTTCACAGCAAGAAAATTTTTCAGTGGTGCCTCTATGCCTTGTTAATCAAAACTTGTCCTCTTTGCCTACAGAGGAGCCATCAGCAGGTATGACTTCCTGTGTGTATTAATATTTTTTTCTGTGTCTTTAGTGTCTAAATAAATTGGCTTTTATTATTATTAGCAATTGCTTCAGGGTTCTGTTTTTAATCAGTACTTTGTGATGACCTAGAAACTAGAGGTCAGGAAATTTCCTGGCCTTTGTGTTTCTTTGGCTCCAGAGCTAAAACATTTTTTTATGCAGTTTTCACATTATCCAGGCAGTTCAATTAACATCCCTGGCAGTCTACTTTGGGATAGTAAAACACCAGGTTGTTTTCACAAATGTTCCTCTTTTTGACTTGAAATCCTATTGATACCATGAGGAGGTGGGAAGCATATTTCAGCAGTGGGTAAGAGGCATAAGGATGTTTTTTTTATTGTATCTCATAGGAAGTAAAAGAATGAGAAATAGAGCTAGAACTAAAATATAGATCTCCCTTCCCTTTAAAGAAAATAGTTTGAACTAGGCTAAAACTTATCTGTGAGACTGAAACATGCATGTGCCCTAGCAGTGTGCATGCAAAGGAACTACTGGTAAGTCAAAGGGCTCAGAGGAAGCCTTTTAATGAACACATACAAAATTCTCAGGCTGAGGGTGGGATTAATCTCCTGGGCCTTTAGCTGCCTCAAAGGGAAGCATTCAGTCTGAGCCATCCCTTTGGACTCCCTTGACAGCTGGACAAGGGAGAGCACAGAGCTCTTGCAGAGCACATCCCTTGGTGTAAGGGGCGAGAGAGCAGACATGGGGATCCCAGCACCATAAAGTCACCCCCGGACAGAGTCCATGCTCTGTGCTCCAGGGTGGGTCAGGTTACTTCTTGGGTGGGCCTTCTGATTGCTGGAAACTGAGGTGCTTGGTGGATGGTAAAAGTCAGGTGACTGGAACCCCACATTTCATTGTTAAACTTTGTGATGGAGTTCCTTCAGGGTGTGCTGAAGCTGAGTCACACTGCTGTGACACTGCCTGAATGCAGTGCCATCAAACCACAGCATTGTGCTGGAGTTTTCTGTTTCCCTTCAGTGATGGATGTAGCTTCCAAGCTTTCCAAGACTATATGTCAGTTAAGGTATGATTTTTTGCATCTTTGCAAAAGAAGTTGTGAAATGTGCACACCTAACAGCACTTGGAATTAACCTTTCACTTGAAGATTTCAGGTACTGTTTTTTTCCATTTTATAAATGCAAGAAAAAAGGCACAGAAAGGTAAATAATTTCATTGAAATGATGTACAGCCACTCAAGAGACACATTAGAACTCACAGATCCTCAAGCCTGTGAATATGCTTGGGTAAGGGGATTGCTTCTCTATTACTCTGTGGACAAGCAGGACTGTGATATTCATATATATGAGTCCATTTCCTGCATGAAGTGAAAACTGGAGTGAGTTTGACCACAGCTGCATGTGGATTGCTTCACCTGTGTTTGCTGACAGCAGTCTGACATTGAAACATGGGATCTGGGTTTCATCTGTGGTCAGTCACCCAGAAAGAGAGCAGTTGGTGCTATCAAAGCTGGGTTTTTTTGTTAATGAATTTATATTGAGAAATCTCAGCATGACAAAGTGGGAGAGAGCAGTGGAATCTGAGGCAGACTACGGGATGAAGAAATCCCAGTTCAAGGAGAAAAAGGAAGTAAAAAAGTATTTTGACCTTTTTTTTTTTTTTTTTAAATAGGACAGGCCTACCCACCAAAGCTTAAGCTATTGGTCAATTCTTTGTTTCTAGGTTTTCATTAATAGTTGGGACTAAAACATTCATTGTGACTTTTTGTTTTGTGCACAGAATGTGAAAAGGAGCCTGGGTCCTTGCTGTGGATATTTGTGATGGTTGGAAATATAGTGCGAGGAATGGGTGAAACTCCAATCATGCCTTTAGGCATTTCCTACTTGGAGGATTTTGCCAAAGCAGAGAATTCACCTTTCTACCTGGGTAAATCTACCCTGTCATGATAACTCCCCTCCTCCAAACACATACACACAAACAAAAGCAAAAGAAAGGAGTATTATAATGCCCTTCAGTCCAATAAAGCAACACAGAAAACAGTAATTATTGCCTTATCAAAATAATAATATTGTAGAACTTGGAATTTAACCAGAGAGAAACTTGTTGGAATGAGGCCATTTTTAGGTGCAAATGCTTTTCCAGTAGAGCTGCCCTAACCATATGTAACAATTCCAAGAAGATAATTATGTCTGGGTTCTAATTTATGTTTTCTTTTTTTCCTACTCTAGCATGTCTACATACAGCAACTGTAATTGGCCCCTTCCTTGGTTTATTGTTGGCTTCATTCTGTGCAGAGCTGTTTGTTGACATTGGATCAGTAGGTGCAGGTAATGGATGAACATATAAAACCTTATTTTTAAGTCTATAGTTGGTGTATTTTTCAGAACTAAAAGATGTTTTCTTGTTAATATGTGATAATCCTACCTGAGTTTGTTGCTGTTTCTCTTATAATGGAAGGTCTGTGTACAATATTCAATTCAAATATACACAAATCAATCTGCTCATAAGTTATTAGATCAGAAATTGTCATCTGGCTTAACAGAGGAAAGGACTAGAATTAATTTAATACAAGTCACTGAAATTTGCCAGAAAATTAGCAGCATTAGAAGAGAAGACTGGAGACTATTCTTCTTCATTTTAAACCTCATTTTAAGACTTGTTAAAATTACTAGGAAAGCACAAAATGACAGCAAAGACTATTTCTGAAGTGATCCAAGACGTCTGTTTTTGTGTTTTATTATAGATGAGATTACTATAACAGCTACGGATGCACGCTGGGTTGGAGCATGGTGGCTGGGCATTTTGATTTGTGCACTGCTAAACCTTCTTGTGGGAATACCATTTTGGTTTTTGCCCAAGTCACTTGTGAAGGAAGGTGAAACCAATGAACCTGAAGAGGCAAGTGAAAAAAGCATAGCAGCACTGCAAGAAAATGATAAAAATGAAACCAAACAGACCATGTATGAAATTGCTAAAGGCAAGTTATATTATGTTTTATTTCCTTCTTTAGTCCTAAGGTGTCTGTGTTTTGTGTAATTAAAGATGGGTCCAAGGTATGCAATACCTGCTCTGCTTTGATACCTCTGTAGTTCAAAGGCTTTGTGCAGGAATTTAGAGTGGCTCCTTGCAGAGGAAGAAAGCTGATTTCACAGATCTAGGATTGGGATTCCTTCCTTTTCCCCTCCTGCTTTTCAGGTGTATGTAGATACTTTTTTCCCATGAGATGGTTAAAGCACTGATAAATTGGTTAGGGATATTATGACTCAGTGAGCTGTGGATGAGCTGCAGATATTGATTGCTTGTACCCTACATTCACTGTGCAGAAGAGCAGAAACCCAAGATAAAATCATGCATTTCTTGAGTCCAACTGAAAGCCCTAAAAGGGAATTGACATGTGCTTAAGTGTGTCATGAACATTTAATTACTGTTGAACAATGGTGTATTCGACTCACACTCATTCATGTTACCACTGGCAGCTTTCACAAGTTTATCTTTCCAATCTGTGTGTCTGTAGGAGGTTATCTTTTTCCTTATTTGAAGGGAGCATTCTTCCTACATTTCCTGGTTGGAAATGTAAGTGAATTAGCTATGTCAAAGGCTGTGATATTCAGAGTAGTCTCCTGATCCTGTCCTGCTCAGGGCCCCCTGACAGGACCTTCATTTTCAGACAGTGAGTGCCATGTGGCAGCTCCCTCTCTCTGCTGTTTCCAGCTGGGTCCTGCGAATTCACCATACCCAGAGTGAGTACTTAGGTCTTGGCTGATATTGCAACTTCATTTTGATAAACAGAGCATCTCTTACTGCTGTCACATAGCTTTAAATGAATCCATGAATAAAATACTGTTCTAGAGAGGAAAGTTCCCAGCTCAGATGTGGGTCCTCAGTGCTCCAGGGTCCCTTCAGAGCTTATGTTTTCATGATCATTCCCTGCCTGCATTGATGTGAATGCTCACTGTCCCTGAACATCCTGAATGTAGAGCCTTTTCATTTCACAGGATAGTTGTGGCTGCAAAGGACTTCTGGAGGTCAGCTGGTCCAACCCTTGTTCAGCCACCTACAGCCCATTGACCAGGACACGTTCAGACAACTTTTTAATCACCAGGGATTTCGAGTCAAAGCTTGATGTTCTTATAGTTAAAAATAACCTAAAATAAAATTAATTTATAGTAATAAAATTTCCTGAAGATGTTCTGATTAAAAATATCACTGCATCTGTAAATAATGCAGCCTATTTATAGTGTTTCTAGTATTTCACTGATTTTTGAAATATTTGCATACAGATCTTCTAATAAAGTACTTGCTACCTTTGAAAGATATTCACCCATCCTAAGTGGTGCCCACTTTCAGTGAGGCCCAGTCATTGTTTTGTAGATGCTTATATTTATCTGCAGAGTTTCCTGAAAATAGCTCAGAACATTGATTAATAGAGAACATTAGACAAAGGGGAATTGTGGGGCTTTTTTTATGGTTCAAATCCTGACTTAATGGGCATTACACAGGGCAAAGACCTGTGTAAATTAGTTTCTGGGATGATTACTTGGCTGAAAACTGGCTGATACAGATTTTAGAGGATGGTGGGAATAAGTGTGGTCACAGCTCTCTTCAGGCCTCTTCTGCCTCAGCAGCAAAACCCAAAATCAGTGTTCAGGTCTCTGGGGGCAGCTTGTCACATCTCTGTAGTACATTTGCACCCTTTGTACACCAGGTGCAGGACAGGGGTTTTGATCAACGCTCTGGGGGCATGTGATGAGAGAAAAGGGAGGACAGATGCAGCAGTAGCTGCTGCTGCTGTGATTTATTATTTTTTTATAAGCAACAGCTGCACTGGTGTGTGTGTGAGGGTATCTTTGGGCAGAGGGGACGTGCCACAGTACCCTGGGCTAAGCAATCTCTGATGTCTGGCAAAGCAGGAGATTTTGCCTGACCCAGTTCAGGACCATTTCTGCTCTCCTCTCTCCCCCACAGCCACGCTGAGCAATGGGTCATTCTTTTCATAAAGCATCACACTAACTCATGGCATTATTTCATTCCAGATTTCATCCCCTTCCTCAAGGCTCTGTTTCACAACCCTGTGTACATGTTATTTATATGCATAACTGTGTTACAGTTCAGTGCCTTCGATGGCATGATATCCTTCATGCCCAAGTATCTGGAACAGCAGTTTGGAAAATCTGCATCAGATGCCATCTTTTTAATTGGTATGCTTGCCTTTTGTTTTGCTCTGTTCTATCATTTAGTGATGTCTCTATCCAAATTATCTAGATTTTTACGTAGATATGTATGTTCATGTGTATTTCCATATACATACTAAAGTTAAATGTTTCTACAGCTGAGGAATATCACACTACAAAGCATTTCTAAATATGAACGCATTTTCTGCTAAACAACTAATACCTTTTTGTGCAGAATTTTATAATCCAATTCCCATCTTCTAAATTGGCTCAAAAAGTTCAGCTGATATGAAACTAAGCCATGGGATGTTTGTGTAAAACCACTTCCACCGTGTCTTTCAGTCAGAATTTGCTTCATTAAAGCATCAATCAGTGAAGAAGTGTGAGAGCATGTTCAGTAATCTCATCTCAAAACTGAAAGTCTGTTGCTCCTTTCTGTGATGCTCAGAGTGCATTAAGATGGATATTAATTGAGATGTGCCCTAGCTTATATATCTGTTCAGTTTCTTTTCTCAGTCAGCTGGAGAGGTTTGATTGAAACCATATAATTTTTTTTTCAGTTGAGGCCAGAGTGCAACTCTAGATTGCAATTTTCCAATTAATGATTTTAGTCCTACCCTGTAGCTCACTCCCCAGGCAGTTCTTACCTGCTGTTGACTTTGGCAGAGGTTTTGGGTGTGAAAGTATATTTGCAGGGACCCATTTCTGATTGTAGTGAAATTCTGCAGTCACAGGCACTCTTTGACTCTTTGCCAAACACAACCTTCCCTTACAGCAGCTGTAGTAGTTACCTGTCTAGCTACCTTATAGTAGAGTAGCTTTGCTGGTCTCCTTTATTTTAACATGGAAGTTTCACTTGTTTAAATAGGTGTTTACAACTTACCGGTTCTATGTGTTGGGTATTTTTCTGGCGGCTTATTCATGAAGAAATTCAAGATAAATAACTACCAGGCTGCGAACATAGCATTTTGGGTATCTTTGCTGGAATATCTCCTCTACTTTGCTGCCTACTGGACTGTCTGTGATACCTCACCAGTTGCTGGTCTAACAGTTTCCTATCAAGGGTACGTTCTTTGGGACTCAAGAGGACTTTAGTCTTTACATGCCAGGATGATTTTTTTCTTGTCAAGAATCAGCCAGGAGCTCTATTTCAGTTCCCTATTGTAAATTCTCAAGGCTTTTTGCTTGCATGAGACAGGAGATCTGTTATCCCTGTTTCAAACAATAAAAGTGTATTAAAAAAGATACTCATGTCAAGACTGACACAGTTGCATATCCATATTAATTCTTTTACTAATACAATTAATAAAGTCATGTAACTGCAGGTGAACATATAAATTGTTGGTCAAATCAGGCATACATGAGTGCAATTTCAGAATAAGAGAGGAAAAAATCTTCTTGATCTTACACTGGTTTACTTGAATTTGATTACTATCAAGTTATCAGAGGATATTTTATCTGCAGTTTCTTGATTTGAAGCCTGCCATTGATCATTGGGAATCTAAGGATGATTTGGGTTGGAAGGGATCTTGAAGATCCTTAATTTCCAGCCTCCCTACCATTGACAGGGACACTTCCCACTAGACCAGGTTGTGTTGTGTGTCTGTAGAATGGATGTGTAGATGTAGATTGTCTTAAGGACAATCAAGAACACACATGCCATAGATGAGAAAAATGCTGTAGGGCATACATACTTAATTATAATAATGTAATATAATACAATTTAATGTCCTATAGAAAGATAAGCAGGACTTCAGGGTAAGAGCATGTAGGACTGGGTCTTGATTCAACACTTGAGCTAGAATAGAATCTTAAGCATTGCAAAGGGTTACTGTGGGTATCTCATTATTGAAATATTTATTCATCTTCTAAATGTGTTTCAGAATAGAGCAAGTTTCATATGCAGAAAATACTCTACTGGCTGGCTGCAACGTGGATTGTGATTGCCCACTTAAAATATGGGATCCTGTTTGTGGGAGCAATGGAATCACTTATGTGTCACCTTGTCTTGCTGGGTGTAAATCCTCAAGAGGAACTGGAAGAAGTGTGGTAATTGTTGTACTGTACCTATGGAATATAGTAGGTGACAAATACTTATACCAATATAGGGCAGGGAATACCAATGCATGTACATTTAATTGAATATAAAAGGTGAAAGATTTGAATAAATTCATTGAGTAGCACCAGAAATTTCAAAGTGCATATGAAAATTAGTTTAGGTTTAAATTTAAAAATAAAATTAAGAAGAATCCTTCTCTACGAAGAACTAAAGGAGTCTTAAATGCTTAACATGTAGTGAGAAATTATTCTGAAGGTATTGCCAATTGGAAATCGGAGTGTCCAAGAACATTTCAGCCAAAATAAAAGTCTAGAGCATGGACTTAATAAGCTCTTTTACCCTGTAGATTTAAACAAGTAACCAGGTATTGTAGAACTTTTATCCCCAAATACAGGGGATGGCTGGACCTGTGCCTGGCAGACTGGCAGAGAGGCCACAGGGCAGTGCTGCTCATGAGTAACAAGCTCAAGTGCAGCAGACAGTGAGATGAGTGCCACCAGTGTGGGTTTGCCACTCAGTGTGTGAGTTTGGACAATCTGTGTGATTAAAATACTTTTTTGACAGGTATTTGAAAACTGCACCTGTGTTGCAGCCTCAGGATTTTCATCTCAAAACATCTCTGCAACTCTGGGCCAGTGTGATGGACATGAAAACTGTGACAAGATGCTCCATTATTTTTTAATATTGTCATTAGTCTGCAGCTTCATTTTTTCCTTAGCAGCCATGCCTGGATATATGGTCTTGATAAGGTACAGTAAAATTTCCTTGTCTTAACAAATCTACTGAACTTCTTATTCTGAGGTTTTAATTCTCCAGGGAATTAAAAGTTTTTTAGTTTGAATATGGGAGGAGGAAGAGTAGAAAAGTGTTATTCATTTGTGTGCTGTTAAGGTTTTTTGTAATCTGATGTTGCTTCTGGCTATCAGCTTTATCCTGAATGAATGCAAGACACTGAGTCAGGGCACTGGGATATGGAGTGGTGTGATCCCTGTGTGTTTATCAGTCACAGGAACGTGGTGTTAAGGCACAGCAAGGTACACTACCCTGTACTTTGTGTTGGCCTCGGTAAGAGGATGATACCTTGACAAGTAGCTTTTCCTTTTATGGTTTGGCAGTCCTAGATAATGAACTTTTCAGCAAACATCACCTAATTATCATAATGAACTCTTTCAACCAATGCTCTTATTAGAGTTGTTTGGGCCTAATGTGATGAAGAACTTGATTTTTAAAAAAAGATTAAACATCTCTTGTTAATGTCACCTCTACGAATAAGCATACAATGCAATTGTCATGCAGGTCTCTAAAGCCTGAAGAGAAGTCGTTTGGAGTGGGTATCCATGGGCTGGCTTCAAGAGTGTTTGGTAAGAAAATATCTAACACACTTGAGAAGAACAGTTAGTGCTGACCTAGAGAAGGATCACAGCTAGGCTATGGGCAAGGCACATGAGCCATTGCTTCTGTGGAGTGCTTTTGATCGGGAAGTATTTAGTTTTGGTGGTTTTTTTTGTTTTGTTTTTTTTTAATAGCTCTCAGCAGCATGGCAAAGTAGAACTGCTTGCAGTTTGCATTTTTTTATACTGGGTAATAGGCTGGTATCTTGGTTTAACCCCAGTCAGGATCTAAGTACTATGCATCCACTTATTCTCCTCCACATGGAACAGGGAGGAGAGCTGAGAAAAAGGTAGAACACCCAGGTTAAGAAAAGAATAGTTCAGTAGTGGAAATAAAGAATAATAATAATAGTAAAAATATAGAGAGGAATAAAACAAAAGAAATAAAAGTGATGCAGAATAAAATAGTTTGTGATGTTGATCACAATACTCATCCCAATGCCAAGCAGCAGTTGGTCCCTCCCTGCCCCTTCTCTCCAGTCTGTGTACTCAGCATGACATTCCAGGTTATGGAGGATCCCTTTGGCCAGTTTGGGCCAACTGTCCTGGCCATGCTCCCCCCTGGTTTCCTGTGCAGCTCCTCACTGACAGAGCATGAGACATGGAAAACTTGATGTCAGTACTCTTAGCAATAACTAAAACATTGGTGTGTTATCAACATTATTCTCATATTAAATCCAAAACACAGCACTGTACCAGCTGCTGAGAAGAAAATTAACTGTATTCCAGCAGCAACCAGGTCATGGGACTACCTCTGCTGCTCACTGGAAAGCCATTTGTCATTCCTTCACTCTTGCTTATTGTTTGTTTATTGAAGGCAGCATTGCCTCTCATGATGGGAGCAAACGTTGAGTTCTCAAGAGGAAACAGTGTCCATACTGTAGCATGTGAATATTGGTTAACAGGCTGCAGGGAAGAAAATCTTTGGCTGAGGGTAGGTGGATAAGGAAGAAGAGAGAGCACAAGATACATAGAGGATGTGGCTCATGCTGCAAGAAGACAGTACAGGTGGAGTAGGTGACAAACAGCATAGGCTCTATGGTGTATCTGATAACCAGAAGAAAATTGCCATTCACAAAAATGTTGCTAATATTCTTTGTAGCTGGAATTCCATCTCCCATTTATTTTGGAGCTTTGATAGATACCACTTGCTTGAAGTGGGGTACTATGACTTGTGGTGGAGAAGGAGCATGTAGGATGTATGATATTGTCACATACAGGTATATTTTCTACTTTATTTTAATTTCTCCTTCTTACTCTATTATTGCATACATTAGAGGTGTAATTTTAAGCGCTTTGTCTTCCTAGCAAACGAACTGCTCCTGTGTTAGAGATATGACACGATTTTCTTTGGCATTGGCGTTATTTATCAAGTGCAAGCTTTGACACAGACATTGGAAAAACCTTTGAGCAGAAATGTTCTGGTGCCATAACATGTGCTAATTACCTTTCATGAGAACAAGCCTTAAAACACTGAATTATTATAAAAATAATAGAAAGCAGTTAGCTCATGTGGGAAAAAGGTTTAATGTTCAGCAATATTGCTGAACAGAAAATGGTTGAAACAGTGCTTGAATAAGATGCAGTTACTTAAGTTGGAAATTGGCCCAGAATACTGCATGTCATGGTTTTGTAGTGCTTCAAGGATGGTTGTGGGATTTCAAAAGAAAAATCTTGTTGAACTCATACTAATTCCTTATAATACTGTGTTGAGGTTGATTTAGAAGAATATTCTTATGAATAGTTAGAAGTTTTAACCAGATAGTCTGAGCCCTTTCAGGAATCTCTCTTTTCCCTATGGATAAAGCCATAAGAGTACCAGGTGCCTGACTCCACTGGCTAAATCATTTGCCTGAAACTGGGAGATGTAAAAGGCCATTTTGCTTCTCTGTTCTCACATTCTCATCTTCTGTGTGACCCAAAAGCATCAGGGCACAAGTTTTAGAGTGGCTTCACAAAGCAATGTTTGCTGAATAGTTTTGCCTTCTTTTTGCAAATGCATATATTTAATGGAACTCATTATTTATTTCAGGTGGCTCTACCTTGGCTTGCCAGCAGTATTACGTGGAGTGTCCTACATCCCAAGCACACTGGTTCTCCTCATTTTAAAGAAGAAACTGAAATCTGAAAAGCCAGTCTTAATAAATGCTCCAATAGAAATGCAGGATAAAGAGCAAGAAGCAGTGAAATAGCATTTCACAGAAGGACATGTTGGGAAAAACACATTGCTGGGTAAATATTGGATATATCCTTGTGAAAAATTTTGTACTTTAACTAATGAACACTTGGACAGAGATGAATAGAGTTACAGATAGTTGTATCCTACTTATATTATAAAGGTATCAGTTTGTAAACACAAGGCATGAGAAAAATGTTTGCTGCAAAAGAACAAGGACTAGAAATAAGAAAACTTACGAAATGCCAGGTTTGAGTTGTCTGAGCAAAGGCCTGTGAAGAAGAAACATATGTGTTTAGTCCTGTTTCACTGAAAATAGAGAGAATTTTGCATTTGACCCCAAGTGATGCCAGATTTCATCTTGGAATTCTCACATAGTTTCTGTCAGTATCTCTCTCATTGACTGTAGACAGCATTTGAGACTTCTTCAGGCCCCAGTTTTCCATAAATTTATTTAATGATATTATTAGTCCTTTCAGGCAGGGATTGTTTGTTATTCTGCATAGTATAGGTGGCCAATATATTGGAAACCTGGTTTATGACATGGTCTGGGTGTTGTGTTTATGATAACAAATTAAATAATTACGATTTTAAAAAATGCTGTGTTATGGTGATTTTTTTTAAGATTTGCATAGAGCATTGACAAGGAAAGGTCATCAGGATTCATTACTTCAGTTACCTGCTGCCCTGGGATGTCTTAAATATCTAAGGAAAAAAAACCTAGATGTCTCAGGTAAAAAAAAATTATATATGAAGAAAATTCTGTTGCTATAAGTCATAAAAGGTGTCTTTGTGGTTTAATGCATCTAGTTTGGCACTGCCTCATGTTTGGCCCCAGAGCAGAGGGTCCTTAGGTCTGTTGCCAGTGGCCATGCAATAACTTCTCAAGGCCTTTCATTGCAGGTCCTGGTTATTATTGCCTGCTGCATAAGGCACGGAGGGAGTTTGTGAAACCACCCAGACCAATGCTCCAGCACCTGCAAATATTTCCTACTTGTTTATTCTCTATGGCACAGACCTGCTCCCATTTAAACCACCCGGGACCTGCTGCAGCCACCAAAAATTGGGAATGGTCTTTTGCCCCCATAGTTCATTAGTTCAGGTACAATCTGTTTGCTTCGAGGTGTCTTACTGACATCGTATGTGTGTGTGCTTGGAATTGCTTCTGGGCCTTGTGGCATCAGTGAGAACAGATCCATTTCCTCCCACAGAGCAGGAAATCCGTTCCAGAATTTAAAGTTTCTTCAAATACGAGTGATCCTTAAAACGAATTCTTTTGAAAGGATCTGTCATAGCCCCTGTCTCCCTTTGCATTGGATGGTAGAGCTGAACAGGTGTAACATGAAGAAGGGGAGTGGAAGAAAAACAGACATGATGCAGCCAGGAACAGAGCAGAGAATGCAGCTCCTTATTAAACCACAGATGTCCCAGAAGCTTTGTGGAAATTTGAAGCTGATTTTGAGCATTGTTCTTGCTGCATGGGGCACTCACTGAAAGCCATTATTCTTCCTTGGCCATATTCCTCCAAAGCTGGAGTTAAAAATCCTTTGCAGACATTTAGTCACAGCTTGGTGCCAAGGTAACCTGGGAAACATGAAAAGTTAGAGAGCACCAGAATTTCACAGCTGTAAGAAACAAAAGAGCTTTGTTAAATAGGCAAATCTGTGCCACTTACATGGAGCACTGCCAAAGGGTCAGACCTAGTTAACTCACTGTGTTTTGAAGTGGAAGGAAGCAGATAGGAATGTTTCCAAGTTTTAAAGCTAGCATTTCAGCAGGAATGTTTCCAAGTTTTAAATTTAGCATTTCAGTGGGTATATTAACGTTGTGTTTAATTGTTGTGGCTCATCTGCCTGAGAATGGAGCAGTGAAAGAGGCCACGTCCCAGGGGCTCTGCTGCCCAGAGTGTGTTTCCAGGTGGGCAGTGCTGGATGGGTGATGCCTCCTTAGAGAAGCTTCTGGGCATAAACCAACCTGTGGTGGGAACATTGCTTCTCCAGAGGTGTGGGCTGTGCCAAGGTAATCCTCATAAATCCTGTGTGATGTGACATGCTTGGTACCACAGCCATTCCTAGGATTGGGCTGGGAGGTAAAAAATTACTCTTAAAGCCAGGCCTTCAAATGTAAAGCTAAGCTTTAGACTGGATTCCTTCAAGTTTTAACATGCTGACCTTGATTCAGCAAACCATTTAAACACATGCTTTAAAATGAGTGGCCTTATGGATGTTTATTGTTTAATTAGGTGACACTGGGCATTTCAAGAGTGAACCCCAAACTGACACTGTTGTGACCCCCATTTGAGCAGAGGTGGGGTACAGAAAGTCCTCAGAGGGCATTCATTGTGCTTGAGTGTTTGGCCTGGTCCTTGTCTAATGTTTCAAGCACCAAGACCTGTGTCAGCACTGTGGGCAGCACAAGCCACAAATGGGAATTATGGCAGTAGAAGTAACAGTGATGTAAAGTTTATAAAGCAACAGCATATGAATATCTGACCTGATGAAGTCCAATATGAAATTATAAAAATGGGTGGTAGGTTTATTTTCTGAGTGCCTGCGAGCCCAGAAAATGGTTTTCACGGTACAACCATCCACATGTCCCTGTCACTGAAATTTCAACCCAGTAAAGGGTGCCCAAGAGCTGAATTTTGGTCCTTAAGCCTACCAAGTGGAAGGCTGGGTGAGACCTGGGTGTGGATGCTATCAAACACTGAGAAACAAACACTTGAAGTTTTTCAGGCATGTGATGACCCTGGAGGTATTTAAAAGGCAATGATACACAAACTGTGCACACAAGTGTTTATCTAGCATTTTGTACTCAAGGTCTTTTCTAATGATCCTTGATGTTCCATTGGGGGTTTTTAACTGTGATCAGCTGTTGAGCCATCATTTTCAAAGAAATAACAAGTCTTCAGTCTCACTGAAAATTGTCAATGCTTTGTAAAATGTACATTTCTGTGCATGAGCAGGCTGTGTGGTTTTTTTGTTTATTTTCATTATTTTCTCTGTGTTTTAATTTTATCAGCTACTTAACTGCCAAGTCTCTCATTATTTTACAGTGTTATCTATATCCTAAAAAATCCTGTGTCTGGTATAAAACTTTATTTTCCCCCTGCTGCTTCCAGCTTTTAAGAATTGAAACCTATTCTTAATGCACACGATAAACATTTCTGAATGGAACAGAACATATTGTCCAAGCTGTGATCATGATTTTTTTTCTTGACAGAAAATTACTCCTTTGGGAGGAAAATATGTTACCTAACAAGCTGATTTTAGTTAGTGGACAGAAGGGAGGTATGATGACCAAAGCTGCATCCTTACACTATAATTTGGCTGAGGTCATGTCTGATTGTGATATGATGCTGGCTTTGTGTTTGTGATACAAACATTTTATATTAACATGTGTAGCCTCTGAACACATGAGCATCGCGATTTTGGGTAAGTGTTAGTGGCAGCTTAAGTTTCTTTTTCTGTACTTTCCTCTTGGTGAACAGTGGGCTGTTTTTTTAACCTTTCTATCTCGAGTGGAGTTTTAGCAGCTAGCTCTTCCCTACAGACTTTTCTCATCCAAGCAAACCGTGGTGCCAGAAACCAATTCAACCTGTGGCTGTGGAGAGGAGCACCCTGAGAATACCTGGGATGGGATTTGGCATGCAAAGAAGCCAAATCACTTTTTAGTTTATGTAAGTCTGGTCATGTGACACAATCAGAATATATCCAGCAACAAGTTCTTGGCTACTGCTGCTTTTTTTTTGTCCACACAATTGTTGTTAGTCTTTTCCTTTCTTAACAAGGCAAGAAGTGTTCCCAGTTATGATGCTTGGAATTTTGAACTTTCTTTGTTTAGGACTTTCTCTGAGAATGTAGAAAATTACTTGGTAATTGCTCCTCTCTTGCTTTGTCCAGGGAATCAAGGGCATTTCTTAAATCGCAGCAGACTAAAATCACAGGATTAAACCCAGAGGATCCCTTTGGAAGGTTAAATCTTGAGTATTGCAATGCCTGACTTCCCTTCTAGAAGAGACCATTCTGTAGCTCCAGGCCAGAATGTGACGTGTTAATTTCCATCTGTTAATTTCCAGGAGAGGTCTCAGGGGTTTTGCTCACGTGTGTGACCATGGGTGGCAGCTTGCTGGATCCTTACAGCCTGGGCAGACAAGAGGAAGGAAAGCCCTTACCTGGAGGGCAGAAAGCCCCATTATAGGTGGGAAATGGTTTGAAAGAAGTAGCTCATTCCAGAGGTTTTGCTTTTTAAAAGACCTTGGCCCCCTGTGTTGGTGGAAAGGCTGCCTGGCTTTGTGAGTTTATCACTTAAATGGCTCCAAAACCAGCTTTGGAAAAACAGGCTTCTCATTGGGGGTTAATGAGACACAGAGTGGGGCAGTTCATGCTGTACCTCTGCCCGTGCTATTGTTTCAAGGCAGCTGCCTGCTGGCTGGTACACCATGGGTTTTCCTTCTCAGGAAAACCTTCTGATATAAAGACACAATCATATGTAAAACAAGCTTACCTTTCTGCAGAAATTTTCAGAATTAAACAAAATTCCCAAGAGGGCACAAGACTCGCAGGTTTTTTTTTTTTGTTTTTTTGGGTTTTTTTTTGTTTGATTTTTGTTTTGTTTTGCTTTTGTTGGTGGGGATGATGTAGTTTTTTACCTCCCATAGTAACTCTGAATGTTCTTCCTAGTGAGTCTGTACAATAGGATAGTAGCATTTGCAATGTTGCTGCTGCTACTTTGTGAGTTCTAGTTCCATGACCAGCATCATGCAGGAGTATTCCTTTCAGATATGTGTGTGTCTATATATATATATATGTATGCAGACACAAACAGACAACTTGTTTCAGACATAGAAAACTTTCTTATGCTCTCTGTCAATTTTCCAGCATTTCCATTTAACAGATGGAGTCTACTAAATGACTTCCATTTCCATTTGGATACCTTTTCTGTTGAAGCCTGGCATCTGAAATCCCATCCTGGATGCTAGAGAGGTTGTTTATAAGTTCAAATATAGGGAAGACAAAACTATTTACTGCTTCTAAGTTCCTCTGTTAATTTATCTTGTTATGTTTTCAGGTCAGAAAGGCTGGAGCAGTAGAGGCTGCATTCAGCTATATGCTGTCCTCACAGACACCTTAACATCCACTATAGGATTTTCATGTGTTAATTAGACAAGTCTTTGTAGAGAAGAGCTGGTAGTTCTCCAGATCTTATTTCTGTATGAACATCATGAACTTGTTATTATACACACACAGAGTCAGACAGTGGTATTGTTCAAAAAAAGAATTATGACTTCAGTAAACACCTGGAGACACGAAGAGTGGTACGTGTGGGAGAGCTGTTTTCCTTCAGTACTGCAGCTGATAAATCCCAGAGAAATCCATATCACACAGAAACCCTTCTGCTTCTGAGGGTGAGCCATTGCAGTCATTCAGTGTAGGTGGTGTAATTGGTACCTTCCCCCTCCCTGTTCTGATATGAGAATTTTTCACAGTGTATGGATTTCCAGGTGGAGAGGAGCCAATACTGGGCTGCAGTTCAGTCCTCCAGGTGCAGAGATCACTGACAGGGAGTTGCTCTGTGAAATTCAAAGGCCTGAGTGCCCTAAATGACAGCTAAGCTGTCAATGCTCATTTGCATGGTTTTTATCACAAACTCACAGTAATAGTTTTAATAAAGAGGCAGGAAGAGTACCAAGATTGAGCTTAGTCTGAATATGCCTTTCATACAAAAAAAAAGTCAGCAGGTAGGAGAAGAGGTACCAAGAGGACCCATTAGCTTGTGTTTGCATGGAAAGGGATCCAGACAACTGCCTGATGCGCAGTGAAGAAAAACTGCTCCCCTCGAGTTTTGGCTGGCAGGTAATTCTCTGGGATAAAAATGCTCTGTGGTCACTGGGAAGGGAGGGCAACAAGCAGAGGGTGCTGTAGTTGACATCCCTGGCACTGACACTGCAGCAGGAGAGAAAACATCTGGTGCATCTGCCTGGGGTATAACAATTATACTGCAACCTGCAAATGGGAGCTCCTGGACTGTCAAAGGGGATTTAAACTCCTGTCCCTTTACAAAGTGCTCGTGCTGGAGAATGCAGGCAGGGCTGGTAATGAACAGATGGGAACAATTCAGGCCTCTAATTCTAGTCTGGACTGAGTTGGTTTAACACTTTTGACTTTATAAATTGAGTGCAGTAAATGAATTACAGTCCTTACTATCAGTAAAAAATTATTTCTTGGCACTTATTTATTGATGTTTGCCAAGTCAAATTTTAAAATATAGGTGGCATGACTTCTATTACTTCTCTGGAGATTGTTTTATACTCTGTTAATTTTCCTCTCTTGGAACCTTTCCCAGTGTGCCACAGGCACCCTGTTGTGTTCATTCTTTTTATTTTGATACAGACTTTTTTTTTAATACAGAGATTCTCATCCAGTTTAGCATTAATGTTTTCTCTTTGGTATTTTTACATTCTTCAGGTATTTACTAGTGTCAACCTCCCTAAAGTAAGGCTGTGCCTTCCCTATGTGTACTAGGTGCATTATGTTTTGTCTCAAGAATGTGTGAAGTTTGTGTCGTGCTCAACATCCTATTGCTTTGAAAACTGCTTCTTGGTGGCATTTTGTTTTGCTTCTTTGAAAAATGTCTTACTGTATATTGCTTTAACATGTTGATGCTCTGTGACTTTTTTACCTTTGAGAGTTTTCAATAATTTGGGACATTAACAAATCAAATAGCAAAGAACTATTTTTCGCAAATTGAGTTGTCATCCTGTATAGCTGAATGTCAGAAACTTCTCTCAGGGACTCCTGCTTTTGCTTTACAGGAGTTTTGTAACAAAGAAACATGGGTGAAAAAGAACCATGCTGCTTCTTGGAATGGAACACCAAAACAATGATTAGAGCTGTGTCAATGATATCCCTGACTTTTCTTCCAGATCATAGAGTGTGATATGTTTGCATTCCTCAGTAGAAGAAAGAAATTCTCATGAGACGTTTGCCTAAGTTTATGCTGCACAACAATGTTAATGATAGTTCACAATATGCTTGCTTTAGATAGCTCTAAAAACCCAGCTTGCTCAAAACCAATTACTGAAACTAATGCTTAAAAAACTCTTAATGCATAGTTTTATCGAAAAACAAAACTCTACGTAAAATGTTTTTTTCAAAAAGTGACTGTAAGTCTTCTTTGGAACTGCAAAGGGAAGTACTGATCTGAAGAGAATTTAGGAAATGTTTTCCTTGAAGATTCCTACATCCATTTCTTTTTAAGTGAAAGTACAAAGTTTTAAGTTTTCTTCAATTACTTTTGAAACACCGTTTCGTAGAAAAACAGCTCTAGGTTGCATAAGTAATAATAGTCTTGCATATTTATCAAGTACTTTAAGATTTCTTCACTTTTAAAAAAAGCAAAGGTAAGTTCATAATATCTAAATGTACAAACAAATTGGTATTGAGATGTTCCTTCTAAGTTTCCCACCAAGGACATAATGAAAAGGTTTTGGGAATTATTGAATAGGTTGTTATTATTGTACTTTTGAATAGAAGCTGACTAGCATTTGAACATCCACCATTTTGATAAGCTGTAGCTGTTTAGACCCATCATAATGCTCACCAGAATTCTTCCTATGACTTTGGTGAAATTTACTGGAATCCAGGGGATTTGCACTCTTTTTGCAACAGGGAATTTGTCCTGTGCTTTTAGGTTGCCATCCACAGGGAGGTAGGATTGAAAGTGTACTCCTTTTCCAGATGTGCCAGAGTTAGCTGTTCACAAGGGCAGGGTTTCTCTCCCCTGCTGCCCTGCTCACGAAGGCACTGCCACACTGTGCTCCAGCTCCCTGTCCTTGCACCCTGGCTCAGGCACACTTTGCATTCACACTGGGCTGGCACAGGCAGTGGGCAGCTCCCACTCTGAGCTGGAGCTTGGAGGCGTCTTCAGAGATCTTGGCCTGAGAAAAGTATCAACAGTAACATACTTGAAGATGATTTCCTTTGGGTTGCATTCCACTATAGACTTACTTGTTTATTTTCTTTGGATACAAACTTTCTGTTGCTAGAAAGAGCTGTGATTTTTAGAAGCTAAATTTCTCCATCAGCTCATTAGGTTCATTTTTAATTCAGCTTGCACATAAGACACCTATAAGAAGGGATTTCCAATGGCATGCATTGAAGTGGGCATCCCTTTTCCAAAGGCTGTCAGCAGCCGTTAAACTTCTCCTTTTCACCTTTGAGAGCATCCCCTCTTTGCACTCTTCAAATGTTGTGATGATTTATTTTAAGGCTAGGGTGCATCTAAACAGTAATTCCTTTTTTCAGGTTAGAGCATCGTTCCAGCTTGGGCTGGAGATTCAGACTGGAAGTCCTGCATCCATTCTGACATAAACTTGAGTTTTCTCAGATATACATTTCTTTTTCAGAAGCCTAATTAATTCAAGCACAAATTTTATCTAAATGCAAAGGTGCAACTTGCTAAGAAGTGTTATGAGTTGGAATAATTTTTAATGTCTATTTCTCCAAGGTTAATAGTATTGTTTGCCTACATGTAAGCATAAATGTAATACCTGTCTTACAGTTTGAAGAGATCATAACACTTCTCATCTGCTACTATTACTGTTGGAGATTTTTACACAAGAAAACTCAGAAGGGTCCCATCCTTGGGGAGGAGATTCCCTGACTGCAGAGTTAGATGGCACCAATTTTGCATGATGTCTGTGAAGAGTTGCCAAATTAAGTTTTACAGGAGAAAATTATCATAGAAGAGCATTTTGAAATTTTTTTTGCTACTTATATCTTTGTCTTTTTTGAGTTTTCTTTGGGACCTAAAGAGGCTGGAATTAGTAAAATAAGATCAAACGATTGCTTGGCTTAGCAGCCCCAAATCCTCTCTGCCCTTTTCCAGAGGTGAAAAATTGGTGTCAAGAAAAAGACTGAACAACCATTGTACAAATCATACCTCTAAGAACTCTTTTTGTATTGAAGCAGAGGATTAACTGGTTTTGTCCCCTCTTTTTGCTCATGCTGTCCTTCAGTGTTTCAGCAGGAGCAGGGTACAGTCTGTCAGAATTCATGTTCCTCCTCCCTCTGTGACTGAGGGAACTCGTGACGTGACTTGCAGCTCTCTGAGCCTTGCAGCCCCATTAGCCCCCATCGTCTCCTGGCTGCCAGGCTGGCACTGGGGCTCTGCCTGGCAGGAAAGCTCGGTCAGTGCAGCTGAGCAGAACTAAAGTGGTGACAAGCGGGTCCCCTTGTGCAGAGCTTTCTCCACCGCTGAGCAGGAGGCAGGTCCTCAGTGGATCTGCTTCACCTCAGCGTGGCAGGAGGCCAGGGCAAAAAATCCTGCAGTTTCTTAAGTGACTGCCACACAAAACAACCTCCTGGAGGAAGGAGATGGCTGAGCACTCTCTCTCTGGGTGTCCCTACGTGTCCCTGGCCACGGAGCATCTCGCAGGCTTTTGATGCGGTTTGTCACACCCGGGTGCTGCTGTGCAGCCAGCCAGGCACACCCCAGCAGGGACACCACGTCCTGCCCTGGGAACGGGGCAGCTGCTGCTGCACAGCAGCCTGGGAGGAGCAGCTCCTGCTCCTGGGGCTGTGTGCAGGGGCTCTTGCACCCAGCTTCAGGCACATGCCACTGCCAGCCCGTCACAGCCAGCCTGGCCACGCTGCAAGCAGAACGACAAACTCCTCCTCACTGGTAACCAGCTCTCCTGCTCCTGAGTTTCTGTGCTTCCATGGGCCTTGCAGAACAGGTTCCCAGCACAGCCAGCTGTCAGGCTGGTGGCTGACACAGCAGCCCACGGTGTGGCACGTGGAGAGGCTCTGGTGTGAGCTGTGGTGCTGTGGGCTGGCCAGGACCTGCCAGCTGTGCCTTGCCTCTCCAGGACTGCCCTTCCACAGCAGGGCCCCTTCTCCTCACCTGCCAGCAGCTGCCAAATCACAACTGATTTGGGCAAGGTGTGATGGCAAATGCTGTCACAGGCACTGGAACTCCGCTTGGAAAAGCTGCAGAAGATTGTTTTTATGGGAGCACTGAAGTCTTTTATGGTGGGATTCATCTTTCCTGACTTTGTTGCCAAAAGCTGATCTTGGCTTTCTAGCCTTTCACAGCCATCCTGGAGTTCATTCCATCTCCTACCTAAGGTAAGTATCTGGGATAGATCAAAGAACCTATGCCTTTGGAAATACTTCTTTTTCCTCCTCTAAGGAGAACCTGATTGAGCGGCTCAGCTGGATCCATGCAGTGCTGCCTTGTGAGTGGATGTTACCATCTGTGGCAAGGATCACAAGAACTCTCATGTCCTCTGTAGATAAACTTCTGTGCATTCAACTTTAAAATACATTTCTTGTGGGTGTCTCATCTTGGGAGCTGTGTTTAAGAGCCTGCTCTCCTGACAGACTTCACTTTTCCACCTGGCTGCAGACTGACAGGAATAAATAGGGAACCCATTGCTAGTCCTCATACATATTTTTCTTGCTAACTTTGCAATATTATAATAGTTGAAAGCAGTCCAAATACAGGTTGCAGTATGTGTAAATTTGACCTTGACAGATGATGCAAAATCTGTTTCATTCTAATGATACTCTGATAAATGAATTTAAGCTTTTTAAAGAGTAAAAAAAAAAATAATTAAGGCATTGAGAAGTAGGCAAAGATAACTGTTTTTCACCTGAGTAAAAGTATGCAAATGAGAATCAATTTATCTGAAGAATAGATTTGATGGATTTCCCATATTCTGAACTCTTTTAAGAGAAAGTGAGTTTCAACATGTACATTGTTCCCTTGCGTTAAAACTAAATTAATTAAACAAGAAGTCATCATTTAAATAGTAATGAAGGAACACTGCATTAAAATGATCATAGAAAATATCACTTTGTTCTGTTGCAAATATTCCTATGAAATGGTAGAAATAAACTGTGTTTTGACTTGCTCACTGAGGGCGAATACAGGGAACATATAGTCCTGCTAGTAAAAGAGAAAAATTGAAATTCTAAATTAAGGCCCATAGTAAATCAATGAATACATAATGATTACAGTACAACGTGTAAAATTCTATCAAGCAAAATCCAACAAGTGCAAATATGGCAGATAAAATTATAGTCTGCCGGTAACCTGCAAGCTTCAGGGGACAATGAGAGCTTGAATATTTATGTACTTAGCAAGTTTATAATTTCTTTGGCTTTCATAATGTTTTTTTAGTTCTGACTAAACGTTATAATTCCATGTATTTAATTGAGAGATGCTTAATGCAGCTCCAATGCTGGGGGCGGAGAAGAAAGGGTGAAGGACACAGGTATTTGGAGCCGGGAGAGGCTGCCCGAGCACTGCCTGTGTGCCGCTGCTTGTGGGAAAGTTTTGCAATCGCCCTAAGAAGGAAATCCAAGGTTTAAAACCATGTGGTGAGGTGCTGCACTTGTCGGGGCAGGCAGTGCCTGGGCTGTGACGTGTCCTGGCCCCGAGCCCGGCAGCACCGGGCAGGGGCAGAACCAGCCCGGCACTGCTCTGACAGACACGGCTCTGATGCACAGTAAGTGTTCTGACACACAGTGACGGCTCTGACACTCCTCTGATACTGCTCTGACACACAGTGACACTGCTCTGGCACTGCTCTGACACACAGTGACACTGCTCTGGCACTGCTCTGACACACAGTGACACTGCTCTGGCACTGCTCTGACACACAGTGACACTGCTCTGACACACACTAAGTTCTCTCTGCCTCTCCCCATCCTTTGGGCAGTCTCTGTTTAGTTGTGGGCTGTCACTGCAGCCTTTCTGCACATCTCATTGTCACCAAACTTTATGAAAAACTCTATGTAAAGTACAAAGGTACAATTCTGCAAATTCAATTTTTTTTAAAGGATAAGCACTGTTGGGAGCAGGGTATTTTATCACTCCATAGAAAAACTATCCATTACCCCTAATTCATAAATTAAATCCTTTATAATTTTTCTTGCTTCATATAATTTTAAATACCACCGGTGTCAATGATTCACTGGTTTGCCAAAGTTCAGATTATTACAGAGTGGTTATGGAAAGTGTGATTGCTTGATTAGGTGAAAGACAAGTGTCTCTGCAGTTTAACATTTTCTATGAATTACAGGTAGATTATTAGCCTGGCACCATAAATAAAATTTTATATTTAAAATTTAATATATTGCAAAGAAAACCGTTATAGTGATTTGGATACTGTTTATTTAACAGAGTCAGATGTTTCACAAAGTTAATCATCAGCGAAATACAGATCAATAAAGAATGTATTTGCTTTAGAGAACTCCATCTTATTGGGGTAAGTCTGACTTTACCATATCTTCAACTTTTAAAATGTTTTTTTGTTGTTGTTGGTTTGGTTTTTTGGGGTTTTTTGTTTGGTTGGTTGGTTTTTTTGGGGGGGGTTTTGTTTCTTTGTTTGTTTGTTTTAATTTAGAAGCTGCTGAAGATGGTCTAAGGAAGGTTAGATCCCTTTAGAAATCTCATATGTGGCTTAGTCTGAAATATACTTGCTTGCTTTCTGTAGTCCCCTCCTACTGGAGTAGGATTTGGAACTAAAATTTACAGAATTCAAGTTGGAGTTCTTATGAGGCTTTATATCTCTTTATGAGACATCAGTGCCTATTTTCAGTCATTGGGAGTTACCTTTGGGGGTTGCTGGGTTTCTAAGAGTGTTGCATTCTTGGCATGGTGGGCATTCCTCAGGGAATCCAGGAACCCTGGGCATCTCGCCTGGGGGGATGGACTCTCCGAGGAGCCAGTGGTGTCTGTGGCTTGTCCTGGGACACAACCCCGGTGTCAGAAATCTCCCACAACACTTGGGAGGGCTCCACTCATGGCTCAGCTGGCCTCAGGGGCCTGCAGGAGGAAAACCTTGAAAGTTCCCATGAGACTGAAACAGCGTGGCACGTTTAAGATTCCAGTGTCTGGAAAATGTTAGAGGCTGATTTCTTCTCATATATTCCTCTACACTCTTTTAATATAAGTGCAAATGTATATATTGGAGCTAAATAGTTGGTTTTGGTACTATTGCACAAGTTTCCCAATAGACAAATTTGGCAATAGTTTTTTTTTTTTACTTACTATCTTTCCAGATGTCTTGGTATTAGCTGCTTTCCCCTGATCAGCTTAATCTACACTAGGCAACATAGCTACGATGACTCCTTAATTTAGAGCCAAGTTTTAAACTTAAAACTTTATCAGTCTTATTAAAAAAACTACATTTATCATCTGTCCTGCAGGGAGCTTGTGAAGGCTTGCAGACTTACAGGCAGTTGTTATTTGTTTCTTTTAATCTTTACCTAAAATATTGCTTACCCTATTTTCTCCTCTGTCATCATTTGTGGTCTGATTCTACAAACATTTATCCAATAAATAACGTTACTCATTCAGATGCTGGCAGAATGGTAGTATTCACTAAGAAAATCCTCAGAAATATAATAACAGAAGCCTACTGGATCACACCAAAGGTCCATTTGGTCTGGAACAGTGATCAAAAATGGATATCTCAGAATGAATTGGTTCAAGTGTGGTGAAGATGTTTTTTCTGACAAACTGTCCTAGCCTCCAGCTGCCTGGGGTCTTTCCTTTTCCACAAAGATTTCTAAAAATCTTCAGTGAGTTACCTATAACTTTTCCATCTATCCAAGAAAGTTCTGGAGCCTTTTAGAAAGCAGGTGTCACAAACCAGGTGCACTAGTCCTTAAGTGGTTACAGTAGATACTTTGGGCACTCTTTAACATCCTTCCTGAGAAAAGATGTCAGTCTCAAGTAGTGCCTCGCCACTGAGTATATCTGAAAAACTTTGGAACATGCAATTCTTATGCCAGTAGTAGTTAAACATAGCAATATTTTTCAAACAGGAGAAGGAAAACCATGGACAGACCAGTCCCTGCTGGCCAGCTGAAAGAAAAATCGCTGTTCCAGGACAGCAATGGCAGTGCAGCTCCTGCCAAGACCATGTGCCATAATTGTTCCAAGCTAAAGGTACGGAAGAGCTCTCACCACATATTTTCTCTGGACCACTGAATTGCCACTTGAAGCCCTATCAAAATTCAGTTAGTTATGTGTGGCACTGTTTGATACTTTATGTGTTGGGATAAATGACCTGGGCTGTGTCCATGGGGGGATGGAAGGGATTTGGGCAGCAGAGGAGGGAGGGAGGGGGTTCTGCCTTTCCAAGCATACGGAGTCAATAAATGTGCTCAGAAGTTAAGAAATTATGTCATATTTTGCTAACAACTAATTTAGAGGTGTGCTATAGTCACAGTGGTAGTTGCAGACAGATCTTTTTATTCATGTTTTTTTTAGGATGGGAGGAGAGGTAATAGGATATAACGTGATATAAGTACTAGAAATGAATATAATTTTTTCCTAAAACCAAGTTTTTCCTATGGAAGGAAATAGCTGAACCAATATGTACTAGAAAGTTAGAAGGTACATACCATCATGTCAATTTTCATTTTCTTTAAAGTAGCAGAGTTTTTGGTGGCCGCCCTGAAAAAGGAAGTAAAATCTGTTTTAATGATAACTACAGGAAGATTCTCTTTACAGAAAATTAGAAAACAAAGCATATGAATTTTGTGCTTCTTGAGTGGGTTGCTCAGGCATCCAGCCATAAAGCAAAAATTGTTACTTTGCAAACTCAGTTATTTTCTTTCTTCAGATATTTCTTGGAGCCCTAGCTTTTTCCTTTTTTGCCAAAGGATTTTCTGGAAGCTACATGAAGAGCATGTCCAGTCAAATTGAAAGGAGATTTGAAATCTCATCATCAATTGTTGGCATTATTGATGGCAGCTTTGAGATAGGTATGTGTACTTTCTTTGAAAGTGGAAAAGTGCTTCTTAGTACATTTTAACTCCCCTCCAAAAAATCTGTTTTTTTGTGCTGGCTCTCTCTCCTGTTGATGCAGGTAACTTAATGGTGATGGTGTTGGTGAGCTACCTTGGACCAAGAGTTCATCGCCCAAAAATAATTGCTGTTGGGTGTCTCATCATGTCTGTAGGAGCTTTTTTGTCAGTGATGCCTCAGTTCCTAATGGGACGGTAAATATGGAGAGTTTTCATGTTATGCATTAATTGAACCTGATCATATGAAGTGTTTTCTAAAGCATACATCTGAGTTAAAAGCTTGACTGTAGTAGTTTGTTCCAGCTATTCTAAAAGGAAAACAGGTGGATTTTTTAATATTGATTTTCTGATTTCCTCTCTGAAAGCTTATCTCTTGCTACAGGTAAGCAGGAGAGAAACCTCAGATTTCTTCAGAACTTATACATAACTAAGGATAAAGTGGGTTGAATTTTTCATCTGGGATGGATACACACACACACACACACACACATATATATTTTCTTTTTTAAACTGTGTTCCCTTACTTTTATTTGAGTGAACTCAATTAGATCTTGATGGAAAAGGCTTCTTTCTCCATGGTGGCTACTCATGATAAGCTCTTTAAAATGCTGAAGATTTTAATCTAAACTTGGGGAGAATTAAATATCTAAATACCCCATTCACATTTAAGCTATAACACATAATTGTTAGATGCAGGTCATACCTTTCCAATATTTTGGCATCCTTGCATCTACCAGGAAGGCAAGAAAGAGATGCCATTGTGGGAAAACATCAACCCTGCTGTATGCAGACAGATGTGGATGAGCTCTGCCTCTGTCCTGCAGTCTAAGGAATGATCTCTGGAAGCAGGTTTCTTGCTTTTTAGCTCAGGAAAATATTGAGGTTAGAATCATCTTGAAAATGGTGTGAAGACACCTATTTTTTTTTAACAAAACCCTGGAAATGGGCTCCCCTCCACTTTGTGTGTGTGGAGCAGGAGTGAAGGAGTGAGCACAAGGCTCAGTCACGCTTCGTGCAGAGCAAGGTCCTTCGTGTGCCAGTTGTATTTCACACAGCTGTTTTCCAGTTACAATTATGAAAGGATAACTGTCAGTGTGGATAACTCCTCCTCGAGTGTGTCAGCGTGCTCCCCAGCGCCGTCTGAGGGCCCTGCAGCCACAGATGCTCCACAGACACTCAGCACAGGGATAAATGCTGGTAAGATGAAGCTCTGGTGCTGGATTCCCTTCTTCTGCTTGTCCCTGGAGCAAACCCTGCTAGAAACCATGACATATATAAACCCAACCTATAATGATTGCTAAACCTCGTATTTTATGTTCTTTCACTGTTGCTGTAAAGCATTTTCAGAGTTATGTTCACGTTAATATAAATGTTTATGGCCTGCAGGATGTGAGAAAACAACAAATTCTTATCTGTGGCTCTTTGTGTTGGTGGGGAACCTTCTACGTGGAATTGGGGAAGCACCAATTATGCCTCTGGGAGTTTCATATATTGATGATTTTTCTAAAGAAGAAAACTCAGCATTTTACATAGGTAATGTACAAATGAACAATTTTTTTGCTAGATATTCTGTTCTTTAACATTTCTATAGTCAAGCAAATACTCAACAAAAAAATTGTCTGGAAAATTTTGGATAATTTGGATAATAATGGATAATTTTGAGTTGTACAGAGTAAAAAAAAAAAACAAAACCCAAACAGTGTAAAAAAGGTAACACCAGGATAGTCTTTTTGCTTTCTCTGAGGAGCTTCTGTGAGGAAGAGAAGCATAATAAAATACTCATTTCCCCAAAGTGCAAAGTCATATCTGTCTTATCTGGCATATCATCTTTAGTACCACATCTTCAGAGAAACAAATTCTTCTTAATGACTACTTCACAGATAAGACAACAATCCTTAATGTGAGAATCTGTAATGTAGTCACAATTAATTAATTACAGTAATGTGAGTGTATTTCAGGAGCTCTTACCTGAATTTTACATGCAGCACACTTTCAGTTGAAAGTTTTTAAAATTTACTATTTGCTAAAGGAAAGCCAACACCTTGCCAGGATGTTGTAACAAATCCTTTCTAACTGGGGCTTTGATCTTGTTTTGATGGCACATAACCTATTGCCCAAGACAGAGAGACTTACACCCAAGCTAATTAATTTGTTGTCAAACTGATTTAGTAGCATGGGGTGTTTGTGTGGCTGAGGGAGTTCATGAACTGTGGCCTGAAGTCAATTTGGTGAAATTCAGCTGGTCAGAAAGATTGTAAGGCACATTTTCAGAAAGAGCTCAGTATGTAATGCTACAGGATAAGGTCATGCCAGAAAATGGAAGTGTTGTGGAGTTTGCTGTCAAAAACAAGTATTTCACTCAGCAGTTATCCAGAATATTTGTAATCGCCTCTGAGCTTCTGATTAAAGGTATTTTAAAACGTTTGGCTGAATTTTTTCTTCTCAGAATCTAATCTGGGAGATATTGAGACAGGCTGGGGACTACTGGGCGAGCGAGATCAAAAATATAAAGTAAACATGGAGAATAGTGTAGATTCAGCCAAAATGGAAATTGGTTGATGCAAGAGAAAGAAAGTATTTAGTTTACATTTTATTAAAATATTTAATTTTTACATTCAGAATAGTTGTTTTCAGTTACTTATTTCATTTTGGTGGACTGAACCACTTTGCAAAAAAGTCAAAACAGACATAGAGCAGACATTTCTTTTCTTGGCTAACTTTAATTCTTTTCTATATTTTATCTTTTACCATCTGTCTGTATCAATTTGTAAACAGCGTTTCTGTAAAATACAAGCATTAAAAATTGTCCTATAATAAAATAAGTCAGTGAAGCCTTGCTGATGAATTTTGAGCATTATTTGACCCTGAACAAGAAATCTCAGCTTTGTCTCTCCGTTTTCCTTTGTCCTTTGATGTTTTGTTGAGTGAGAACATAAGTTGTTTTGAGGCAGAGACAGCATTTCCTTGGTCGAATGGACTGCAAGCATTTTGGAAGGAGTTATGGTGACAGCAATAATACCAGAGTTGCCAGGGGAAGGAACAGAAGACTTAGCATATTTGTTAGGATGCAACAATTTATTACAGAAGCTCTGGGTGATAAGCTGAGCAATCACTATATTCAGAAGAAAGTTTTCAAAACCAGCTCTTTCTCAGGAGGAAAATCTCTGCAGTAGAACACAACAGGATTTACAGAGCACAGTGCTGGATGTGGCAAGAACTTACAGGCTTTTGGTAAAGAATTTCTTTTTTTCTCATGGAATGAAGCCTTCTGCAACTTCAAGGTGTCAGTTTTGCACTAGAATTGAGGAATCCAAATTACTGAGCTGTAGCTTGATCCTGTTACCTCCTCACAACTAAACCTCAAGAGAACAACACAAGTGGCAAGGGGATGTGAGAACCTATGCTTGAATTATTTTGCAGATATTTTGTTTATTTCATTTCATTTTATTTTATGTTGGTTGCCAGTAGTGGTCACCAAAATGAAATTGTGCAGTATTTACACATCCAGTCAGCAAAATGCAGTGCAGCTTCCTGGGTTTCTGATAGCCTGCACAGCTTATTCATTTGCTCCTAGGGGTTCTGTTAACCTGCACAGCTTATTCATTTAGGGGCATTTTTATTAATTTAGATCCTAGGGGCATCCCACCTTCTGCTCTACACCCCAGCTCTGGTTAGGGCAGCCTGCACCTTGTATTCTTGCTGCTCAGGACGTTCCACGATGGCCTGAGCCCCTCTCCCGCCTGCCCCTCTGTCGTTTCCTTGCCCTCAGAGAGGAAGGCTTGCCCTGTCCACGCCGTATTTTGCTCTGTCTGCCCTCTCCTGCAGGCCTGGTGAGATCCTCGGGCATGTTTGGGCCCACGCTGGGGTTCCTGCTGGGCTCCTTCTGCGCCAGCCTCTGGGTGGACGTGGGCGCCGCGGACATCGGTACGGACCGGGACCAGGGGGACCAGGGGGCTGGGGACAGGGACCCCCTCACCACTTCACTGCCCCAAAACAGGCTCTCCAGACAGCTCTTCTTGCTCCAAAATTAACACCTTAAAATCAGGTGTTGTAATGTAGTTGGGATAACTCTCAAAAATGACTCCTATCCCCACTGCACGTTTTTTATGCTTGCACACATGCTTGTTACACACTTGCTGTGCAGCTGAGATGAATAAAATTAATGATTGATTGAATAAAATTATTAATGAATGATTGACTAAAAGGCTATTCCCATGTAGAGGGAACAGTGAAAGGCTCATGGACACTTTCAACACCTAGAAAAAAGCATGTTCTCTTAGAAAGCACGCTGCAAAGTCCCATCTCAAAACTCATTTTGTTGTTCAAATCACTTAAAGTCTCTAATCCCAGGGAAAATTTGAGGAAGTTTGGAGGAAAACTGTAGAGTTCAGGGATGGAGAAGGAGGGGACTCTGGGAGATTGAGAAAGGGAAGAGGTTTTTTTGTAGTAAAGGATCCTTTTGCTCATTTCCCCAGATAGTATTGGAGGATTGTGGCAAGGAAATGCCACCGTGGGCCTTAATGGACACATCTATTTTTGACTGATTCTCTTCGGATAGGTCATTCACAACTTACCCAGAGCAGCTGCAGCTGCTCCTTCCAGGCCAGGCTGGATGGGGCTCTGGGCAGCCTGGTCTCCTGGAAGGTGTCCCTGCCCATGGCAGGGGGTTGGAGTGAGATGATCTTAAAAGTCCCTTCCAACATAAACTATTCTATGATTCTATGATTTGAATCAAGATGCATTTCAATTCTTCCTATAGGACCTCATTCACCTCTGTTCTGGCTTTTAAATTATACATATGAGGATATACAGTCATGTATAGCAATCCATAATAAATGCTCTCCATAATATTTAACCTATTTTCCTGTCTTTCTGTATTTTATAGATGCCATCAGCATAAATCCTAAGGATACTCGCTGGGTTGGTGCCTGGTGGCTTGGATTGCTTATCTGTGGAGGAGTCAACTTCATTGCTTCATTGCCTTTCTGGTTTTTGCCCTATTCCTTACCGAAAGAAGGAGAGAATGAAAACTTGAAGATTAGTCACTTGTCTGTTCAAGGAGATCACTGTAAAACAGACTCCCCAGCTCAGCCAAAGTTAAAGTTCTCAGAGGCAGTAAAAGGTGAAAGATTATTGTCCAAATTTTTGCATATGAATTCTGTCTCACGGATTCATTGTGATCTGAGCATGGACTCACACAGCCTTCAGAAAAATGCACGCTTCTGCAGTGCAAATTATTGACAAAAATGTCTTTCATTTGTGCCACTATAATTACTCATTAAGGGTGAGTTTCAGTCCTCTCCTGGTGTCAGACAGCTGTAAAAACTTGTTATGTTTCTCTGAGCAGCAGGGATCCTCAGTTCATAGTTTAGAGGTGATGTATTACAGCTACAATCCTATGATTATGAAGAGAGTGGGGAAAACATCCCATCCCTCATTAATGGCCAATCCATAGTGGGCAGGCTCCTGCTTCACTGAGGCAAACAGGAAGGAAACTTGGAGCTCATTGTGACTACATCAGATGTTAGAGGGACTCCTCTGCATTTGATACAGCTCCTGTGTAGGAGCTCAGGGATGCTGAATTTATCTCATCTAGGCAAGACCAGATCAAACCAGCCATTGCTATTATTTTTATATTTTTATTATTAGACCCAAGATTTTGTTTGCATGTATGTGCACACCTACAGATATGTTTTGAGCTCTCACCTTTTAGGCAGCTGTGCCAAGAGCCAGACTACAGTCTAAATGCAGGTGTTTACATTCACTTTATTTTAATGGATTTTAGTATTCTAATCAAGGGTCCCAGAAATTATTTCAGCCTTTTTTGGGGCCAGGTGCTTCTGTTCTCTGAACATCACCCTCATGTGGGGTTCTTGTGTGGCTGGTGAAGGTTCCTGCTTTAGGAACCACGTTTTTGCCTTGGTAGAGGGTCCTAATGCTCTGCACAGGTATTGGGAAGGTGTGCTGAGAGCTGAGCACCCCGGAGAGGAGCCCTGAGCACACACAGGAGCCTTCAGCATCCCTGGCTCCCAGCTCAGCATCCCCTGTGCTCCTCCTTAAGGCACGTGTTGGCAGTGAGAACTCTCACTTGAGCAAGCATGTCTTGTGGTAGGCACAGAATTATAACCTGCAACGCAGCCAGAAATGAAACCCAAGTTAATTTTACTATCTAAAGGATGCCAAAACAACTCTTCTCTGTGTTTAGCAGGGTGTACAGCATATACCTCTCCATTGCAGATTTCTTGCCAGCACTCAGGAAGCTGTTTGGAAATCCAATTTTTGTGGTGTTCATCTTCCTCACTATTCTGCAGTACAATTCCCTTGTTGGGATAATAACCTATGAGCCAAAGTTTATGGAGCAGCAATTTAATGTATCAGTGGCAAAAGCTATCTTTTTAATTGGTAGGTACTCAATTTATTTTAAAATTCCAGTGTCAAAAAGGAAGGTTTTATTTGCCTTCTGTTTTAGAAGGTGCTTATGTGAACATTTTTTGGTTAAAAAGGAAGCATGTAGTGGTTTCCTAATTTTCTTACTGTATTTTGGAAATGGATGTTAATTTTAGTGTTAATTTTCCTAGTGCTGCTAATTCAATGAGCTAAAGGATTATTAAAACTGGGTGGAAGTTTTTTCATTGTAAGATTTGGGTTATGTGTCTGTCTTCATGAGTAAAAAACACACATCAGACATCAGCTGCAACTAAGTAAAAACTAACAGAAATAAAAATTTAAAATGTTTAATGAAATGTTTTATTATTTTGTTTTCAGAGTAACATATTGATATAAATATTCTTTCAGTTTGTTTAAAAATCCAAATTTTATAAGCAATAAGAAACGAAAATATAAAAGTTTGAGTCCATTAATTTCAAAGCTCTTTTTCTATTTACCAGTTCCTTCAAAAATAAGTACTTTGTAGTGTTCTACAAAAAAAGAACACTGAAATTATGTTAATCTCACAGTGATTGATATGGTCTCTTAATCTGGAAGGAAAGCCAGGCTATGTGAGGTCATTGCAGAACTGATATTGCATTACTTTAATCTAAAGATACAATGCCTTAGTCGGCTACAAATATAGGAAGAACTTTCTATTTTCCTATCTTTTTTTCTGAATGCTGAGAAAATTTTACGGAGATGACCAAGAAAACCAGCCAACTGTAAAACCAGAGAAGGGCACACCCCTCCCAACAACGCTTTGTAAAACCTCTCTGTTCAGCAAGTGTATGTAAGGGCTGGTGTTTGTGAAATGCTGAACAGATTAAATCTCAATGCAAATCACCTCATTACTCACTTTCAGATCGAAATGGAATCCAGTGCAGAACCAGATGCAACTTCCTTTTATATTCCATTTTGGAGCCTTTTTTGTAGCTTTGACAAAGTTTTATGTTTTATTTTATGTGAAGTGCATATGAGCTAAGATATTATCATTTACTCCAGTTTCTAAGAGGCAGCTGTTTAGATTTATTATATCTACATACAAACAACAATATAGTGAAAATGCAGCGAATATTGACAAACTGAGCTTTCTAAATCATAATATGATTTGAAAAAGAAAATGGGGATGTGAAATTACTAGAACGTAATATAAATCTTAGAACCTCAAAGAATCAGCCCAAAAAGAGATACCTGATATTCTGAAAATACAGAATACTATAACCAGATATTTATTCTAAAAGAGTCAATGCAAGTGAGAGCAGTTAACATTTTTCTTACTGCCTTTTGGCAGGTGTGATACTTTTACCCGTCACAATCCTGGGGATGTTTCTGGGAGGCTTCCTGATCAAGAAATTCAAGCTTCACATAACAGAAATGGCCAAGTTTGCGTGCATCACCTTCCTGGTGGCCTATGTGCTGAACCTGCTGTACTTCACGTGTGCCTGCGAGGGGCTGCGGGTGGCCGGGCTCACTGCGCCCTACCCTGGGTTTGTATCCCGGGCTGGGGGGCTCCAGGCATCTCACAGCTGCTCCCTTGGGAGTGGTGCACAGAGGAAAATCCTAGGTTTGAAACGGAATTGTGAGTCTGAAGTCACTCCTAAAGCTGGGGAAAATATACCAGCTTGATTTCCTGAGTTTCGTTTAAACTGGACATTTCTTTTTTCTGAATTCTCTATTTATTTTTCCTAAATTCTCTGTTACTGACAAAATACCTACATGATCCAACAAATTGCTAAAAAAGATGACATTTATTACAGGCAAATTAAATTTCTATGTTCTCTTTCAAAGCTTGAATTCAAAGCTAGCCTTTTTCTATTATGCAGGGAGTAGGATGCAAAAGAAGTGCTGGAAATGCCTTCCCCTTAGGCACTGCTGAGAAGGGACCATCCCTGGATCAGTGTTTATGAGCCCACATGGGATTGCCAGCCCCCTGTGGTGCCTGGAGTCGCCTCTGACCCATTTTCCATCTGGAAGGTGCAAAGTGCTCCTGGACCGTGCTGCAAACAGAGGTTCCCCCTCCCTCACCAGGACCATGGCTCATGCTTCCTTGAGAGCCTTTTCCAGACTCTAGCAGCCTGCCACAATTGCCTATGTAAAAATTTACCTCGGTCTGGTCCAAATTTCAAGGGATTTTAAAGGATTAAATGCAGCAGGACTTGCTGCATTTTTAGTTCAGACAGAAACTCACCCCTGTGTTTTTTGAAACTGATATATCCTCAGGCAAGTATCTAAGTTATCTTGGTGAACCTGATGCCCAGTTCAACTTTGAGCTTAGTTTTTGCCATGAAAATATTTCAGAGGTTTGTGCAGTGGAGATAACCCTGGTTGAGTGCAACATCTGATACTGCAGGTGAATTAAAAATAAGCATGAACAACAAGAGACTATATACTGAAAGAGCAGGCACAGTTTCTCCAGGAGAACTGAGTCTGGAGAATTTAGCACATGCTAGTGTTTTTTCTGGTTAAGTGACTCATTTAGTCTTTGACCTATTTAACAATTTATATTTTGAAGACAAGCAACAGCCTAATGAGGGCTAAATCCCACAGTTATCTTCCCTTCTAAGAGAACTGGGGAAATGTAGCCACACATAATGTGTGCTTTTGGCTGAGGGAAGGAAGAAAGAGGAAGAAAAGGCAAGTTTTGAACATTTTAAACTGACATTGTGATGACTCCATAGCAAGGATGATTTGTAGATGGTGGGCTGCTAACGCTCTCTGGAAAATGAGCCCTGCTGGCATGTCCTGATACAGTGACCTGGATCCAGTGGAAAAAGTCAAGTGCATTTTGCTGTTTTGGTTTTATGTAGTTTTACATCCCTACCTCTGTCACCTGGATATGGTATGATATCCTGCTGCTGAGCAAAATATGGTCTTTTCTTGGGCCATGTCTCTGTGATAAGAGATTTTAGGTATGATTTTCTTTTTCTTGGGGTGAGCTTTTCAAATGCAAAAGTAATACCTGATATTCCTGCCCAGCCTTTTCATTTCCATGCCTTTTCAGTGACCATCCATAGAAATGTTAATGCTTGATGAAAAACCCCAGCAGAACTCTGTTTTAGCTGACATCACCTCAGTGTCCATATGACAGCTTCACAGTGCACTGAGTGGTAGCAGACATCTCCTCATTTTGATTGCTTCACTTTCTCCATGTTTTTCCTGCCTACTCCCATATATATATATATATTTTTTTTTTTTTGCTATATAGTTCCACTGAATAATTCCTCACTTTCTTTCTGTTGTCCTCCAGAATGAAGCACCTTTCCTCCAGCAAGCACATCTCCATGGCCAGCTGTAATGCTGAGTGCAGCTGCAAGGTGGACCAGTGGGACCCTGTCTGTGGGGACAATGGGATCACATACATGACAGCCTGCTTTGCAGGGTGCAGATCATCATCTGGGACAGGAAGGAACATGGTAAATATCCAGGCAGGCAGATGACTGTGCAGTAGGACACGGAGCAGTGGTTTTAAGTTAAAAGAGGGTAGCTTTAGACTAGATATAGGGAAGACATTTTTATCAGCAGCAAAGCCATTTCCAGGACTTCAAATAATCCTTCCTGAGCAAGACTATTAAAAACACTAAGTTTGCAGAAGAGTGTGCAAATCTTATATCTTCTGGCAGAAGCAGAATTGTCTTCACTGACAATACAGAAAAAGACAAGCAGCATTATCAGGCTTGTGTTTATACATCCAATCAATAATCTGATTTCACTTCAGGAAAATTGGCCTACAAATCCATGCCTCCTGCTAACTTCAAAGCCCACTATCAATCCAGCACAAAATGCTGTTTAAGCATATAATGATATATATGCATGATTGCATATTTGGTCCACGCCTCTATTTTTTCTTCTTCATGGGATACCTGAGCAGAATGGCTGGATAGCAGTTCACATCTCTGATTTTGTTAGCTTCCACCCATTTTAAACACACACAGAGCACCTTCTGTTCTAGCAATAGCATGGCTGAAACTAGGATTGTAGTTCTTTTGTGTCTCTGGAGCAGCTCAGAGAAGCTGAAGCATATCAGTGACCTGGCCTTCAGTCTGCAGAGATGTTTACAGAAGTTTTTTCAGCATCAAAAACAGCCTGGCTGGTATGGGGAGTGAAAAATCTAGCTGCTGAAATGATTGTTCATCACCACTGAATTCTGAATAAATAAATTGCTTTTCTCATCTTCTCCTTTCAGGTGTTTCATAATTGCAGCTGTGTGGAAGGACAAGGGCTCGGGCTTGGCAATTCCTCTGCAGTTTTGGGACAATGCCAAAGAGAAAGCTGTACCAAAGTCTTTCCCTATTTTTTAGCATTACAGACTGCATGTGCATTTTTTTTAGCCTTAGGAGGCACTCCTACATACATGATTATGTTTAGGTGAAATACTTTACCTTACCTTGTCCATAAAGCTTGGGGAAAAAGAGAAGCACAAAATGATATCTACTATTTCATTCCCACTGTGGGGAATGGCATGTGGATCAAATTGTGCCCCTGAGGATTTGCCTGTCCTCTGAAATCCAGCTCTTTTCAGAGGCAGAGCAAAATATCTGTGCAGAAATTTGATTTTAATTTGATTGCTGAGTAGATAGTTTGGTGATGAAAGGGGAGGGCATTATGCTGATCCTGAATGCTGGGTTTCAGTTCTAGTGATAAGGATGTTTTTACCTGAGCATTGGACTTGAAATAAGATGCAATGCTAAGCCATAGCCAATGCTGTTCACATTATTCAGAGTAAAACAGACACTTTGTTAAGCCCTGTGGCCTCACAATGTCTTCTGTGTTGGGAGAAGTCTGATACTCCCGTTTTTTTGGTCGGCTGATAGGAGCAGAATTAGAGCAGGAATGTTTTTTTAAGTTTTCATTCCTCCAGCTGGAAAGCAGCACTATTTTACGTTCAGAAGGAAAGACAATGCTCTGTGCCTGCCGTGTGGAAGTGTTTTTATCCTCCTGCTGATGGGTGGATCACAATCACAGTGGCCAGCACTGTGTAACGTGGCACAGCTGCTGGTTTCCTGCAGTGTTCCTGAGCACCGTGCAGGGGTTATGCACAAGGCTCACCTTGCTGGCCAGTTCAGAGCCCTAACGTGTGTCATGAGGAGGCTTGGATGTTGATCCTGAAGAGACAGCAAAGTGCAGTGCAGGAGCAGGCTGGGCTCAGCAAGGCTCCCTCCTGCCCTGTGCCAGCTCAGGGCTCCCCTCTGTGTTTTGTCAGTTCTCCAGCTCCCCTGATGGACACAGGCTGCTCCCCACTGGTGGGAATGAGGAGCTTTCATAGCCAGGCTCTCACCTGGCTGTGTCTGTAAGATGCTAGAGGCAGAGGTGGATCTAATGTTTAATCTAACAAGGACTGCGCACCCTTGTTCCCTCTGGTCACCACTGCAAAGTGCAGCCCCTCCTAAATTCGGGCATCTGCTTGGAGCTTAACTTTGGGCCTGGACTCTCCTGTTTTGGTTGGTTCATTTCCATGTCCCTGTGCATCATCTCCCAAAAGTATTTACAACCTGTTTTCCTTTGGTTGGAGATGAGTTTCTGTAGATGATTCAATTTATTCAATGAGTGCTCTTCTGTGGAAGGACTCTACATCTGAGCTTTAATTCTGGGGGATGTTTTCAGTCAGGGCTCGAGGGGGCTGTGCTGGGTCAGCCACAGCACCTGTGCAGATGCTCACTGCAGGACTGTGGCTGCATTTCTCTGTCCCTCAATACACTGCTTTTGTTTCCTTTTCAGATCTGTTTCTCCAGACCTGAAATCCTTTGCTGTTGGGATAGAAACTTTGGGTGGTAGAGTACTAGGTAAGACCTCATTTCTTTGTGGTTTTCAAGTGGGCAGTCAAAGAAGCCAAAGTGCTAGACCAAAGTTAGCCATTGCAATGCCCTTGCTCCAGAGAAGAACAAAATAAATTTCCCAAAATTTTTCTTTGTAAGCAGACTATACATTTCAAAATATTTAGAGGAGCTTGCTACGTATTTCCTGGTATGTATTTACATATTATGATATCTCTTCAGAGTTTTTTCTTGTCACTGAAAATAAATTAGGAAAAGGAAGGAAATTTCATTTTACTTTCGAGTTTCTTTTTTTTTAAATTGTGGATGCAACTACTTGAGCTTGATCAGTCTGCATATCCTTAGCACCCATCCTCCCTTTTGCTGACCATTATTTGCTAAAAGCTCCCATGTACTTTGCCCATTATTTTGTTTCTTGAGTTTATCTGCAATAAACAATCATTTAAGTATTCAGACACACGGTCTGCCCTGCCTCAAGCAAGCCCTGCCTCATCTTCCCTTGTTTTCTGGTTTTGAAATCTCTGCCTGCAGACCAGCCCAAGTAGTCATTTAGTAGTAACCTTTTTCCAATCTCCATATTTTAGCTGAACACTGCAGAGAGTCAATCTACCTTTATAAGACAGTTAACTTCACAAAATTGCACACTCAGCCTCAAACAGCTTCCTGATGATATTAAAACATTACTGTCTGTCTAAAAGAAATTCTTTCAGTACTACATAAACGTACACTTATTACCCAGTTTCTGTGGAGCAAATGCTTAATTTCCCCCTTTGCACTGCACCAATCACCTTTTCATGGCAAGCTGTTGTGTAAGACCTGAATAGATACTTCAATATACATAAATATTAATATGTCATGGCATGTAATTCCACACTAGAGATTTCAAAAGAAATGTTATATTATTTCTTTAAACAACAGAAGTTAAACTTCTAATAAAAATATAATTGAAGGGAATTGCTAACATTTCCCTTGCTGGATATTACTAAGCTATAATCATCCTTCATTTCAACTCCCTTTAAGTACTTGCATAAATATTTTCACAAATCTTGTCATCTCAAAGCTGGAACTGGATGTTTAGTCCCATTCTATGCAGGCATAATTCAAACATCTGGAGATTCACTTCCTCATTTCTTTATGTGACATTAAATGATGAGATCTCCATGTCTGAGATCATGCAATGAGAATTTTTTTTGCAGGAGGACTCCCAGCCCCTATTTATTTTGGTGCCTTGATAGATGAGACCTGCTTGAAATGGGGGACAAAAAGCTGTGGGGGATCTGGATCCTGCCGAGTGTATGATACACAAGAATTCAGGTAATCCTCATTGGGGTTTGGGAATCTGGGCAGCAAGGCCCGAGGTGGATTTCCTCCTGTCAGCTGTCTGTGGACTGATTGGGGTCTAACAGCACCACAGCTCCTTACTTTGACTAGACCTGCATAGGTAAATAAGCCAAATACTTTTTATTCAATCTGACATCTAAAATTGCAGGGCACTTCCTTAAGTAAGGAGAATTAGTTCTTCTGTGTAGTCCACACTGAATAGTAAAGTGCACTGAGTAATTCTGGGACACTTTGGCTTTGTGAGGTACTGAAACACCCTGGAGTACATGCAGCTCTGCAGAACCTCTCCCTCATTTATCTGCTCCCTGTTGTATAGACACCTCCCAAAATCCACTGGGAGGGAGGACACAGGTGACTGGGAGCTGTGGCCAGGGGCACTGGGTGTGCCAGTGAGGAGGGGGCAAGGCAGGGACAGCACAAACAGCCCCAGCTGGGGCAGCTCCTCTTTGGGCAGCCCTAGAACAGTCTGCTGAATGGCAGCACACCCCAGGCATTTCAGCTGCAAGTCTGAGACCTCATTGGAGCCTGTCTGGGGCTAAATATCACGAGGTCATTTGCTCTCTGCCTCTTATTTCTTATTTTAAAATGTGAAGAAATACCTGGCCGAGAAGAGATGATTTTGTCAAACTGCTCCTTATATCTTACTTGGTTCCATACAGAACTGGAAAGTTTTATTAATATAATGTATTTTGTCCCTTTTTTCCCCTAGGAATGTCTACCTGGGCCTCATTGCAGGACTGCGGGCAGGAGGCTGTCTCCTGTACTTAGTGCTCTCTGTTTTGATCATGAAACGCTTCAAACCAGATGGCAAAGAGATGACAGATATTAAAAATGCAGAGAGATCAGCCAGCAAAGAACTAGATACTGCCAACAAAAGAGAAATTCTTCCTGGTTCAAGAACCTCAGCGGAGAGTGAGGAAACTTACATGTGAAAAAGAAACAAAGTCTTTTGTAACTTTGCCTATGCTTCAGTTTTTCTGAGCACAAATGGAGTCTAATTCCTGACTACAACAATTAGTTTACATTTTGGGAGTTTAGAAAGCATCTTTGAACATTGGCTTTTTATTTGCTTTACCCTATCTTCTTCCTTTTCTCATCTGAAACAACAATAAGGGGAAAAGGTGCTCAAAATTTTGGGGAGCTCTCCCATCCTCTTGCTCTCAGTCCCTTTCTAGACCAACAGTAGGACAAGCCAAAATTTTGCAGGTGTCATAAATGTGATTGTGGTTGAAAAATGAAGAAGAAGAAATCCACAATAAGGTGCTTTGTCATTTTCCACTGAGGTTATTTCAAGTCCTCTTGCTCTGTATTTAGTCCTACAGCCCTCCATGGCCAGTCAGGTTTCCCTTGGGCTGCTCTGATGGCCTTTGCTGTGGGGTTCACGACCAGAGCTCGTTGTTCCACACTTGCTCCCACGTGCCATGGCCAGGTGAGACCCCCAGAGATGTCAGGGAGCACCTTCTGAATTCAAACTGCACTACAGCTCTGGGGCTTGGCTTGGAAGTGTTAAAGTGGAAAGCAAATGAAGAAAGGTTTGAGAAAGATTACTCTGAACTGATGCAATAAAGTGATAGGTGCCTAAGTTTCTTTGATTTCTCTTTATTTGTGTTTGTATGGAGGGAAGAGAGGGCATTTTTATCCTAAAGACCACTGTATTTGTACCACATATATATACATTTCCTTCCTTGTTTAAGGAACCTTCAGCAAATCTTTAAACACAGTACTGAATACTTGAAAATTCACAGCTTTCCGTAGACAGCCTTGTCCAGAGAGAAACTTTATTAAAGGAAGCTCCCAACAGTTACTAATTGTGGAAAGAAATCTCTAAAAATATTGTTAGTGTGATATTTTGTTGACAGCCCTCAGGAAGTACCTTGGCAATAGGACCAAACCCCCTCAGCAAGCTCACTCTAGATTTTGTCTCCATCACCACAGGCATTTTGCTTTGTTGTCTGGAGGGTATCTCTTCTCCCTGCAGTGCTGTGCAGGAGCCTAAAACAAAATTTCTTTCCTAATTTTAAACTTCCTTAGGATATGGAATGGAGATAATAGACATAAAGAAAATCTATCACACTTTATCTGAGAAAGTAGCACACCAGAGGGCTAAAAAGAGGGATTCTCCATATTAAATGGTTTTATGACCTTTCTTCTGCCATCTGCCCCACCTAGGTGAGAGAGCAGGGATGGGAAAAGGATTGGTGTGATACTCACTGAGAGGAAGTTCCTCACATCCTGGCCTTTGGGGATGGAGTGGTTTGCATTTTACTGCTTGAAGACAATGACCAGCACATTTAGACATTGTTTTGTACATTCACAGCTCTGATTATAAACTGCCAGCAAATCTGGGCAAGGTGTGTCTATGATGAGGGATGAAATGAAAGGTACTCTAGTACAGAAAATATCAATAGTGCATTGAATGCACTGGAAATGATTAAATAAAAATCCAGGTTCCAGACACCTCAGGAACTGTACACAGAGAAAATAATGGTGTGTCATTCTCCTTCTGTAAGCAGTATTTTAACACTGAATAAATGCCTTGGCAGTTCTAGGAACACTCCTGATCTGTGCCAGACATAGAGGCAGTCAGGTGACTCATGCTGACATCATTTCCCTTTCACTTCTGTTCTTTGGGTATTTATTTCTGTACATTGGGTTTTTTTAATATATTATAGGGTTTTTTTTGATGGGAGCATCTTGATTTTCCCAGGAGGCAATGTTTTGTCAAAGGCACGTTGATAATTGATGTCAGACTGGAAATGAGATTCTGGTCAGATCTGATGATTCATGCCCAGATATTTAACCCAGATGAAACTTAGCAAAGCGAGGTGTTTCAAACAAATAAGAATTAGCATCATTCTTCATAACATCCCAAATCAATAGTGGCACAAGCCCTGCCACAGGTAGTGTTAAATGAGCCTCTCACTCAGCATTCTGACAGCTCCAAGGCTGTCTCACTCCCCTGTGCTTTCAGCATGCTTTGGAGTGCAAATCCAGCGCTCCTGTGAACAGAAGGTAGAAGTTTCTTCAAGGGAACAGCTTGTATTTCAACAGCCAACTAGTATAGAACATGCAAAAAATTAAATATGTGGTCAACCAAGTGGCGTTTTCCAAAAGCTTTTTAACTCCTTCTCACAGCAGAGAAGAAGTAAAGACATTTTCCCTTCCAATTGCTCCTGCTCCAAAGGCAAGGCTCCAGCAGCCTGGGGGACTCTGGATTGATGGCAAAATCACATTTCTGACTCTAGGGTCAAAACTGTCCTGTGTGACAGCTGTGACATCTCTGAGCTCCATCACTGGGAAAATCCTCCAGGAAAGGAGAAAATCCTGTTCTCTTTCAGTTCATAAGAGAAATTGTTAACCAAAAAAGCCACCCTGGAGGCAAATTTGCAACTCTACCAAGGCAGGCATGCTTTCAAATACAGACTACAAGCCATGGAGTTTAGGGATCATTACAGAGAGCTTGATGGGCCATAAATCATGGTAAGTCCCCTTAAATCAATGGTCACATAAAAAGGCAGTGAGTTTTCATCAGACTGTAGGAGATTTAAGGGCATGAGCCTTGTGTTTACTCAACTCTGAGGATATCAAAAACCTTTTTAATGGCATTTTCAAAGTCACTCTGTCAGAATAACTACGCAGGACAGAAGACAGCTCATTTATTGGTCATTTCTTTGCTTTTAGATATACAACTGAGCAGACATAATGACCTATGACTACCTGTTTTTATCATGTTTTCCAGTTGTTTATCAAAGAAATAGAAAAAACCCCATCATCCCTAAACCCACAGTTTTCTGTATGCATTAGGATCATGTACCCTACAAAACCCAAGCCCTCCTATGGCTTTTGTGTCCCCATTGTCAACAACTCCTGTATAACTTGGCACAATAATAAGTTGGGAATAAAGTACTAGTTGTTGCAGAATAAACAGAAAATACCTCAGGCTGTCAACTTAAATTTAAAGCATTCAAAATGTTTTTATAGCATAGGAGAGAGGCAACATTAGATTTAGATTACCAGTTTTCACTGTGGAGTATGTTGTCATTTTGCCTTCCTCAAGTTTGAAATATGGTCATAGTTTTTTCCAGCTGAAACTCTTAATATGGATGTGAATCACATTTGTTGTTTTTCTTCTCCAGTGCTACTTTCTATTTAATTAATGTATTTATTCTGAACTACATAAACATAACTAAATCACAATTCAAGTTGGGGATTGTTTTCCAATGGGACTAAGTCCTGGTTTTTGTTAGGTGTTGTAAACATGCTGTAATGTGATTACCAATTTTAGTGAAAAAACTAAATAAGTCTTCAGTGACTAAGACTATCAGAAACCAACAGGTCTTCAGATTTCTGTAGATGAGTTTAATGAACTTTAATGAGGGGCAATAAGGTAATTGTTACAGGAGAAATACAGGTAATGACAAAATATTCTGATGGAATCCTTGAGGTTTGGTCAGAAAAAAAAAATTGATTTTGCAGGAAAAAAAAATCCCTGGGAAGTATTACTAAAATTCTTATAAGAGATCTGGATCTTAAACCTGAGACATTCAGAGTCAGTGGCTGTCAAACCTAAATAATTAATTTCCTGAGCTGTATTGCACTCTAAGCCATTTATATAAAATGCAGCATTTTCTTCTCTAAAGTCACCAGGTAGGAAATCATCAGCAGAGTTTCATGTTCCTCTGTAGGAGATATTGCTGCATAAATGAATGGGTGCTCTTGTTATCTGCAAAAAGCATAAATGACTTAATCACATTTGAATGCATATTTATTTTACTATCTTCTTATCAATGGAACACTGATGTTACATATCATTACCTCTAAAATTAGTATTACACCAGGTCACAGAACCACAGACTTTGTGCTGAGTCCTGACAAGATCAATGAAACCTGAAATATGACTCCTGTACTAATAACAGGTAATAGTAATAATAATAATGATAATATTATGATCTGACATATCTCAGAGGTCCTGCCAGCTTTTATGTATTGATTGCTTCAACATTTTTTTTAAAGCTGCAGGTGCGTGGGTCAGAAAACCATCTCTTAAACATAACAGATGGATACATTTCTATATAGAATTTTATTCTTCACAGCCAGCTGAAGGTGTGAATCACACAAGATTATCAAAGGTAGTATTATATCAGCAGGAGAAGGGCTTATCAGGAATCCTGGTTTGCAGAGTGGAACACATCAGCACATGAATAAAACTGCAAATGAAGAGTGCTTTAGGAGACTGTGAAAAAGTTTCTCATCGATGCTTGTAAGTATGGATCTGCATCTTAAAAAGCTGATAATGAGTTTAGAGGAAGAATTTCATTTTTGGGTGTACTATTTTAGGTAATTTGGGTAACAATTTTGAGTTTAAAATCATTAGTACTCAGAAATCTGAAAAGTCTAGCACTAAGCTCATTGAATAAATCATTTTATTAAAAAAAATAAATCAGGGCACGTCAAAAATATTTTAACTTTTATTTTTCAGGGTTTTTTAAGGAGTCATTTCAGAGCAAACACACAAACAGGTTCAATTCTTTTGAAGATAAGGATGTTTGCCAATCCCTGACTGTTCCAATCTCGTATTTGCTTTAGCCTGCAAATACCTGACCTCATGTTGATTGGAAAAAAATCTAGATCATAAAGTCATAAACCAATAAAAAAAAAGAGGAGATTTACATTGCAGTCGAAGGTATGATCACAGCTGAGTGAGCTGAAACTGCTGAATCCAGCTGGCACCTGCTCAAGGGCTGAAAAAGGCACCAGCTTCAGATTCTGGGGGTGGCTGGGCAGAGCCAAAACCCTGCCCTGGAAACTGAGAGGCAGAGGCATGTCCACAACTACTGCCATTTGGAGCTAAAGGAATCAAAACTTCCAGCTGCACCACTGTTGTCTCCAGACAAAAATTGCTCATGGGTCAAGAAATGAAAGGGTGGGAACTTCAGATAAGATAATGTTACCAAAATTCTTCTAAGCCATGTATAATATAATTTTTCAGACATGCAGAGCTCGCCCAGAATGAGGGAACATCTCAATAACTGTTAATATATAATATAACATCCTGATTTTTGAAGTTGCATCTCTTTAGAGTAGGAAATATATCCTAAAGCACTTCCTTTCTTGTGTGTTTGCTGTCATCTAACTCACACAAATGGCAGCTTTCAAAGCACTTACATGGTCCTGTTCCACTACTGAACATCAGTTCAGCTTTTTGGAACCTACAGCCATTGTAAAGTAAACCTGAAAGACAAATTTTATCTTAGGAGTTCGACTTATAAATCTGGTTTATAAGTGCTTTGGAAAATGTTATTTTACCTAGCTTGCATTTCTTGACTGAAGAAATAAGATTGTAACAGAGCAAGGAAGTGAATGCAAACACCCCAAATGCCAAGGTAATCTGTTCAACCTCAGTGTGACAAAAATGTCTACCTTGAGGGTAACAGATCCTCCAGGCAAAGTTTTGGAAGATGAAACTTCTCATATCAGATGATTCAAATGTTTATGTGCAATATTTAATTGTTATTTCCAGTTTTTCACTCTTCTCTGACTCCACAGTGTTGATGGAGGCTGACCAAAGAGCTGAAGATACAAATGGAAGGTTTGGTGGAAATATAATGATTTCCACTTTTTCCCCTACATCCCAGAAGACATCTGAGAGAAAAACTGAGGAGCAGAGAGGAACAGAAATAGTTCATGCTGGTCACTGAGCTGTCACTGCAGAGGGTAAACTGCAGCAACTTGGAGTGAAGGGATTACAAGCAGGGGAGTAATTCCTTAACAGGATTTTCCTTTCAGTCTGCACAGTGCAGGAACTCACTCCAGCATCAACACAAACAATCCTAGCCCTGCCTGCAGTCCCTACCCACAGGTCCCCTTTTTTTGAATCACTGGGCTGAATTATTTTCAGGTTTTCATTGTTAATAATAAATGTTTGAACGATTTAGTCCCGTTACTGTTATCAGTTCTGTTCCTTGCATTTCCAGTCCTTTTCCTTTGCTCTCTACAAAGACCTAAATAACACCTAAGAACTGATGTCTTGCAGAGACTGCCCATGTGGGCTCTCTGCACTGTTTTGATAACTATTTTCAGCATTTCATCTGGTTTTAGAGGTAGAATAATTTAGGTAATGCATCTATTTGACACATTTTTATTTTGATTTTGACTCATCCATACTTCCTTAGGTACGTGCTGCCACGTCAGTTTTGTTCTGCAGTTCTACACTTGTTTAAATATCCAGTCCTCCCAAACATTTTAAGGATCAACAGCAGCATATTTGTTCAATAAATTGTTTGCTGTGTCTTTCCATGCCAATATTGACATTTTTTGCAAGGTCAAATTGACTGCAAAGTGCATCCCTGCTCCATTAGTGTCACCAATACAGAGATAATGACACCTGACCCAAAGACAGTTCCAGACCTACAAATGCTTGGATGAGCTCAAGAACTAGCTGTTGAATTTCCTATATCCCTGGGGTGGGGATTTGTCAAACAGGGATGGAATAAGTGAGACCTAGATGGCAAAAGCATTTCTTATTCTCCATAATACTTCTTTTTAACCAACTCAATGCATTCCTGAAGTCAAAGAAAACAACAAACAACTTTAAATCCTGTGTATTAAAATGAGGATTAAAAAAAGACTAGTGGGCTGAAATTAATGATGATTCAGAAATGAGTCAGCTATTGAATTCTCCTTCAAAATCTGTTTTCAAGAAGGAAAAAAAAAAGAATAGTATGAATAATTGGAAACTAAGGAGCTTTTGCAAGTAAATACTTGCAGCTACTTAGTGTAAGTAAGGAATTCCAGAAAGCATGCACAGGAAGGAGCACCAAGAGAACGAATTAGCTCTATTGCTGCAGGTATCTTTTAAAAGGAACTGATAACTGCTAGGATTTCAGGTGAATGCAGCAAACAGTGTGAAATTTTGAAAGAATTGAGAGATCTGACTGCATATGAGACACTCCTTGAAGTGAGCTGAACACAACACCCATGTGGGTCAGGTTGTGACCCTGACCCCGAGGGCACTCAGGGTGGGCTTGCACAGAACTCTAGGCTCTCCCTTATGTTTTCATATTCCACACTGATGCATTAAATTTATGGTATCTTTTAAATTCCAAGAGTTTTATCAGAAAGGAAAATGCATATGTTTGTTTGAAACAAAATTCAATTCTGTTGTTCTGCTGCACACATATAATGCATGACAGATGAGCATTTTGCCAAAAAATGCATTTGATAAATTCTGAAATTTAAAAAAAGAACAGTGATAGCTTCTATCACTGCTTTAGATGACAACTAATGAGTTTCCCTCCCAGTTTGGACAAAGTCAAATTATTCACACCTGATGAATTTGCATCAGTAGAGGCTTTGTCACCTTTGTCATGTGACAGATTTTTATTTTTTTTTTTAAAGTACATGCCTGTGGATGTACTTTATTGCCGGTATTCATGGGCTGGCATGCTCCACATAAAAAAAAAAGAATGAGCTTTTCTCATGTTTTGCATTGTTTCAGACATAAAGCTCATGGCACTGCACACAGACTTGGAAAATCAATTATTTTTTTTTTTTAATGTGCTCCAGCTTTGTCTTGAAGAGGAGATACTCAAAAAAGGGAAAATACTTAGAGCAAAGCATGCTTAGCAAATAAGTATTTCTGTATTGATTTTGGACATCAGGTACTTCTTAAAAAGTGGGAAAGATTCTGCACAGTTATTTTCCCAAGCACTAATAGAAAATACAAAAAATAATTCCCTTGCCTGCTTTAGGCACAGAAAGTAGCAAGATAGGAAAAGACTTTTCTTCTTTTTCTGTTTTTCTCTTGCCCGTTGTGCAAGCGCTGAACATTGTAAATTCATGTTGCAGTTTACAGCATGTCACCTTTGGTGTGTTTCTTCTAGGGGTGGTGACTCCACCTCTTCTCTGGCAGTAGTTCCAAGCCTTTCTGCCAAGAAAACATTCCTGATGTCCCAGCTGAACCTCCCCTGGCACAGCTCGAGGCCTTTCCCCTTGTCCTCTTGTGGCTCCCTGGGAGGAGAGCTGACCCCTCGAGCTGTACCCTCCTGTCAGGGAGTTGTAGAGAGCCACAGGGCTCCCCTGAGCCTCCTGTACTCCAGGCTAAAGAAGAATAAAGAACTTCTCTAGTTTGGTGGATGGAGAATCTCTACCTTCAGTAAATATCACTTCACTTGGAAAAAAAGTCCCATTCTTCTCCTTTGGCTGCTGCAATAGCTGCTAAATGACTGTCATGACAGACATTTCAGAACAATTCAGCACTTTGCTCAACATACATGGTTTTGGATGTTTTTTAATCTATCTCTTGACCATATCTCACTGAGCCTTGAGCATCTATTTTAAAGTATCAGCCTCCTTGTTGTGCAATGGCACTCAAGTGCTCATCTTTTTATTTAAAGTAATAACAAGTTGTCAAGCTCCAAGTGACGTGAGTACAGCAAAGGCAAACCAACAAATGCACAAAGGCAGCTGTGAGTACATGAGCTCGTGCATGAGCCCAGGGAATTTTAAAGTGTGTGGAAACACGGACGGGTGCTTTCTCCTGCCTGAGGAAGAACTTCTCCCGGAATAACCAAGACTGAGTGTGGAAAACACATCGGCAGTCGTGACAATCACTGGGACACACATCGACAGTCACTGGGACACACATTGACAGTCGTGACAGTCACTGGGACACACATTGATAGTTGTGACAGCCATAGGGACGCACATCAACAGTCGTGACAGTCACAGGGACACACATTGACAGTCACGATAGCCATAGTGACACGCATCGACAGTCATAAGGACNTACATATATATATAAAAAAAAAAGCTTAGGGAAAGACATTAAAACTCATTGCTTGTGAATGATACCAAAACCCAGATATTTTTACTTGCAAAATCTTCTCTTAAAGAATTGATAATATTCTTTGTGCTTATGAAGATAATTGCAAAGTGNCCATAGTGACACACACCGACAGTCACGATAGCCATAGGGACACACACCGACAGTCGCGACAATCACCGGGAGCAGCGCTGTCCTTTGTGCGCCCTCTGCGGACACCGCGGGGCATCGCAGCACAGCCACGAGTGCTCCTTGAGTGCCAGAATCTCTTAAATAATAATTTTTTAAAAAGGTATTTTTAAATAAAATTCCACGGCTCTTTTTATTTTTTTTTAATTCTTTATGAAAACATGTATGTAGTTTTGAGCAGGCATAACTTTTTCATCTGAGGCGTGACAAAATGCTTCTTGGGAAAATACTGTTTTTGCCAATTTTGAGATCAAAACCAGGTGCAATGATGCAGTTCAGTGTTTGGCTTAAATGCATTGGCTTACTGTGAATTTTGATTGGATTTGATGGAATCAGAAAGCCTGTCCTAGCCTTGAGCTTGTCTCTCCTGTGCCATCCCCTGCACGGATCTGCATACAGGATCAGGATCACTTTCTGTGGGCCTCTGGCATGTGAATGTTCTGGCAGCATCTTTGATCCCACAAAAAAACCCAGACTGGCTCTGTCAGAACTGTCAAGGAGGTTTTTCTGTGCCTGTTGGGAATTTGGTTCAGTTTGTGGAACAACTGCTGTTACTGGTAATCAGGTACACAAAGGGCATAAGGGCTTGTTAGTGTTTATTGCTATTAGTTATGCTCTCTGTACAGTGTTGTTATTTATTATTTAGTTACTCACAGCATTTTGAATGGCACTTCTAAAAGAAGCTGACCTGATTCACATGCCACTGGTCTAAATTGCTTTCTAAATAGAGGATTCATTCTCTGCATCAGAAGAACCTGGCAAACGTTCTTTGATCTTGCAATTGTCTTCTTTATTCACTGCAGCATCTTCTTGTCCATTCTCTACAGGACTGGAGTTCTTATTTTGAAAGTGTTTCTTTACCAATTTATAAAAAATTATTGCAACCAAGTAGGAAGGACCTCTTAAAATTGCTCCTAAACCAAGGAAGACATACCTGAGGGACAGAGCATAGAAGATTGGGCAGGGGGTTGAATTTTTCAAAAACACTGAAGAAAATCACTTTAATGGCTTTC